>CM061065.1:201765993-202365993 GCA_030762895.1 Sophora flavescens
GTGGATTGCCGTGAAGCTGAGCAAGATAAAAAGCCTACGGGGTGGATTGCGGGTTAGAATCGAGCAGGGAAAGATAAAAAGAGCTACGGGTGGATTGCCGTGAGAAGCTCGAACGAAAAGATAAAAGAGCCTACGGGGTGGGATTGCCGCAGTGAAAAAGAGCTTCGGCGAGCCAACGAAAGATAAAAGAGCCTAAGGGTGGATTGCAGTGAGAAGCTCAAGCCCAGAAAGATAAAAGAGCCTACGGGGGTGGATTGCCCGTTAGAAGCTTGAACGAGAAAGATAAAAGAGCTTACGGGGTGGATTGCCCGTGAGAAGCTCAAAGAGAAGATAAAAGAGCTTACGGGGTGGATTGCCTTGAGAAGCTCAGGCGAAAGATAAAAAGAGCCTACGGGGTGGATTGCTGTCGGAAGCTCGAGCGAAAGATAAAAGAGCTTACGAGGTGGATTGCCCGTCAGAAGCTCGAACAGAAGATAAAATATCATACGGGGTGGATTGCCCGTCGAAGCTGAATGAAAGATAAAAGAGCCTACGGGGTGGATTGCCCGTGAGAAGCTCGAACTGAAAGATAAAAAGAGCCTACGGGGTGGATTGCCCGTGAGAAGCTCGAACTGAAAGATAAAAAGATCCTACGGGGTGGATTGCCCGTCAGAAGCTCGAACTGAAAGATAAAAGAGCTTACGGGGTGGATTGCCCGTGAGAAGCTCGAACTGAAAGATAAAAAGCTTGTGAGGCCATATAGACAAATGCAATATATGAATGTAGATTTTGCTCATCGATGGAATGACAATTCAAAACTCAAATAACTAGTTTTCAATTTACGAAAGAATGATGATGATGGAACCCCTTATTAATTTTGGGCATGATGCAAAAGACCGATGATAGACTATTTCTTCTTTGCTATTTCTTTCATTATTGGATCCTTGACCCCCTAAAGGCATCGATCACGGTCGATCTTGAGGATGAACTAAAACAAGGCCGTCTTATCCGGGAGAGATATCTTGCACTTTTATCCCCCGATGATTAGATGTTCTTGATGATAATTATCTCGATGGTTGAGTCTCGTTATTCCTTCCTTTCTTTGATGCCCTTTATAGGGGAAGCATCGTGCCCCACAAGACCTTTTGAGGCTTTCTAAGGAATTCTAACTGCTTAAAAAAACATTACTTGTTTCACGTTTCAGTATATACTTATCAGGATGAATGCACACACACAAATGACAAAAGTTAAGAGGAAAGGACTAAGGTAGCGAAATAAAGTAAAGGAAGTCAATGTCATTATATTTGGATTGAAAAAGGTGTACAAAGCATAAGTTGCAAAAACGTTGCGGAGTAGATTCACATCTCCTTAAGTGATGTCTCTTTCAATGACTAATTTTAGTATCCCTCATATAATCTTGTTGCTCATTAATGGGCTTGGGAGATGTTGTATGCCCCTATCTTCATATATCAACTGCGGACTGCCCCATTCATCGACTTGACGACACTTCCATTGTTATATATATACATTTTTTCATTTTTGAACCCTAACTTTTGCCTAGACCGCCTTTTCGGGTTTTCAATTTAGCGGGTTGCTCTAATTTTTTCCTAGACTGTCTTTTGATTTTGATCTAGCAGCCTTTTCTCTTTTCATTTTTCATTTTTCTTTTCTTTTCTTCTTCTTCTTGGGAAGTGTGTTCAAGCATAATACTTTTTTTGCATCCGAGTTCACGGGGAGCGGAGGTCTTCCCATCCATCTGGTGAGAATTAAAGCACCTCCGAGAGAAGGCCTTTTTCACAACGTAAGGTCCTTCGTAGTTGGAGTCCATTTCCCTCGATGATCCTTTTGGATTGGTAGAATCTTTTTAAGCACCAGGTCACCCTCCCGGAAGCTGTCGTTGGCGACCTTCTTCTCATAAGCTCTCATCAACCTTCTCTGTATAATTGGCGTGACATAACGCCCTAATCTCTTCTCTTCAATGAGGTTCAATTGGTCTAATCGATCCTGAACCCACTCCAGCTTCTTCTAATTCTGCTTCTCTCGAGTACTCTTAATGGGGGATCTCTACTTCAATCGGAGCACTTCCTCCATCCCATAAACTAAAGAATATGTGTTGCCCTGTCGCGGTGCGAATAAGGTCACGATAGTCGTGTAAAGCAAAAGGTAACATATCGTGCCAATCCTTATACGTCACCACCATCTTTTGGACAATCTTCTTGATATTTTTATTAGCGGCCTCCACTGCCCCGTTCATCTTTGGGCGGTACGGAGAGGAATTATGATGCTTTATCTTGAAATTTTCGCACATCTCCTTCATCATCTTATTGTTCAAATTGGTCGCATTATCAGTGATAATTTCACCCGGCAACCCATAACGGCAAATTAACTCTCTTTTGACAAATCTGATCACGACATTCCTGGTCACATTGGGATAAGATGCAGCCTCAACCCACTTGGTGAAATAATCGATGGCAACAAGAATGAAGCGATGTCCATTTGAGGCTTTTGGTTCGATGGGCCCGATCACATCCATTCCCCACATTGAGAACGGCCAGGGTGCCGACATGACATTCAAAGGAGCTGGCGGCGCATGAACCTTATCAGCATATATTTGACACTTGTGGCACTTCTTCGCATAATTAAAGCAATCAGCCTCCATTGTCAGCCAATATTGGCCAGTCCTCAAGATTTTCCTGGCCATTGCATGACCGCTCGCGTGTGTTCCAAAAGGTCCTTCATGTACCTCCTCAACTATCAGTTTAGCTTCTTTTGCGTCAACGCACCTCAACAACACCATGTCATGGTTTCTTTTGTAGAGAATATCTCCATCTAAATAGAAACCCATTGCAAGTCTTCTTAGAGTTCTTTTGTCATTTTCCGAAGCGCCCGGAGGGTATTCCCTTCTTTGGATGAAACATTTGATGTCATGGTACCACGATTTTTTATCAGACTCTTCCTCTATCACTTGACAATATGCAGGATGACCACGACTTTCCATTTTGATGAGTGGTAGGTTCCTCTCGTCACTTACTTTGAACATTGAGGACAAGGTAGGCAGTAGCGTCAGCTAACTGGTTATCTTCTCGGGGAATATGATGAAACGTGACTTCGTCAAACTGCTCAATCAAACCTTTGATGTAATCATGGTACGGAATTAACTTGGCATCTCGGGTTTCCCATTCCCCTCTTAGCTGGTGGATGACTAATGCAGAGTCCCCATATACCTCAGTCTCCTTGCTTTTGCCACTATTGCTGCTAAAATCCTAGTGCAAAAGCTTCATATTCGGCTATGTTGTTTGTACAATCAAGCGAGCCTCGCGATGTGAGGAAATAATCATTTTCCTGTGAGATTAAGATTGCCCGATTCCGTGCCCCAATGCATTAGAAGCTCAGTCAAATAACAAAGTCCACTTTTCTTTTACGGTGATTGCTCGCGATCAAACAAAGCCATTATATCTTCATCCGGAAAATCACATTGCACCGATCCATAATCTTCTACCGGGTGATTGGCTAGATATTACGCAAGGGCACTCCCTTTTATTGCCTTTTGGGTGACATAGATAATGTCATATTCGAGAGTAGGACTTGCCCGTGAGCAATTCTTCCGGTCGGGCGGGCTTATCAAAGATATACTTGATCGGATCCATTTTGGACACCAACCAGGTAGTATAACACAACATGTAATGCCTCAAACGGCGGAGCGCCCATGCTAAAAGCACAACAAGTGCGTTCTAACAGTGAGTAGTTGGCTTCACAAGCTGGTGAACTTCTTACTTAGATAATAGATGGCACGTTCCTTCCTCACGACTCATCGTCTGCCCTAAGTACATACCCATAGATTGATCTAGTACGATTAAATACATGATGAGAGGTCTCCACAGCCTTTGGGGAACCAAGGCTGGAGGCTCTTGTAGGTATTGTTTGATCTTCTCAAAGGCTTTTTGACGATCTTCATTCCATGTCATAGCTTGATTTTTGCGCAATGGTTTAAAGATTGGTTCGCATGTCGTCGTTAATTGGGAAATGAACCTGGCAATGTAGTTCAATCTTCCTAAAAACCCACGAACTTCTTTCTGTTTTGAGGTCTTTGGCATATCGTTGATTGCTCGAACCTTTTCGGGATCAACTTCTATCCCTCTTTGACTAACAATGAACCCTAGAAGCTTACCCGATTTCACTCAAAGGTGCATTTGGCTGGATTTAATCGGGACTTAAACTTTCTTAACCGCTCAAAGAGTTTTTGCAGATTATCAACATGGTCATCTTCGGATCTGGACTTGGCGATCATGTCATCTACGTAAACTTCTATCTCCTTATGCATCATATCATGGAATAAAGCCACCATAGCCCGCTGATATGTTTGCCCCACATTTTTCAAGCCAAAGGGCATAACCTTATAGCAAAGGTTCCCACTGAAAGTGACAAATGTAGTTTTCTCCATATCCTCGGTGCCATCTTGATCTGATTATATCCCGAGAAACCATCCATGAAAGAGAATAATGCATGTTGAGCAGTATTATCTACAAGAACATCAATGTGAGGCAAAGGAAAGTCATCTTTTGGGCTAGCTCGTTGGGATCTCGATAGTCAACACACATTCGAACTTTTCCATCTTTCTTGGGAGCAGGAACGATGTTAGCAACCCATTGAGGGTACTTTACAACTTCTAGAAACCTGCATCCGGTTGTTTCTTGACCTCCTCCTTGATCTTTAAGGACATTTCCGCTTTCATCCTTCGTAGCTTCGCCTTTCTTGGAGGACACTCCGGCTTTAATGGCAATTTGTGTTACTCACTACTGGGGTCTAACCTGGCATGTCTTGGAATACGACCATGCGAAGACATCTTTATAATCCGTCAACAACACGATCAATTGCTCGGCTCCTTTTCTTTCACGGAAAGGCCAATCTTGACCTCTTTTATATCATCTTTGGTTCCCAAATTGATTAGTTCACTCGGCTTTTCATGGGCGGATTTCCTGACTTCTTGTTCTACCAATCTCAAAAGTTCAAGGGGAACTTCCCGTCATCATCAACAACCTCCACAAGCATGATCAGCGGAGCAGTCAAAATTGTATGATGGGTTACTAACATTTATCGTTTTCAAGAGAGTCACTTTTAGATCTGCATTTGGGTAATTATCGGGGAAAGATGAATGAATAAAGGTTAAAGGCGAGACTGCATTTATTGGTGAGGGATGGTGAACAAAAACGAAAGTAAAAAAGAGAGATAACAACACAAAGATCTTGAATGCATGCATTTATTGATAAGTCACATCGTGAAACGGAAACAAGTAAGCCCATTACAACAAAATTCCTAAAGCCTTGGGGCGAGCTAAAGGATAAGCATTACGGAATTACTTTGAAAAGGACTCTATGGTCTTGGGGAACTCAATGATCTCCCAATTGTTGAGCTCTGATCCCAGGAGAGCATGGATACACCGAGGTTGATACCATGATCGGCAGGATAATCATCTTCAATAGGCTGCTTTGCCTGGTCGGGGAATGACGAACCCTACGCCGAAAGCTACGTCGAATGTCACGAGTGGTAACCCTTTCAGCCTCGCATTCCACGATTTTCCAGCCGAGCCAACCTCTTTCTTTTCTTCTCTTCTATCACCACCTCATCTTGTCGGCCTTAGTGGGTTTGTATCCCAGCCCAAACCTATCCCCTGTTCTCGGTGAGCATGAGGATGTCGGCGACACCTTGGCTATTATTCCCCAGGCCGCTTCAGGTTGGTATCCTCCTTGAAGCATAACCTTGGCCATCATGATGGATGCTTTGGATGACCGAGGTTTCAAGAGTGGAGCTCCCTCCCCAACATAAGTGGCATTGGCAATTTCAAGTGATTGGAAGGCGGTCTCGAGAGCTTCCTCGGCACTTCAATATAAGGGGGTTGTTGATGGCTTGCTTACTAACAGATCCTCCTCTCCGAGAGACAATTATCGACTTACAATCAACAATGAACTTCACCTTCCAGTGCAATGTGGAAGGTACGGCTCCGGGCAGTAATGGATCCATGGTCGTCCTAGGAGACAAGCTGTATGTTGGTGTGATGTCCATTACTTGGAAAAGTACTTCAAAGGTGCATGGGCCAATCTGAATGGGCAATTCAATTTCTCCCATGACTTCCCTTCGGGTCTGGTCGAAAGCTCTTACGATCATTGTGCTTGGCTTCATATGAGTTCCATCGAAAGGCAACCGCGGTGTTGACTTTGGCATTACATTCAAAAGAAGAGCCATTATCAATGAGAACCCTGGCCATGACATGGTCTCGGCACTTCACGAAATGTGCAAGGCCTTGTTGTGCCCATACCTTCGGTATTGGTATTTCATCATCGGTGAAAGTGACATAATTATCGGCAACTATATTTACCTACAATGTTATCGAGCTTATCAATTGTGATGTCATGGGAGACATGCGCTTGATTCAACACCTTCATCGGTACTCTTACGTGTGGCTCGGGTTCATTAATAGAGACAAAAGAGATATCCAGAGCCGGAGTCCGATTTAAGCGATCCACAACCCTATATTCACTCTGCTTGATGAACTTCAAGAATTCGCCTACCTCCTCATCGGATACACCCTTTTATTCTCACCACCGTTTGCTTCCTTGTCATCTAGGATTTCTTCCACCTTCTCTTTCCCTTTGTGATCCTTTCCTTCCTTTTCTATTTCCCCTTTTTGCAATACCTCTGGAGTGTAAATGCGACCACTCCTAGTCATTCCACCAATTCCTAAAATGTTGGTGACCACAGTAGTCCCGTTGGAAGGATTGGGTTGGACACCGCATCTCATACTTCCATGGTACTTGCTTTGGTGTCCTTGTAAGGGAAAGGACTTGGAACTCCGGATGACGATCGGTGTTGGCCCACTTGGAACCAGCAAAGGTTTCTTCTCGGTATAGTATATCACCACTTGGTTTGGAGTGACTTGCTCGAGAACGGCCGAGAATTAACCACAACAATAAAAGGGGTTATCTTAATTGGGGTTGGGGAAGTTGTAGATTCAGCAACCATATTAATGGCACATTCATTTGATCCACAACCAATTAAGATAATCTTCATATCCATTAAGCTGCTGCACCGACTCGTGAAACTCAGGGCAGTTTTCAATCGAATGCCCCATGTTTCCATCAAAGTCACACCTTATCTCTCCATCGAGAGCTTTTTCTTCCGTGGCCGGATTTGGATCAATCCACATTTGCACATCTCTCTAAAAACAACTCTCATAGGAGTCCTAACATCGGCCACTTTACTCTTTAGAGTCCTGTTCCAAGAAGCTCTCAATGGCATTGACCCCAGAACTCCCATGATTTGGCATAGGACCCTGTGCCACATTTGGAGCATCCTTCGAAAGCTCAACCATTTGGCATTAATCGGGTCTTGGACCTTAAACTTCAAAGCTCTACAACTCTCGGTGGAATGCCCCGTGGCCCCATCGTGATATTCACATTGAGCATTTGGGTCGTACCACTTTGGATAAGGAGGGTCTAGTGGTCTTGTCGGGATAGGAGTTAGCACGGATTTGCTCACAAGTTGGCGGAATAGTTCGGTGTAGGTCATGGGTATTGGGTCAAAACGCACTGGCTTTCTTTCGGGTTATATGGTGGTCTTGCTTGGCTGGTGTTTGGGTTTGGATTTGGAGGTTTGGACGATTTGAGGTGGCATGGTGGGGTGTGTTTGAGGTGAGAAGGGTATGATGGTCGGTAGGGAGCCATTTGTTGAGGGTTTGGAAATTGCGAGGTTGCGGCGATGTATGGCTGGTTGGCTTGGTGATATGGAGGTGGTTGGTAATATGGGGCGTATTGGGCATGGAAGGCGGGTGTTTGGTTTGGTCTCCATTGGTTCGGTTTTCTTCTGTTCCAAGGTTACTTGCATGTGCCTCTCCTTCCTTCTTTTTCACGAATGGGGTTTTCTTTGGGCGTTCCCTCATCAAGTCTCAACGATCTTGCCATTCCTCATTCCACTTTCAATTCTCTGCCGATGATGACCATGTCGGAAAAAATTTGATGACACACTCCCAATCATCCTATCATAGAAAAGCGGCCCAGGTGTATCAATGAACATTGCTACGATTTCCTTCTCGGCTAAGGAGGCTCCACCGAGCAGCCAGTTCCCTCCATCGTTGCGCGTATTCTTTGAAAGTCTCTACATCCCTTTTTGACATATTTTGGAGCTGCATCCTATCGGGAGCCATGTCAACATTGTACTTGTCTTGCTTCAGGAATGCATCTGCTAGATCTTTGAAGGATCGGATGTGTGCCCGCTCGAGATGCGTATACCAATTTGAAGTCTGCCCGGTCAAGCTGTCTTGGAAGAAGTGAATCAAGAGTTTATCATCTCGGGCATGTGACGCCATCTTCCTAACATACATGGTCAAATGGTTCTTGGGACAAGTGGTTCCCGGTATTTGTCAAAATCAGGCACCTTAAATTTCGGCGGAATTACAACATTTGGCACCGGACGAGTTCCGAGGCATCCGAAGACCATAACTATTTACCCCTTCGATGGCCCGCAATCTTTCCTCTAGTACTTCCACTTTTCTTTAGACTGGGAATCTCCCCCCGACTGATTCACCGGAGCTTCTCCGTACATATTATGGGGAAATGAATATGGCATGGAGGAGGAACCAAAGTTTGGCATCATTTGAGCCCCCTGGGGTCCATAATGTAGGGTGTATTGTGGGGGCCTTGGATTGACAATGGGTGTCACTATCGGGTGTTACCATCTGTAGAGTTGACATTCCGTGCTTGCGGTATTTCGCCAGTATTGGTGGGGATTTGTGCTTGAGTGATGTGTTCGGAGTTCTGAATACCATCTTGTGGACTGGGGGCTGTTGGTGGTACAAACCCACGAGGCAAACCGTATGGGGGATTGTTCGAGTCAAATGGAAAATGAGTTGGGTTGAGAGGCATCATGGCCCCTGGTTGGTTGAAGCCTTGAATAGGAATCTGAGAAAAACCGGGCGGGATGAAAGGTGTGGCTGGCTGTCCTTCGTTCGAGGCTGGAGGGTTCTCCTCTGTGTTCTTCTCCTTTTGCATTTCTTGTAGGATCTCCATCATCTTAGCCATCTGATCTTTGATTTGACTGACTTCATCCCTGATCACTTGAACTTCTTCTAGTTCATCCGCCATGGCTCTTGCCTGTGATCGAGTGCGATAAGGGTGTCTTGGAGCAATTGTTCAAAAAACCATAGTTTTATTTAATAAAAGAAAGAATAAATGAATAAAATCAAAAGAAAGAGCATAAACTAATTAAACTTCATTTTTTATAGGAAGACCGTCGCATATACTTATAGCAAGAATACTCATCCTGCAATCAAATCTAGTGGTATAATTCCCTCTAGCTTGACTGCAGTTGATGTCGAGTCCAAGGGAGAATTCACTCCTCGATAGACCACATCTTGTACTAGCAATGTCATTGTTTGATGATACCCATATTTTTACGCGGAAAACACATCGTTTTTAGGGTAAAAATATAGTTGATGAAGTATCTAAGGGAGAATTCACTCCTCGACAGATATCATCTGGAAAAAGAGAGAGCATTCCACAAAAAATTGATGAAAACTTCTATTTCATTGGATGGATGTTGCAATACAAACATGAGTCTTTGGTCAACTAGAAAAACAATACATCGAGAGTTTTCATATTTCTAGCCCATCTTTGGGGACCTCAAAATACTATGCCAAGAGCTTCATCTTCTTTTTCCTGAATCCCTTTGCAAGCTTCCCAAAATGCTTGAAGAACTCAATCACCTCCGGTGGTATTTGGAGGAAAGGGTTCTTGTAGACCTGAATTGATACTTCTTCAAATCGATCCACCAACTGGGAAGTATGATATTGAATTCTACCAATCATGTCTTCATATTTTCTTCTCCATGCTTCCCTTTCATAGATCACATCCCTTACAACCAATTTCCATCCCTTTACCCATTCTGCGTGACGTTGAGCTTCTCCTCTTTCATTTTCTTGCATTTTGGTCCTGAGCCAATTTTCCCTTTCATTAGCTTCTGTTAATAATTGACGATATCTGGCAGCTTCGTTCCATCCTCGATCGAGTAAAGTTCGGTCCGGGCCAAGGATTCTTGTAGAGATCCAACTCTCTCCTTTAGTATCTGTATTGTTTCGACATGAACCCCTACGTCCCACTCAAGCTCTTCTTTCTTCTTTAGAATTCGACTAGCGTGTTTTCTTGACACTCCACCTTTGCTTGCAACTCTTGGATCATTGCTTCTTTCTCTTTTCTTGCCCTTTTCATGCGACTTGGGGCTTCGTAGGAATCGGCACATTCAACTTCTCAAATTCTCGATCTGTAAATTCAGTTTTTGCACCTGGCTTTGGAGCTTGACGATAGTTATACGCAACTTGGTTCTTTTCATCCAAAACCCCATCGAGCTTTTAGGATTTCAATTTTTTCCAGCATTTGATCTTCTGTAAGAGGATTGTTTTCAGCACTGGGTGGGGGTTCCGGTTTTGAAGGACACCCCCTTCTTGCCTCTCTCCATGCTTCATATCTTTTTGTTCGAGCTATGATCCGCCTTCCTAACTCATCACGCCCTTTTATGTGAATATTGTTCCATGCTGACCTTATTGCCATTGTCTGACTCTTGATGCCTTCACATTCTTGATATAGGAAATATGCGATATAGGAAATATGCTCCACCCAGCAGCTCTTTTGGGGGTTCATCTTGTGTCCACCTAAGTTGGCACATTACTAGAGCTGGTGAATATGACACACATCCTCTGGGTCCCATCAATGGGACATTCGAGAAACCTCCACAACTGAATATAACGGAATCCCCATTGTACCATGGGCACATCCATCTAAATGAACGTGAGTCGACCTGATCAAACTCTTGTTTCCATTCATATAGTTTGCGTGACTTTAGCGGCATGCGAATGAATCCTTTCAACGGGTCATCCATTCTATCAATTTTGTTTCCAGCATACAAGTGAGTCATAATCCAAACATATAACATTGGTGCACAGCACCGCAACTTTCCTTGTTGATTCTGATGACAAACTTGTAGTGAGAGAAAAGTCTCAGCTAGGATAGCAGGGGACTAAATTCACACCATATTCCTCAACTCTGTAGAAGACGTCCATGGCTGATCGATCAATCACATTCGGAATAAAGGGAAAAAGCACCAGTCCGTAGATGAGGAGAGCCAACAACCTATTAAAAAGAACCCATCGTTGTTGTTGAGCCAACTCCCTAAGATAACCTTCCAAGAATCGCCTCTTCAAGCCCGTAGTGTTTCCTTTTTCCACTTTATCCAATTGTTCGGTTTAAGTTCCAACAGACTTGCTATCTTCCCATCTCGCCACATATTGTCCATAATACAAATAGACACGTGATTCCTTTTGGATAGGCGGTCTCGGCATGTAAGCATACTCCTCTATGGTGGGAGTTACATCTAGGTCAGGGCAATTCAAAACATCTCAAAGTTGAGTTCCAATCTTTGGCGAATGCACTTAGAGCGGGGGCATCCACTGGAATACGTAATAGATCTAGTATCCTCCCATACTTGTTGTTAAAGTTCGAACGTGCCTTTTCGACATTTGTTGACTAATTTCCCATAAGCTCACGAACATCATTGAGTGTCACGTCGATCTTGATGCTCTTCTTGGAACTGCTTGCATTGCTAGTACTCTTCCCGACGCTTGGTCCTTCCATTCTTTGCTATAAGATTAATACTAAGGTCTTCCTGTCAAGAAACACAAATAAAGAAAAAATTAGAAATAAAACACACGATAAAAATGCCCTACATGCTTCATGTTGCATGAACCCCGATGGGGTTGGGAACCCTATGTCGGGTATCTTTGTCAATGCACTACCTTCACTATGACACGCCGCTTATTAGAAGTGCAATAATATTCGAACATGTCATTCGGGCTTGGAGCGACGATGTGTCGCCCTTTTCCTTTTTTTTTTTTAACTTCATAATAAATATGTATGTGCATGACTATTTATGTTTATGATGCCAGAAAAAAATGGAGAGAGAGAAAAAGTATGCTCCCTTTGTCCTAAATTGGGTAAAACTTAGGGTTGGACAAACCTGAGGTAATGACTCTAAACAGGTTGGCTACTAAGTTTGCTCTATCAGTGAAAATTAGGTAGGGTCTAGACTTCTAAAAGCCATGGTTCCCAGTTGCCCTTATCCCGAAAGATAAGGATCCGATTCATGAATCTAGTCACAAGTAGGGATAAACCCTCTCAATATGACCATCCCATGATATCGGGTACAACCTGAGTGGTGAACCAACAAATGTCGGGGAGGGTACGAGACCTCTTCAATGACAATGTCGAGACACCGCCTAATCCTTGAGTTTTGAGCAAGCTCGGGTATAGAGCCAAAAGTGTGTGCAAGTTGTGATAGTGATGTGTGTGATGGGAGCACACAAACCTTCACAAAACCTACTAAAATAAAACTACCCCAAGCCTGCAAAAGGGAACAAACAACACAAATACAAAAGTTCTCTACCCTAAGGTTGCAAGAATATACAAAAGCAGTTATGGAAGCATAAAAAAAATATATATATATATATATATATATATATATATATATATATATATATTTAAAAAGCTGTTTTTTTTTAAAAAAAAAATAAAAAAAATAAAATAAAATTTGCACAACCAACTATGATAGGCCTGACTCTCAAAGTCGTCCCCAGTGGAGTCGCCAGCTGTCGCGACCGTCCCGTCCGGGAGCCGCGAAAAATATAAAAAGACAGAGGAGTCGCCACTAAAATTTTTATTGGGAAAATCTTAGAAAACCCAATTATTTAAAGGTAAACTGGTCTTTTTTAAAAAAAGAGAGATATGAGTCCGGGAGTCGGTTACGAGTAGGGAAGGTATTAGCACCCCACATCGCCCGTTTAAAAAACGGTACCTCAAGTTAATTGTGCAAAAGCATTTTAATAACCTTTTAAATATTTATTCTACCCAAAAATTATTTACAAGAAAGTGTTATTTTTAATTTTAAATATTTTAGATTTTTATCAGTTCTTATATCTTTAAATTTATTGTTTAGAAAAATTAAATGAGGTTGAACATGGCACATGAGTCCACAGGGCAACCTCAAATCTAAGGGACTGAGCATGGCACCGTGTCCATAGAACATCCCTAAAAAGGAAAAGTTTAACTTTTTGATTAATTATTTTAACGAAAAAACGGGATGCAAAAAAAGGAAAATTAATTAAATGAGGTTGAACATGGCACATGAGTCCACAGGGCAACCTCAAATCTAAGGGACTGAACATGGCACCGTGTCCATAGAGCATCCCTAAAAATGGAAAAGTTTAATTTTTTGATTAATTATTTTGACATAAAAAGGAGATAGACACGGGAAAAATTAGTTTTGGCCCGACAAGATGATTTATCTTGCTCCTACGTATTCCCGGGTGCGATGGGAAACTCAAAGCCACGTAGTTCTCTTGAAAAGATTTGATTGGTTGATTGATTTTAATTTTTGATAAAAGATTTGATTTTGTTTTGATTTTATTTTATTATTATTATTATTTTATTTTATTTAAAATTTATTTGAGAATAAATTCACTCTTGCATAGAATCCAAGATAGCAGTGCTATACGATGAATCCTTACAATTCATACGACACTTGAGGATGAAAAATCATACATCAACATCGTAGATTGTTGCGTAAATTCAAAGAAAATTTTTCCTAACTTCTGTTTTTTTCCTTTTCTTTTTTAAAAAAAAAAAATAAAAAAAATAAAAAAAAAAATAAAAATAAAAATAAAATAAAAATGTTTTCTCACTTGTCACTTTTCAAAATAAAGCTATGCCATTTGAAAATCACGTACACGGTTTTGGCAAAAGGTGAAAGAGTAAGTCCCTGTGTTTATTGCTACCAACACACATAAAGCAAAATAAAGTGACAAAAACCACAGACAGCACGAGGTGAGGATACAGTGAGAGAGAGTGACAAACCAAAGAGAAACCTTGACCCTCCGTCCCTGTACGAACGCCGGAGGGAGCAGCGGCTGGCCGGAACTGCGGTTTCCGTCGAAGATAGTGGCTGGGTTGGAGGCAAGACGGTGGCAGCCTTGGTCTGCGCTGGTTCGGGTTACGGGTTCGTAAATGGCAGTGGCGGAGAAGGCGTGGGTCACGGATCTGGGGAGCCGTTCGCACGGTGGTCGCGCAGAGGGGCGGTGCTCGCGGTGAAGGCGGCGTCCGCAGTGGAAGACAGACCAGAAGCGCGGGTCTGCACCTCCCAGCGGCGGTGGTTGCAGTAGTCTCCCGGATCTGGTGGAGGGGCGATCCGAGCGAGCAGCAGCTCGTGGTGTTGACCGGATCTGGAGGCTGGGTCAGGAGCGGCGGAGGAAGCAACGGCGGAGATGATTGGCGGTGGTGGCCAAGGAAGAGGGTACGTTGCTTTTTTTCAGATATTTAGTTTTATATTTTTTTTTTTGATTTTTACTTGAGAAGAAGAGGAAAACAGGGGTTAGAATGAAGAAGAAAGGGTCTTGGAGGTGATGATATTGGAGGTTATGGTGCTAAGGCTCTAATGTAAAAATAAGACATGGAGAGAGTAAACATTCTCCTTTTGTTTCTGATTTTCGGAGCTTCCCCTTCCCCTTTCAGATTTTTTTTGTGCGTTCCCCCCCCTGTTGTCTCTGTTGGGTCCTTTTTATAGAAGAAGATGAACTCTTCTCAATGTCATTGGGACCTTGCAAGCTTGAGTGTTGCAGAGGTTACCATGCTTAGGTCCCTTTCCATTCCCATTTATGTTTCTTCTTCCTCTGATCTAGGCGGATGCTTTTCCCCAGTTACGAAAATTAACTAAAAATGGAGATTGATTACTTGAGCTTTGGGAGAGATTTTGACAGTTGCCACGGCTCTTGAGCAGCCCCCATCTGAGTGTTGCTTCATTCAAGAAGGCTTGGGAGTATGTTGGGTTAAGAGGAAGGTGAGGGGAATGACCAACACTTTAGTCTTGCGGGCGATGAGGGGACGTAGATGGTGCGGGAGAGGGACTCGGGCGTCTTCTCTGTTTTTCCTTTCTTCTTTTTTTTTTATATTTTTATTTTTTTTTATTTGACTTTCAGATGTATTATTTTTTATTTTATTTTTATTTTCCATTTTTAATTTTGTAAATATTAATTAAAAGGATAAAATATCCGGACAAAATTAGGTGTTCACAACATGTTTTGATTTTTCATAAAGGTAGGGGTGTGAATAGGCTAGACCGAGTTAGGTTCTGTCAGGTATGAGCATGACCTGCATTCCAATCTCGATGCCTGAGTCTGACCTATTAGCCTGATATAGGTCAATATTTAATGTCTGAGCCCGACCTACTTCAAAGTTTGATCTCGCTTGAAAGCCTACTAATTAACAATATATAAATTTTTACATCTTTAAATTGTCAATATGTAATTTATTTATTTTTTTGGTGAGCAAAAAGTTTAGGTGAGTTGGGTCCCGGGGGACCACCAGGATCAGGTAGGTCTCACTGCTCAAAGAACGCTTACCCACCAACGAGGTCCTCACATCGGCAGTGGGATTCGAACTCACAACCTTGCGGGTTATGATCCTTATCCTTACTAACTGGACCAACATTCATTTGCGTCAATATATATAAATTTTTACATCTTTAAATTGTTAGCACATTCCAAATAAATCCAAATACTTTTTAATAAAAAGAGTATTATCTACAATATAGTTTTAAAAAAATATCTTATAGTAACTACTAACTAAATTTATTAGAAAAAATAGAATTGTAAATTACTATTGGCATGTGATTGTAAGTCGTCTATCATGACGGCGCGACTCCTAGTTTGTCATGAGGGAGGGCGTCAAAGATGATGGAAGTGCAGCAAGGATGCCTTGGTGGTGGTGGTGCGCAGGCGCGATTGAGGGCCATCATCGGAGATGTGAGAATAGGGTGTGGGATGGTGGGGGTGTGAGGAGGATCAAAACACAAATAACTTCAATATTTAAAGGACCTTATTGTAAAAAGGAGTATGATGCATCAAAGCTAGCGGGGGGCACCGTAGACGTACCCTATATTCATGACCTTGATATACTTCTGAGGAAAAAACTGAATTTAATATAAAACAATAAAAAGATGCTCTCAGTGATGTTACACTACAAGAAATTTGACTTTTAGTGACAGACAGAATCTGTCACTAGATGATATTCATCCGTAGGTAAATGTTCATTTAACATTGACCATCGAATACCGCAGTCGTCCATTATGTTGAGCGTCTAGCAACGATTTTTGCCTGTAGGTCAAAGTTCCATGAACCGTCACTAGAAGTTATTAATTTACAACTACGGTTCTTACCTGTAGGTAAAGACCACAACACAGGACAGTGGAGATGCCCGTGGGTAGAAGTCCGTGACTTCTACCTACAGTCATTGTGTGTCACTAAAATATAAATAAACGTTTATATTTTTCCCGATAATTATATGTGTGATTTAGTGTATGATTTGTAATATTTTGTTGAAATTCGTGGTGGTTGTTTAATTCTGTGCTAAGCTGTTATTTTATTTGTGTTTGATTATCTGAAGTTATGTGTTATAATATGTTTTAAATACATGATATGAATTGTATTATCCACTATAGCATTGATGTGAAATATTTGATGATATGGATTGTTGATTGAGAAGTCTGATAGTGGTTAGTGCTCATTTAATTAATCAAATAAAAGCTTCATGAAGAATATTCAATATTTAATTGATAAATATTGAAATATAATATTATTTAAATATTTGATTTGATGAAAATAATAAGTGGTTGGAAATACTATTATTTTAATGGTTTAACGGTGTAAGGGTGATCTATGAGTCACAGTGAAGATGCAACCGTGAAAATATTTTGGTACTGCTAATTTGTATGTGAGAAATTCTAAAATAATATAAAAATTTATTATAAAAAGTTATTTTTCAAAAATAACTTAATTATTGTATTGAGAAAATTATTTTAAGAGAAAATGTCAAATTTTGACTTAAGACGTTTTTAAAATGTTAAACGACTGTTAATTCCGAAAATATTTACGGGACGCATTCTTAAAAATAGCAGTAATCATTCACACATGAATTTAGTTTTAGATCACTTATTTCTCAAGAATTAAAGTTTTACGGAAAAAGATTTTCAGAGGAAAATGAATTTATCTGTGATTTGATGATTTATAAATGAATTTCAAACAAAAAGGATTTTCTGTAAATGAGTGTTACTCAACGGTGTTATTTCTGATAACTTGAATAAGTTACGGAGGTTTTGGTTTCGAACTTGTATTTCACTGAACAAAATGTTTTATATGCATTGCTCGGCAGACGTGCCTACTTGATTTATCATGATATCTTGACGGACAAGGTATTCATGACACGACTTTCTATTACGCTTTAATGGACAATGTGTTTTTATGGATAAATATTCCATTTATCCCGGTGATCATTGTACCTTGACGGACAATGCGTCATGTAAATTTGATCATTGTACCCTAATGGACAATGTGTTTTTATGGTCAAAATGTTCCATTTATCGTGTTGACCATTGAACCAAAATGTTTGGACAATGTGCCATGTCTCACATTAACCATTGTGCCTTGATAGGCAATGTGCCATGTTCTGTGTTGATCATCGTATCGGGAGTTTTGGACGATGTGCCATGTATTGTGTTGACCATCGTGCCGGGAGTTTTGGACGATATGCCATGTATTGTGTTGACCATTGTGCCGGGAGTTCAGATAGTGTGCCATGATCCGTGTTGACCATTGTACCAAGAAGTTGGATAGTGTGCCATGTTGTGTTGACCATTGTTTCTTTCGTGACAATGTGATATGCAAGAGCCTGATCTGCTCAAAATGAAAAGAGGTTTGGAATCTCCGGAGATTAGGTATAAAATTAGATGTTGAACTGTGAAGTGTCATTAATCTTTTTATAAAGGACAATGACCGTTCGGGTATGAAACCCATTGGTAAATTACTTGTTATTTCTGAGAAATTTATATTGTTATGCCTAAATGTTGTTTTGTGTATCACGCATGTAGTTATCGTGCTTATATCCATATATTGGTGTCTCACCCTTACAATATATCAGGTTTTACTCATTTTACTGCTGTACCTTGGTACTGGTAGTAGATGGTGCAGAGGAAGTCTTAACTTCAATCAGGATACTAATCTCAATCCTTGAAGAGGTTGGTAATAGTGGTGAGAACTACAGAGTTCTTCCATTAGGTGTTTTGTAGAGTGACCAGCTTAGGATTCTTCTTTGTGTTGTGTAATTTTTTAGAAAAACGGTTTATTGGATTCGGAAACTCTTGGTATGACTGGTAATTTTTAGTACGAAAACAATTTCAAGAACGCTTATATGTTGTGGCCCGATTTATGAATAAACCCAGTTTATGTGTATCTTCAAGTATAATAAGATTTTACTTTTGTGGTGTGTGTATCACTTTGTTGAAGTATTCAGAAATAAAATTTTTACACCCGAGTTTTTTGTCTTAAAATAAATAATATTTTTGAAAGTAACCAGCAAATTAATTTTTAATTTATTTCAGTACGTATTAATAAGTAATGCCTGGGGGAGGGGGGTGTTACACTTATTAACTTTTCTTATTTTAGGGTCTTTTTAATCCTACTTGAAAAACTAAATTAGGTTAATTTGATACATGCACAACATTGCAATTAGACCCTACGTCAGGAGATAAATTATACTTATCCCAAAAAAAGTTTGTGTACTTTACTATTTTTACCCTTACCATTATTTAAATCATTTTTAATACAATGACTACCGATTAAGGGCGAATATCATCAGTTAAAACTTAATAGGCATAAAGCTACAAGCCAAAGTGACGTTCCATTTCCAACTTAAACCAAACTTTTTTTTTTTTGATAGGCCCCAACTTTAACCAAACTCAATCCCATTATTGAAAATATGACATTTAGTTTACTTCTCTCATACAGGCTATTTCACATCTCTATAGTTTTCAATTATTAACTTTTCTTATTATAGGGTCTTTTTAATCCTACTTGAAAAACTAAATTAGGTTAATTTGATACATGCAAAACATTGCAATTAGACCCTACATCAGGGGATAAATTATACTTACCCCAAAAAAAGTTTGTGTACTTTACTATTTTTACCGTTACCATTATTTAAACCATTTTTAATACAATGATTACCGATTAACGGCGAATATCATCAGTTAAAACTTAATAGGCTTAAAACTACAAGCCAGAGTGACGTTCCATTTCCAACTTAAACCAAACTTTTTTTTTATAGTCCCCAACTTTAACCAAACTCAATCCCATTATTGAAAATATGACATTTAGTTTACTTCTCTCATGCAAGCTATTTCACATCTCTATAGTTTTCAATTATTAACTTCTCTTATTGTCAGGGTCTTTTTAATTCTGTTTGAAAAAAACTAAATTAGGTTAATTTGATACTTGTACGATATTGCAATTAGACCCTACATCAGGAGGTAAATTATACTTTCCTCGGAAAAAGTTTGCGTATATTACTATTTTATCCTTATTATTATTGAAACCATTTTGAATACAGTGATCGCCGATTAAGGGCGAACATTGTCATTAGTTTAAACTTAATAGGCTTAAAGCTCCAGGCCAGAGTGACGTTCCATTCCCAGCTTTAACCAAACTCAATTCCATTATTGGACATATGACATTTAGCTTACTTCTCTCATGCAGGCTATTTCACATATCTATAGTTTTCAATTATTAATTTCTCTTATTGCTAGGGTCTTTTTAGTTCTGTTTGAAAAAAACTAAATTAGGTTAATTTGATACTTGTACGATATTGCAATTAGACCCTACATCAGGAGGTAAATCATACTTTTCCCAGAAAAATTTTGTGTATTTTAATATTTTTATCCTTATCATTATTGAAACCGTTTTGAATACAATGATTACCGATTAAGGGCGAACATTGTCATTAGTTTAAACTTAATTGGCTTAAAGCTACAGGCCAGAGTGACGTTCCATTCCCAACTTTAACCAAACTCAATCCCATTATTGAACATATGACATTTAGTTTACTTCTCTCATGCAGGCTATTTCACATCTCTATAGTTTTCAATTATTAATTTCTCTTATTGTTAGGGTCTTTTTAATTCTGTTTTAAAAAAAACTAAATTAGGTTAATTTGATACTTGTACGACATTGCAATTAGACCTTACATCAGGAGGTAAATCATACTTTTCCCAGAAAAAGTTTGTGTATTTTACTATTTTTATCCTTATCATTATTGAAACCATTTTGAATACAATGATTATCGATTAAGGGAGAACATTGTCATTAGTTTAAACTTAATAGGCTTTAAGCTACATGCCAGAGTGACGTTCCATTCCCAACTGTAACCAAACTCAATACCATTATTGAACATATGACATTTAGTTTACTTCTCTCATGCAGGCTTTTTCACATCTCTATAGTTTTCAATTATTAATTTCTCTTATTGTTAGGGTCTTTTTAATTCTGTTTGAAAAAAAAACTAAATTTGGTTAATTTGATACTTATACGACATTGCAATTAGACCCTACATCAAGAGGTAAATTATACTTTCCCTAGAAAAAGTTTGTGTATTTTACTATTTTTATCCTTATCATTATTGAAACCATTTTGAATACAGTGATTACCGATTAAGGGTGAACATTCTCATTAGTTAAAACTTAATAGGCTTAAAGCTACGGGCCAGAGTGACGTTTGTAACACCTCAAGATTTACCCTTATGTTTATATGTGTTAGTTTTTGCATATGTATATTTGATATGTTTGATATTTATATATATGTGTATGTATATATTATTGCATGTGATAATATGTATATTAATATATGATTATTTGCATTAATATGAGATTGTGTCTCTTAATGTTTGATTTTATATGTTAATATATGATATGTGATTTTATTAATAAGAAGCGATTAAGAATGATATGATAAGATATCGTGTAATTTAGTATTTAAATAGAGATAGTGTTATTCTTAGATTTTAGCCCCTCAACCAATCAGATTTGAGTCCTTATCAATATAGGATCATCCTCTTTTTGTTTATATCTTAAGATCTTATCATTATCTCCTAAGGATCCTATCTAGGAATAACTACCAAATCTGTCGCTAAACTTCCATCGAACTTTTGACTATCTTAGATTCCGATTTAGGATTCGATCATTAGACATTAATTTGTAGATATTTCTGAGATTTCTAACGACACGAGGAACGCCTCAATCGGAAACTTGTAGCTCAAGTTATGGTCACAATACCGAACTGTATACAATTTGGACTGAAATAGGAACCCGTTATGACCCAAACTCATACATATACCATTAGACTCTCCTAAACCTAGTTGACACGACCCCAACACTCAGAAAACTGCCTCCCTCCTTCCTTTTCGAATCCTTATGGTTTTTCTCCCTAAAACTCTCTCTAGGGAACACGTTCTTGCACTGTTCTTCACTAGTTCTTGATAGGAGAACATCGCTACAAATAGGGGTTCGTTGTGCTTGATGTTTGGGACTTTAGAAAAGGTAGAATTCGTGCACCTTGTACCTTGTGTTCTTTATTTCAAGTTCTTGATCTTTTCCTTTTAATTTCTTGATCTTAGAGTTGAACCAAAGTGTCCCTTTGTCGTTCTTGAGGTTGTAGACAAGCGCTAGTGAGACAGGACCCATGTGGATCTTCTTTCTCTCTTTTGAATCGTGATCTCTATTCCAGGTGTGGGGAGAAGGGTAGTGTATTCATAGGCTTGGGTTAGTGTAAAGTAAAGGGGTTCCCATAACCCCGTGTTGTTCTATGTGTATGAATGAATAACATGTTAAATTGTATTGTTTGGTGATGGTATGTTCTTGGCTATTTTGGTATGTTATTTGTATGTGTTCCATGTTCATGACATGTTGTTAATATTTATCTTGGTTGCCTCAATATGAACATGATAGTATTATGATTGTCGTTGTTATTACGATGTTGGTTGTATAGTTGATGCTATGACTGTTCAGTTGATGGTTAAAATGTTAAAAACCTTAATTGGTTAAATTAGGTTCTAAAATGAGTTAGAGATCAATAGGTTTAAACACCCTAAAAATTGGTTAAGGAACTGTGTTGAGACTCTGCCCAGAATAGTACTGTAGTGCATTGAGCACGATCGTGCTGAACAGGGAGCACGCCCGTGCTCCCAGTTTGAATTCTGGAAAATGGCCGCGCAGTAAGCAAGCCCGTGCAGTTGAGCACGACCGTGCGAAAAAAGGAAGCACGATCGTGCCCCACTTAAGTGGCAGCACGCCCGTGCTAGGGTTAAGCACGATCGTGCTCACCCCACTGGACAGAATCTAAGATTAAGGACTTAAACAAGGGTTTTAACCCCAATCTTCCCCAACGACAAATGATGACTTAGTTAATTAATGATGAAGACTAGATAATTTAATTAAATATTAATTAAGAAGGTTAAGCCAGTAACCGTTGGGTTACCGCAAGTTGTATGAGTTGTACCTTGGTGCCTTATGGCCAAGAGGGCCTTGATCCCACGGTTTGGGTCTAAGGTGTTATTGATGTTGTACCTTAGGGACCGAGAGTTTGTCCCAAGGGGGGGCCTTGACTCCACGGTTTGGGTCTAAGGTGTTGCAGTCGATTCTGCTGCGGTAGATTCCGCTGGTTAAAGATGTTGCGGTAGATTTCCCTGCGGTCGATTCTGCTGATGTCTTCGGTTGATTCCGTTGGAGTTATGGAGGTGGCGGTTGTCCATGGTCATTGTGTTGCATACGTATTGCATCGGAGTTGTTGTTGTTGTTGTTGAGGGATGTTCGACATAGGGGAGGTCGTCCTAGAGTACGGCGATCTGGCCATCCATGGTTGGAGTAGATTCTCCTTGCTCCCCCGTGACGAGGCATCCATTGGTTTGATGCGTTGGCTATCCAAGAAGTAGATTCTCCAACGTTGAGTAGATTCTCAATGTGGATATGTAACTCCGAAGTCGTCCATCCCGAGTTTAGTGGATCCACATGCATTGTTGGTTTAGCAGAGTAGGTGTGCATTGCATTGCATATCATGCTTGATGTTGATGAGATTGATGCATGTTTATACATGTTGTTGATATATACCTACGTTGGTCCATGCTTGTATGTTTTACTTTACTTCCTACCTCCTTGCTATTATGATTACATGATTCTTACTCCCTATTATTTTTTTGTTGTTTGGCCTGATTGACACCTTGCAGAGGATGACGAGCAGCCCGGAGAAGAGTGACTCTGAGGAGCCGCCACTCATAGTTAAGGGCTTGGTTTTATGTTCAATTAGTTGGTTTTCAGTTGTATTCCGTGGATTTATTTCGGAACGGTTATACCAGCTCTGTAGGTGACATCGGGGTTGGGATAGATTTATTTCTTTGTTATGTTAAATTGTTTTAAACTAGTTTTATTTTCTGCGATTTTGATAACTAGTTCATGCGGACTTTTCTACCCATGGACGAACACTTTATTTTATCCAGTATGTTCATGACTAAATTTTATTAATTGCTTATCTTAAAGCGCTTATAACATGCAGGGTAGAAGGGTGTCACAACGTTCCATTCCCAACTTTAACCAAACTCAATCCCATTATTGAACATATGACATTTAGTTTACTTCTCCCATGCAGGCTATTTCACATATCTATAGTTTTCAATTATTAATTTCTCTTATTGTTAGGGTCTTTTAATTCTGTTTGAAAAAAACTAAACTAGGTTAATTTGATACTTGTACGACATTGCAATTAGACCCTACATCAGGAGGTAAATTATACTCTCCCCAGAAAAAGTTTGTGTATTTTACTATTTTTATCCTTATCATTATTGAAACCGTTTTGAATACAATGATTACGATTAAGGGCAAACATTGTCATTAGTTAAAACTTAATAGGCTTAAAGCTACAAGTCGGAGTGACGTTCCATTCCCAACTTTAACCAAACTCAATCCCATTATTGAACATATGACATTTAGCTTACTTTTCTCATGCAGGCTATTTCACATCTCTATAGTTTTCAATTATTAATTTCTCTTATTGTTAGGGTCTTTTTAATTATGTTTGGAAAAAAAAAACTAAATTAGGTTAATTTGATACTTGTACGACATTGCAATTAGGTCCTACATCAGGATGTAAATTATACTTTCCCCAGAAAAAGTTTGTGTATTTTACTATTTTTATCCTTATCATTATTGAAATATTTTGAATACAGTGATTACCGATCAAGGACGAACATTGTCATTAGTTAAAACTTAATAGGCTTAAAGCTACAAGCCAGAGTGACGTTCCATGCCCAACTTTAACCAAACTCAATCCCATTATTGAACATATGATATTTAGGCACTGTTTGATTTGTCAAAAACGTTAGCGTTTAGCGGATGGAAAATTAGCCCTGTTTGGCAACCGTTTTCAAAATTAGCATATAATATTTTTTCACTAGCGTATAGCATTTTTTCCAGACGATACTTGAAGTAGCGTTTGAGCTTATAGCGTATAACTTTTTCTTCCATTTTTATCCTTACTAACTTAATTAAATTCCTTACTTATCCTTCACTAACAAAATAAATTATTAATAGAAATTATTCTAATTTTTATAATCCCTAATTCTCTTATAAAAAAATCGTATAAAAATCATATCAATATTATTTTTATAATTCCATATTATTTATAAAAAATAACTAAAATTAAATAAATATTAAAATTAAAAATTAATATTTTAATCTTTGAAATGATAAATAATTTAAAATAAATTAAAGTGTTAAAATTGATAATTATTTTAAAATAAATAATATAAATAATATATATAAATACATATATATAATTTATATAAAAAAACATGCAAACATGTCCTTTTATGTAATTTACATTAATCAGCTAATCCAACCGCTAGTTTTACCAAATACTTCAAATCCAGTTCACTGATTTATCCTCTATCCATTAGCTTATCTGTTATACGTTACCCGCTATCCACTAGTTTTACTTCTCTTCTATATATCATAATATGGTATATGTAGATATTTACCTGCACTCACCTTTAGCAGACAAGTGTCCTTATTACTAGTGATACAAAAAAACATTTTTCATCCAAATCACTTTTTTATATCAACTCCTTGTTTTCCTTTCAACGATGCTACTCATGCAGGCTATTTCACATCTCTATAGTTTTCAAATTTTCATCATTTGATTACAATTCACCCATTTCGTTTTTTGCATGTATACATTATAACCCTTTTCTCATTCAATACCCTGATTCCTACTCTCTCAGTACCTAGTTTTCACTCTGTAATACTTATATATCTGTACATGTATGCAATGTATGTATTTGCTTTTATAGTTGCTTCCTCATGAAGAAACGACAAAAGGAAACAGTTTCCCGCTTTTCCTTTCCTGATTGTAATAGAATCTCTCTTTTTTTTCCTCTCTATTGGGTCTTAAATTTCTGCACCCTCTTTCATACTCTTGCACTTCGCTTCCTATACTTTTATATCTTTCCCTTGGAGCTCAACTTTGTAAAAATCCATCTCTTTTTTAGGGTGAGAGTTGCTATCTTATTTCTGGTTTCAGCTATAAGAAACTAACATTAGTTATTTATTTTTAGTTTCAGAATTCTCTCTAAGTTTATACTCACTCTTACCCATCAAAATTCTGGCACAATATAATTTTTCCAAGATTCTTTCGATTCTAAAAGGTATGACTTTTATAGATTCTCAATTTTATGCTGTCAAGGAAAGTAGATTCTTGATCACACTTGAAAGATTCTGAATTCTCTTCTCTTCTGAATCAAACCACTATAATTTCTTCCTGCTATTGCTTCTCTTATGTGTTTCTAAGCATCCCTTTTCAAGTTCTTCTTCATTTCCATCTCTTTAGTGACTTCATTTCTAGTAGGGGAACTTTTGTACACGCTTGTGGTATAAGGCATGGAATTGGAAACTTTGTACCCTCCTTGTCTTATGTCAAGTTCAGATTGGTTTGTGCAAGAAGAGAGCAACAACACAGAATGGACTAGAGAAGAGAATAAGAAGTTTGAGAGTGCCCTTGCCATATATGATAAGGACACCCCGGACCGATGGTTTAAGGTGGCAGCCATGATCCCTGGGAAGACTGTGTTTGATGTGATCAAGCAGTATAGGGAATTGGAAGAAGATGTTGGTGAAATAGAAGCCGGCCGGGTTGCGATTCCGGGCTATATTGCTTCTTCTTTCACCTTTGAGCTTGTTGGCAACCAGAATTATGATGGATGCAGAAGGAGGGCTGCAACTGTTAGGGGTTCTGATCAGGAGAGAAAGAAAGGGGTCCCCTGGACTGAAGAAGAACACAGGTGAGTTTCATCAATTTATAATCTTCAATTATCTCACTGTTTTGTTCTTTAACTCTCTTCTCTAGCACTGTTTTTATTCAAGAGCAGGAAAAGATGTTGATGTTGAAACTCTGCCAATCAATCATGATTTTGTTAAGCAAGTATCTCAACTTAGGCCTAGATAACAATTAGTCAAGAATTAAATATTCTAATCATTGTCCTTGAATTTTGCTGGCCAGTTGACTTTTAGATTATGCTGCTTTGTCAATCAGCAGAGTAGTTATACAATAATTTGACCTCTAGAGTTTGTAACTTTGTATATTATGTTTTTAACTGCATGCATGCCCAAAACAGCTGACATGTTAAATATAATTTTGAGTTGGTTTAGGTGTTGCCTTTGCACCTGTAACCTTGTATTATTATTGCTATTAATCTTTATCAGTAAGGCTTCTATTTGAGCTGCTTCAATCTCTACCCTTTTTGGTTCCTGTACTTAACATAGGTCCTTGGTTTCAAATTACAGACGTTTTCTGATGGGACTTCTGAAGTATGGTAAAGGGGACTGGAGAAATATCTCTCGCAATTTTGTGATCACAAAGACTCCAACTCAAGTTGCTAGCCATGCTCAAAAGTACTACATAAGGCAAAAGGTTTGTGGAGGGAAGGATAAAAGGAGACCTAGCATCCATGATATAACCACTGTAAATCTTACAGAAACTGCCACTTCAGATAAGAACAAATCCCTTTTAATCAACGAGTCTCTCATGCTTCCACCACAGCAGAAGCCAAGTACTAGCATGTCAAAAGTACAGCTGGACTGGATTAATCACTGCAATGATGGATCACTCATGGTTTTCAACCCAAATTGTGACTTGTTGAAACTACCAGGACAGGATCTCTATGACTGTGCTTTCCATGAGGCTTATGCCAGAACTGCTTCTAGAGACTTCAATAAGGAAGCTGTTTTTGGTATTCATGCACTGTGATGCCAACTCTGATGTTGTTCAAAAAACAAACCAATTCCACTGCCTAGATCATTGTAATGTGTAGGATTAATGTAGATGACCTGAAGCTACTTGGTTCATGAACATCCTAAAAAGAAACTGCAATAATGTTTATCCTTAAAGAGTGTCAATTTGGAATGGACTTCTTTTCAAGTTTTCCTCTTCATCTCTCGTGTCTGACACTGACCATGTCCACTTCTTAGGAGACTCAATGATGTTACCATTGAGGCATGCTAAGTCTCAAGAGCAACATGACAAACTTCAATAATAATTGAGTCCCATTAGATCAAACATATATTAATAAAGGTTTAACATGTAATTTTCATACAAATTAGAAGCCCTCTTATCCAATAAACCACAAATTGTGATACCAATGTTCTGCCCATACTTGGGGCGACTCTCAAAATTGATAGGTTTCCAATACTAACCTCAGGTTAGGCCCAAAATATAAATAATAGTCAAAATGGGCTTATTAGATATTCCAAAATTGAAACTCCTTGTGCTTCTGAAAATGAAACACTAATTATGTAAGCCAGTTTATTTGCTGGTGTGGATGACTCAATTGAGCACTCCCATTGAAATTTTGGGCAGTCTGGTATAGTATTAAGCTTTTTTTGTCTTTAAGATTGTTATTAATCATTTGCTTTGTGAGAGCAATATGGACAAGTTGACCATGTTTGATCAGCATCACTTTACTAGTAGAATATGAGTTTGCATTCCACTTTGTTAGAATCCCATGCTTCATTGGGTCAGAATATAGGCAGATTCACGTAGGCATGCCAATGTGGTTCACACTATTACAGTCATCTTTATTAATTTTGATTCTCAGCCAATCCAAATTCTTCCTTTTCTTTGATATTTTATACAACCGCCCTATCTACTTTTGTGTGGTGGCAACACTGTTTCGTCAGCGTTGTTCCTTCTTTTACTTGTCTCTTGAAGCATCGTTCTTTATTTTGATTCTTTGTTTTACTTGAGAACTCAATAACAGAGTCTAGTCCCTTGCACTATGCAGATTTTATTTGTATTAAAACTATTAATAGGAATAAAGCAGCCGACCTTGGATTAAATAATGCAAAAATTGAGAAATGAGGCTATTGAGTATTGATACTCTTAATAATGATAATTTTTAAAATAAAAAATTAAAATTATGATTAGTTAGTAAGAAGTGCGGATATACAATTTGGAATACCGACAGAAAATTGAGCTCTTCAAAGTTCAAACTACTGTTCTTTGATCTGAAAGGCTATTTTCATCAGTTTATGAGAATAAGCATAATACTCTTTCTGAGTTTGATTAGAATTGTCTCTTTTGACTTTGTTTTGAAATTAGTAGTACTAGCTGTTTTTTATTCCAAAAAATTCTTAACTTTCATTTTTTCCTTTTTCTTTTTCTTTTTCTTTTTCTATGAGAATAAGCTTATTGCTAGTCTTCCTGAGTTTTGATGATAATTGTTTCTGTTAATTTCATTTAGAAAGTAATAGTACTAGGATTTTTTTTTTTTTGTTTTATATATGACAACAAAGTTTTACCAAATCGATTCTATGTCCTTTCTAAAAACAGTCCCTATAAATATCATAAGCTTTATTCCCAATTGTGTCACCTGCTTTCCTTTAGTACTTCTGATTTTATATATTGGTATGACATAATATAACAAGATTGAAACACTTTTTTTGAAGTAGCCTTCCCATTAGGATCTATTCAAACTAGCTCCTAACAAACAAAACACGATTAAGGAATCAATCAGGAATTCAGGATAGGTGGCTCATCCCAGCTTGCACCATTTCCCACAAGCAGATCAGACTATTCGCTCCTTAAATTCCTTTAGCTAGGAACTATTAGCTTCTCTTTAAATATTCATAAGATGTGGATCCTCCCAATCCCGAGTTAATTGTGCCCTGATATCTCGGATTATACTATAGAAAACGGTAAAAGTGGCTCAGCTCTCCCATAGTCAAATTAACAACATTCTTCAACTCTTCTAAAACCCATTTTCGTGCTAGTATAGAATACATTACTTAATCACATACTTCTAGATCTTAAGGACGGAAAAGACTATTTTGAAGTGAGTTGTTTTTGAAGTAAATAAATAAGTGTATATTTACTATTGAATTATTTAATCAGTTAAGATAACCAAATTTTAAATTAAATTAATGTTGAATACATTCTTATTTGTTCAATTTGGAAATAATCTGAATTTAAAAGAGTTTTTTTCCTTCAAGATGAATGTATTAATTAAGTAATTCAACAGTCAGATCGTTTAACATTAAGTAAGGTTTACTTTAACACTTCAAACATTTCAAACTTTAATTAAAATTATAATGCTTTTCCAAATCAGCACTAGGATATTGCATGCAAGTAGTCTTCACCAAATCTCAGAGGAACTGTATTCCTGAATTTCTAGCAGATTACTAGTTAGTTATAGGTAAAGGTTCACGTGTATTTTAGACTTTGGGCTTTTTAGGTCCAGAGTTATTTGACATTTTTTAAATAGGTCTATATCCTTTTAAAAATTGTAATAATATCCATAAACTTGTAACTAATTTATAATTGGGTCCCACTTGTAATTAAATTCCCAGATTTGTAAATAATTTATAATTAAGTTTTTAGGGTAGGGTTCTATTAACAGACTTCACGATTTAAAAATCCTATCACAAGAATCTACTTACAAATTATTTAAAATTCAAGGATTCAATTACAAAGATGAGATCCAATTATAAAAGTTTAAAGTTTAAGAACCTATTTAAAAAAAATTAAATACTTGAGGAACCGCAATGTAATTGAACCTTTAGAAAAGAGAGAGAGAGAGATGGTTTCTGATATAAGTTTTGACACGGTAACAGTACCAAATACATTGTACCTATTTATATACTATATATTCTCTGTCACCGAAGTTTATAGTATGATTTGCACCGGCTTTATATATTCAAAGAAGCGCAGGCCACACCTTCAATCTAAATTTGATCAAAACTGAGAAAGATAACCGTACAACTTGGGCATCTTTATCCTTGTTTTAATCTCTGAAAAACTTTAGGACAGATATTTTTGCAACAACTTTTTTGGACTAACCTCTACAAAGACAAAGGATTGCAAGATGATTGCTCCACTGTAGTTTGGTTTGGCCCACAAATCCAAATCCATGAATCCTTATGAGACAAAGTCTTTCTGTACTACTGATCTGATCCTCAAGTTTTGTATGAAAGGACATCGATGCATGTGCATACAACGCTAGCTGGTAAAGTTTCATTTGATATATGCTTAGTACGTAAGTTTTGGTAGACATCCCATTCAGCAATATAATAAGTTAGTACTACTAATTTTGTTGATCTGAGACACAAAACCTAGTGTTTGTTCATCGGCTGCAACTATTATTGGGTATGAAAAGAAAGATCATGATGAAAGGGTAAGCAAGCATACTAATAATTGATAGGTTGAGTTGATTATAATGATTGAATGGATAAGTATTGAATATTATTTTTTATAAGATTTTTGCTAAGTAAACATAATTAAGAAATCAATAAAAGGAAACTCTATATTGAGAAACCAATTGTAATATTTTTTATGTAATAATAAATACACAAATTTTTTTCATACAAACTTGCATTTCCCAGTAGAAAACTTGGAATGTTCCTCCCAGTGGTTTGGGGTCCTCTGTATTGCAACCAAAAAAAAAAAAATACAAACTTGTATTTTTGACTCATTAATCGTGTCTTTTTATTTTTTTTATTATAATTATTGAAAGAAGATTAAGAAGTCGTTTGTTTAAAATTAAAATATAAATGATTTTGATATAAAATTTAATGATTATTTTTAAAAAATTTTAAAAAAACCAGAAACAGATTTATGTTTGTTTACAATAAAAAAATCATTTTTTCAAACAGTAATTACTTATAAAAAAAATTCAAAAGTTAACGAAAGCTGTTTTTCATTTTAATCTTGAAAATGATCTTTTTCTACTTTTCATTATTTTTCAAAAACAAAGACAAACATATTAAAAAATTTAAAAAAATAATTATTCAATTAAAAAAATAATTTTTTTTTAATAAAATAAGCAATAACAAAATGCACCCTAAAGCTGCGGTATGCATTTACACCCACTAATGGATTTGACTTTCCTTTCAGAGATCGTCAACTACTGCCATTCAAATATGTGATGGTATTTTCCAGGCCGTAATAAAAACTTCTAAAAGGTGTTACGTGCACCCATTAATAGAATTGACTTTGTTTACAGGGATTCATCCACTAACGCAATTCAACTTTTGTAAGTGATGGCATTTTCTACAGGGTAATAAAAACTAAAAACTTTTAAAATGCGTCAATAATTTAAATTTTAAATAATGTGTTAACAATTTTATTATCTTTGTTTTCCCTCAATTGTGAACCTAAAAAATTGAAGAGAAAATCTAATACCATAAAATAAATAATGATAGAATGGAAATTTATTCAATAACATAACCATCAGTGACAAGTATATCATTATCATTAAGATGGTGACGGGTGGCATTAACGGTGTAGTGATAACGAAAGTAATGGTGATATATTCTACTCTATTACTAGTATCTATTTTTTGGGAGCATATTCGTGTGTGTAGGTTTTTTTTTTTTTGTGTGTGGACAAAATCGTGTGTGTAGGTTTCACATCTATAATATCAAGCTTTTAATCATGTTTTGACCCTAACAAAGCTTTATTTTTGTTCTAGTTAATTCTTTTATTTTCTTTGAATTTATGGCTTTTCGGTTAAAATTTCAGTCAAGCTAAACTTAATTTTCTACTAAATAAATAGAAAGTTTGATGCATGATTGTGCTTTGAAATCATGAGGTCTGCGGTTCTTTAGTCTAGGAATAGTCATTGGATTGCTTGTTACCTTTGGATTCTTAGTCTTAATGTTTTTTTTCATCTTATAATCACCTAAGGTTAGTGTTTTTAATTGAGAATTAAGGTTCATTTATCTAAGGAATTAGGAATGGAATAACCAAGTGAATTCGATAACAAAATAGGAGTAACAACTTGTATTGAGACCAATTGATATATTTGTAAGTGAAATTAAGTGAAGGTTGAACTTTTCTTATTCTTCTAATTGGATTTCACCCTTTTGCATTCTAAGCATTAGTTAAATTGCTTCAGTTAAAAATCCAAAGATATGGTACTTGTTTTCTCTTCATTGATTGTTAACTGAGATTGAGCTTCCTTTGAACCAAATCATTTGTTTAAATAGTAGTTGAGTTTTGTGAATTGGTACTTGGTCAACAATCCCTGATAACATATCTGATTTCTCACCATTTTTTCCACTTCTAACGATCCAATACACTTGTATTATCAGATAGCACTGTGATTATAAGAGTGGCGGCAGCAAAAGATATTTTATAATTTTAAAAGCAACCAAATTTTGAAGAAGTTCACTTCCATTTCAAACTTTCTACTTTTCATTCGCACCACGACACCACCACCCCCATTCTATTGAGAACAGAACCTAAAAGTTCTATACCCAATCACTTGTTACAGGTAATGTGTGAAAATTCTTTGTTTAGTAGAGTCTTATGAACCAAAACATCTAGATTTACTATAGAATCCACTACCATAGCAAATCTAAACTCCTCAGCCACCTACAAATCTCTAAAACAGAGATTCTTTTGTGAGGACTTCTTTTGTAGAAATTTTGTTTTCCTATTTACTTAATCATAAGTGAGGAATGGTTCAACTGGGACAAAACATCTGTAGGAAGAGACATGCAGCCTCAGTGTCCAAAAGATGTGAGAAAATCTCATAAGACCAAAAGGGAAAAGGGCAAATAAAAAATAAAAACACTCCTCACTTCTATATTCACAAAATTGACCATCTTCAGTGGAAAGGGAACCAGCTGCATGAGTTGGTAGAAGCATTTCTGGATTACAAAAAGAAACACAAGCTTATTACAAGACTATTTTGTCTAGGAATTGCAGAGAAAATTGAAACCCTCTAACTAAAACACAGCAACCACTTACAAACAAGATTTGAAAGGGAAAAGAGTTGGAAAGAAAAAATTGGTATACACAATAACTTTACGTCTCAACATATGCTGCAGGATCCAAAGGTATAACAGTGTCTGGAAAATCTGATCTTGGCCCAGCAAGGGAGTAATATGCAAGAATTTGAGCTGGATGCTCCACAATTACTTCCGGATGATAATTAATAACCACACGTCTCGAAGGAATCAACTCGATATTCCAATAGGGGCGAGCCATTGCCAGAAGATCACGGCCGGATGGAGATGCTCCATACCCTTGCACCCATAAGTATCTCAGAGAAGTCAGTTGTGTTGCAGCAACAGCTAGTGCATACTCACTGAAAAAGGAACACCCCCTCATTTCAAGTTTCTGAAGATTGGGACAACCCTTAGAGAACTCCAAAAGCCCTGTATCAGTTTCCCCTACATAACCAAGAAGCATCCATCTCACATTTGGGCTGTATTGCCCTATGTAACCAAGGCCTACATCAGTTAAGCCCCCGGGTCTGAGATACAAAGCAAACCTTCTAAGCTTGTCACAACCTCTCAGCAAAGCTCTCACTCCGTTGTCAAGTGGCAAATCAGCTATTTTCTCTTCTCGGTCTAGCAAGACAAGGCGAAAGTCACAAAGGTTTTTCAAGTGAGTGCCAATATGTTCTAGACATGCATTTGTAATGTCGGATACATAAACAGCCATATATTCAAGTTCTGGACAGCCTTGTGATAAAGCAATTAATCCTCTCTGGGAAACAACACCTTCCTCTTCTGCCATTCCTTGATCATCGTCACCTCTTTCAATCCTAAGCCTTTTTAGCCTCCTACAACAGCTAGCAAGGACTTCTAATCCTCGGTCTCCAATTACATTCCTTGTCTGCCCATAAGGAAAGATTATCAGTTCATCATGAACATTTCAAATGTAGTCCTGGTCATTCAAAATAACCTATTATGCCACAATGTCCACATCCATTTCATGTTTCCTTTAGTCCAGTCAAATATTCAAATTCACATGTTAGGCATATTTGTGGTTGTTAAATATACAAATGCATGCAAGGATTTGGAAGTCTAGATTAAAAGAAATTAAAAGACCATAAAAGTAAAGATTTAAATAATCATTGCAAGGATTTGAAGGGCAAGGGAAAAAGTTTGGGAAAATTACCTCAAGAACTTCCAAGTTGGGGCACTTTTGGATTAAGGTACAATGATCCTCTGTATCTAGCATTGCATAGAGAAGATCTAATTGTTTTAGTAGGTCTGCATAAGGGAACACTATTGGCATTTCATTCTTTCCAATATATGTCAAACCCAATCGACTTAACTTTGCTGGTAACGATACAGTAGAGTACTTTTCTGGTTCCTCACTGTAGGAACCTCCACAAAATTCTTCTAGAGCAGATGCATATCGAAAGAAGTTCACAAGACCCAAGATTTCACAATCAGTAATTTTCAGAGAGACCAGGTTGGGGCAATTTTTGGCTATAAGTTCAAGGTCCTGAATTCTGACATTTGCTATGTCTGTCAAATAAAAATTTAGTGTCTCAAGAACTGTATTATTCAAAGCAATCTCATGGAGCCAGTCACCATCATTCTCAACAATTGAGCTTTCCTCCAAAAACAAGATTCTTAAATTCCTGCCAGAAAGAAAATTTAACAGTCAGAGTTGCACTAATATATAATCGCAGGCATATGTTCCTACTTCCAAGAAGCAACGACTCATATCAATAGACCTGGAAAAATCTCTTATGTCTACCAGAAAACAAAATCCTGCAAATGAAGATAGCTAGTATCATGTGAAACTTTATTCAAACTCTAGATGCCTGAACATAATCATATTGTAATATAATAATTTGAGTGCTCAGAGTACAATGAAATTCAAAAGTTGCAGCATGCTCAAATGCAGCAAAACATCACTTTATTTTCAAGTAACGAGAGCCAATGGATAAAACAAAGTGCACTGAATGACTGCTTTTATATGAGTAGCAATTCTCAGAGTCTGGTAATTAGAGTAAAGGTGCCTATAAAAAAAAACCTAACTTCACTAAGAAAAAAAGCTGCATAACATCAAGCCTGTAACTAATGAGTGAAGGAGCATAGACTTGGAAGAAGACACAGCTTGGAAAATGAGGGAGAAAAATGTCAGGCAGTAACTCAGAATAAGTCTGTTACAAACATAATGATAACGTCGTCAAATTCTACATAAAACAATGTCGTAAGAAATAAATAGATATGACCAACTCAAATCATACAAGACAGTCTCCAAAATTTACAGAAAAGAGGAAAAGACAAAAGTATAAATTATATACGGTACTTTTTTAATTATGCAACAAGTATAGGATTGGTTATATTCAGAGAAAAAGGAAGAAAACAAGTTTGAATCTTTCTCCTCACAGGTTATAAGGAATTGATCAGCACAGTTTTAGGCAGCGGTTATAGTAATACCATCTTTTAGACATTCTATAGTTGAAGGAAAGGGAACTCCAGCAACATGAAGAAATGAACCAATTCAGTTAAGATTCAAATGATTTAATTTTTTGGAAAATCACCGGAGAATGACAGAAGAATTTCTGAACATTGAGACCAAAATGAAATTCCAATAGCCGGGTCAAACTGCCAGAGTTCATCCATAACAGATAATGCAGTAAAATGGGGCACAATTTTTTATGGAATGGAACAGCAAAAAAGTTTCCTAAACAAAAAAAAATTGAACTGAAACGTAATAGTAATAGAACAGAGGACTTGCAACAAAAATGAGAACACCTGGCGTAGTAATCAAACATTCAAAACTCAGAAAAGAGCAACTAAAAGATTATTCCACAAAATTTGGAACATTAAAATATAACAGACAAAGGTTGGAAACATGAAGTCCAGGTGGACCACATGAAGAGTAGGTTACAGAATCCAAAACATTAATGAAACACAAACTCTCAAACCACTCCACAAATCACAGGTGGAAGTTATCGTGATGTTCTGTAGGAGTTTATTAAACAATTAACTAAACATATGATATTATCATCAATTAACTTAGAGTAAAGTAGCATTTGCCATTAACTTAACTCCTTCAAAATTATTCTACTCATAATAACCATAAAAAAGTATGACACCAAAAAATAAAAAATTTAAAAAAGAAAAAGAAATCCAGTACACTAATTTTCAATACAAGCATCCAATTCCAAACTTAAATAAAAAACATGATAATGAAAAGAAAAAAGAGTTTACTTGCAAAGGTGACCAATATAGTAAAGGCCATCGGTGGAGAATCCAGAACAATTATCGAGCTGAAGAGCATGAAGCACGGGACCACGTGAGCGTGCGAGATTTTGAAGATCGGAATCGGTGACAATCATGCGGCGAAAATGGAGTGACTTCAAGCAATCGAAGTATTTGGAAATCTCCTTAACCCAAGGAGTCACGAACCCTCCCCAATTCTCAGGTATCAAGTTGAACATCGACGCCCTCGGCTTCCCCTTCAGCTTCAACGACTCCAGGTGGGGGAACCGCCGCCGGAGCCGGTCCGGCGTGGTGGTGTAGCAGAGGGCGATGGTCACGTGCTTCCTCGTCAGACAATCCAGCTCGTACCACCGACGACACACCTGAGACACAGCGTCACGGTCCTTCGGGTCGTGGATGTACGGCATCACGCAGTCTAGAACCACGTCCGACAACCTCATACTCATCATCATCCTGCTGTTCGTGTTTCGATCCTCTATCGCCATAACCACACAAAAACAAAAAAAAACAAGGAAAAAAACAAAAATAGAAAGCTCTGAGATTTTAAGAAATTGTCGAAGATAGGGAATTCGAGGTCATGGGGTATTGGGAAAAACGAGAAAGATCTCAACTTGAAGATGTAGATCGGTTATTTAGGTTGAAAAAAATATTTGGGTCGGTTCATCTCAAGAGAAGGAGAAGGTTGACCGAGGAAAAAACAGAACTTGAAAGAAGAGAAACGGATTGAGTAACACGTGACGTGTGAAGTTGCATAACATATGTAACGTGGAGGGTGGAAGTAGCGCCGCAAAATCGATGGGTGTGGAGAGGTTTCACTGATTCAGAGAGTGAAGAAGGAAAGAGAAGATTGGGAACAGGATGATAAAGGAAAGCAGTGATTTTTGCACTGTGATTGGGTAAAGGTATCAGATGGAAGAATAAAGCAGTGATTTTGGCACTGAAGACGAGCCAATCGGATCGGGGCCGAACCGGAGAGGCGGCCAATCGGAAAGGGAAGACATGGAGGGTGGAGGGTGGAGGTTGGGAGAGGTATGAGGGATTGGTTTGGATCGGACCCTAATATGAGAGAATTTTGAGTAACTAGTCTCTCTTTAGCTATTATGTATCGAAAAGGAAGCAAAGGCAGACATGATGAGAGAGAAGTGAGAGAAAGGGCAGCAACTAGGTAGAGAGCAAAACGACAAAACTTGCTCTAGCTATTGTCAATTTGAACTTCACATCATATACGTGATATTGAATATTTTTATTTTTATCTCTTACTTAATTTTTAATGTATATATATTTCTTAAAAAATACATTCAAACAAAAACCAAACATAATGATGTCCTATTTGAATATATAAAAATCATTCATCTTGCCAATTTAATGTCAAAATGTAATTGTTGCAAGAGGAATGTGTAATATACAACATAAATTATGGGATTAGGTTAATCTAAAATTAAGAAAATTATAAAATGAAAAAAATAATAATATATTTTAATTGATTGGTAGTTAGAATATATTGAAGAATCAGCTCATTTTACCTAATAAAAAATTGATATATTCTCATTCTATCATTTTTATACTTTTACTTATTTTAGATAAACTTTATCTAAATTTATAATCATTATAATTAGAGTTTAATTTGTATACATAATCAGTGTAAAGATATTTATACTGATAATCAATCAGAAATCAAAGAATTTATGATTTTTAAAATGGTCAGATAAAAATCAAATATTTATAATAATATATCAATTTTTAATTGATTGACAATATAAAAAAAATTTACACTATTAATATATATATCAATTAAATCCTGATAATTGTTACACTCTCCACCGTATTTTTAAGACTACTCGTCATCGCCATCCATCGTCATATGTGTTGATTGAGACATTGAGTAGTTTCAATTTTTTTTCATCCTATTTATTTTTTGGATACATTAAGATACTTTTAGTCAATAGTTGAATACTAATTCAGTTCGACACGTAAATATTATCGAAATGGATTTTATATCTCTTAATAAAGTGTTTTTTTATATACACAACATGAATTCAACCTCTAACAACATAATTAAAAACCACTACTATCTATCAATTGTGTTAAGCTTTGTTGATTTCTTTTCTTTTCTTTTGAGTCCAAGTAATAAACTTTTGTCCCAACTATTTCTAATTTCTTTTATTTATTTGTTCATTTTTAATTAAGAAAAAATGGAGTAGAGATACTCTCCAATTTTTGTCTCCACTTTCCCTTTCATTGTCATAGTTTTAGGGTGTATAAAAAATATAAACATGATAATGTGATATTGAGTGGGTTCCAAATATTATCTATATACCCTAAAACTATGATAACGGAAAGAAAAATGGAAATAACAAAATAGAAATTATCTCTACTGAAAAAAAATGAGGATTGTTATATCTCATGTAAATATATAAAATTAGTCTTTTTTCTCTTAATTAATTATTTTTTTTCAGTTAATCTCGTAACTTTTCTTAGTGTCAAGTTAATCATTTAGGTTTACAAACATTAACATTATTATCCTAAGTGTTAAAAAGGTTTAAACACCTTTAAAAATTCTGTTAAAAATTCAGTAAAAATGTGTTCTCTCTCTTTTCTCTCTTCTTTCTTGTTTCTCATATAACCTCCATTTTTTTCAGGCAAAAAACATATTTTTGCACACTAAACTCCTTTTCAACCAATAAATAAAGCCTCATCATTCTATTGGGATCAAGGTTTGAGTAAAAAAAAACATCGTTTTAGACTTTTATAACATTAACGTCCGATCAATAATGACACATGAGTATCAAAAGATGGTTAATCTCGGTGAAAGTGGACTGCACCCATATGCAAACTTTATCAAATCATTATTCTCTTAGCTATTATTATTAGAATAACCAATCAAATACTGAAAAGAAATAACTGATTACACAAATTTAATCCCTAACGGAGGCATTTTTAATTGATTTGAATTTTTCTCCATCTAAAATGGAACTAAATCGAGTGGTTACCTCTGTAGAGGTTTGACTCGTTTGAGACAATGATCTTCATTCACAGCATCTCATCGTCTACTTAATAGGGCGGAGCAGCAGCGGACTTTGACAGGTTTGAAGGTTTATAGAGAAAGCAGCCAGTCTAGAGTTGAGAACAATGTGCTGATGGAATATTTTATTCCAATATATCATAAGGTGGGCGAATATCAGCAATTAATTATATTAGCTATTTATTTCTTAGGGGTCTTAATTGATATGTGATCAAATTAAGAGATAAGGTCAATCAGATTTCTTATTTGATAATTAATTATATTATTAATTACCTGATATGGGTAAAATATGAGTGGATGTCACCGATAACCAATTTCGGAATAATGGGAACCCTAATTGGTCATCACCCTACATATAGGCTATGGTCCCCAATACACCGGACACAACGCACACCGCCTCTTCTCCCAATCTGAAAAGCGACTAAGGCATGAGGAGTCCGGTTGAGGAAGAACCACAAGCCAACGGGTGTTCATTATTCGTCTATCTCTTTCTCCATTCTCTCTCGTGTTTCAGATCCTAAGACTATCAAGCTATGTTTGTTCGTGATTGATTGTCGCGGAGATTCCGCAATAGTTGGCAATCAAATCTATTACTATTGAAGAACGCTTAAGATCAGGAACACGACATTGATCCAGGTATTTATTGAAGTCTATGAATCCTTAGTAATATGACATAATGTAGATCCTAGGCTTTATGGTATTTTGTTCTAGGGTATATGCATCTAGTTATGTATGCTTTAAAGAATAAAGAATCAAGAACTAAATGATTAATTCTAACATATGCAGGGATATAATTACACAAGCACAATATGAGTTGGAGAATTCTTAAGGTAGGTGGAATCGTTTGTGGAAGCTGAAAATTCAACCAAAATTGAAGAATTTCCTTTGGAGATCTAGATAATATCCTCACATTGCGATTTCAGGTGGAATATAACTGGTACAAGTTTTTCTGAAGTGTCCCTATACTTCAGGAAAAAAATTGATTTCCTTGCTGCAGATTCAAGAATTATTATTCACGATAGGCATGGAGTAAAGGTGGAATCTGGGAATGTCTGCAACAACTGAATTCGGTGCTCCCGGAAGAGGTTTTCTATAACATCCCGATTTTTACTGCTTTCTAATATCGATAATAAATATATAAACATATATATTTTTATCCGAGACTCAAAATGATTTTGGGTAAACCACTGTCATTTCTATATCATTCTTTATATCATAGGGTTACAATGAAATTTTGGGTTGAAAATTCAGACGGAACCCGATCTGCGATTTTACTGACAGTAAAAGTAGTAATATAACACCCCGATTTTCACTGCTTTCTAATATCGGTAATAAATATATAACCATATATATTTTTATTCGAGATTCAGAAAATGATTTTGGATAAACTACTGTCATTTCTATATCATGCTTTATATTATAGGATTACGATGAAATTTTTGGTTGAAAATTCAGAAGGCACCCGGTCTGCGTTTTTACTGACAGTAAAAGTTTACTGCTCAAAAAACCTAATTTTAATTCGTTAACGAGATGAATAATGTTTTCATCATATTTACTACGATACTGGAAGTTTTGAAAAATTTAGCATAAAAATATAATATTATATTTGCTGCGGGAGAAAACGTCGAGATATCTCTAGGAAAACCTGCTTCAGATGAATTAGGGAGTCAGCAACAGAGCTGAGATGACTGATGTGACAAGCATTTATGACGATCCTATCCGAGTCATAACGGCCATAATGACGCATTTATAACAATTAGATATTTTGGCATGGAAAAAACAATTTTACCCCTAGTTTCACTTGGTTTTTACAAGTCTTGCCATTGTGTTTTTTGGGCAAAATTACCCCTAAACCCATTGATCCCCCTCTTTAGCAACACACTTGGGCAAATTGTATGTTATCTTCTTCATCTAACTTAGCATTCTCTCCAAAAGTTCATAAGAACTTCATAGGTGTTCATACTCGCCTGATTTTGCACAAAGATTCTGACCATTTTCTGTTATGACTCTCAAAAAACATTCTACATGAAAGTTGTTCCTCTTCCTCTCTTCTTTCCAACGGCATAAATATCATCAAAAACGGATAAATATATTGAGAGATATGTCCAAATTACTGAAACTTCTCTAAATCTTCATCATCTTCATTCTCAAGAACACTTAGAATACCAAAGCTTGATTTTGTGAACAAGTCCTTAGATCTTCACTTGTTTTTGATCTTCAAGAGGTGAATACTATTCTCCTTCCCTAATCATTTCTATGTTCTTCAATAAGTTTCATGATTAAAAGTCTATTTCATCTATGTTCATCACTTTTGAGTTTCTAGATCTAGAACTTTGAAAATTCATAACAAATTCTAGAAAAATCTCATGATGTTGAAACCACTTCCTATGTTCTTATAATCATGTAAATTGTATGTATCTAAGAGCATGTGACGATCAAAAATTTTCTTCCCTTGAAACCCATCTTGGCCGAATACTAGAGGAAAGGATGGATGGAGTTTTTGTTCTTGCTTTTGATGTATGATCATGTCTTTCATCATACATACTTGTATACTTGTTGAAACCTAGTTGGTTCATTAAACTAAAAACCCTAGCCTCATGGACATGTCTTGGTCGAATCTACCATTTAGAGGGTTAGGATGGTTTTGATTCTTAACTTTGTTGTTTAGCCTTAATCCATTTCCTTAAGTATATTAGGATCATTAATCCATGACTTAAGCAAGTTTGGAGATTTTGAGCCACAAGACCCTAAGGAGTCCGTGACCTATTAGAGAGGATTAGGTGTTTGTTTTGCTTGTTTTGATTGGTTGTTTGGATGTGTTGTTGAAGGTTAATTGTTTTACGGCGTACGAGGGTTTCCGACAACCGACAGAGTTCTTTTAATTTCACTGAGGAGCTTCGAGAGGTAAGGGGAGCTTACCTGAGGGATTTTTCTCAATAACCATTTGCTTGTAGTGTAGTCTATATAATTTATAAGTGGTTGTGGTTATTTGTTTATGTTGTTTACGTTGTGTTGTTTATCTGTGCATCGGTGGTTGATCTGCTTTTAATTTATTTAATTATCAGCAATTGTATATTATATTGCTATGATGCATGATCTGCCTGGTGATATAATTCTGATGATGTTGAATGTTGTTTGAGAAGCCTGACAGCGGTCAGTGCACAACCAATTAATCGGATAAAAGTTTTAATAAGCTGTGAAAATTATATTCGATGTTTTATGGGAAATGTTGGAATATAATAGTGGTGGAAAATATTGTTTTGGAAAAATAGTGAGTTTTGAGAAATGTTATTATTTTAATGATTTATTAGTGTAAAAGTAATTTATGAGTCACGGTGAGAGCGTAACCTGAAAATATTTTACTACTGCTAATTTTTACGTAAGAAATTCCGTAATATTATAAAAGGTCATTTTGTGAAATTAATATTCGAAAATACCTTATTTGTTATATAAGAAAATTATTTTAGAAGAAAGGTCAAAGTTGGACTTAAAAACGTTTTCTTTGAAAATGCTAAACGACGGCAAGTTTCGAAATTATTTACGACGGGAGTTTAAAAATAGCATTACTTATTTTGAGAAGAGATCTAATCTCAGTTGATTTATTTTTTTAGAGTTGAAGTTTCAGTAAAAGAGTTCTTGATGATTTGACGTTATTTCGAGAAAAATGAGTTTCCAAAGGAAAATAGATTTTCTATGATTCGACGTTTTACAAACGAATTTCAAGTAGAAAGGATTTTCTGTAAATGAGTTTTTCTCAATGACGTATTTCCGGTAACTTGGATAAGTTGCGGAGATCTTATTTTGGATTTGTTTTTCATAGAACGAAAAATGACGTAAACGACGCTATGGAACTTAGTAACCGAGATGTCGGGGTGCTAGTATTCTTATGACGTTATTGACTTGGTGTTTAGTAGACGGTGTGTCTACTTCACGACGTAATAAACTACGGTAAAAGATAAATGATGTTTCTATTACCACGAACTTAAGACTGGTACATCGGTCTATGGGTTTCATGATTGAGCACTTGGATTTTGAAGTCCTGTGTTATTAATGAAAGTTTTAAAATATTAAAACTCTGTTGGTCGCAAGCTTTGAGCTTCGGCAAAGGAAAGATTGAACACAAAGAAAAATGACGAGAACAAAATGTTTTACATGCATATTCGGCCGACGTGCCTACCGAGTTAATCATGGTATCTTAATGATATTCATGTCTCGACGCATTGTAAATCATGGTATCTTAATGATATTCATGTCTCGACGTATTGTAAATCATGGTATCCTAATGATATTCATGTCTCAACGTATTGTTAGTCATGGTATCTTTATGATATCCATGTAATCGACGTATTCATTGTGCCTTTGGGCAATCGACGTACAATGAAAAACCATAAATCGACGTTCTCACTGTGTCGAACAGTGGGCTATGGTAAAATCGACGTGCCTCTTTTGGCAATCAAGTTTGATCAGCTTATTTTAAATGACGTTGGGGATCTTCGGAGATTAGGTGTGAATGTTTAGATGATGTATTGAAGTGTTCATGCATAGTTTTCCAACATTGATGTTTGGGGTGTGGAACCCATTGATAAACTATGTGCTATAATATGTATGCTTATGTTGTTATAAACATGTATATGTGTATGTACCTTCTTTTGTGTCATGCATTTAGTTATTGTGTTAAATCCATATATTGGCGTCTCACCCTTACAAACATATCAGAGCTGCACAAGGGGTATGATTTCTACAAGAAGAAGAAGAAGGTCTGTCTAGTTCGGGGCATGTTGTTGCTGATTCTATCGGTTGTAGTATCTATTAGTTACGACCAGCTTAGGTCCTATTGTGTTATATCATGTTTTGGGAATAAACTAAACTGATAATGATCTAGGTGTGAAAACATATGAGGCAGTATAGTTGTATAACTTATATACCTTATGTATTTAAGTGTGATTTGATTACGTTGTTGTTGTTATGAGGTTAAAAAGAAGAAAAAATTTTATCACCATATTTTGAAAAGATAAACGTTGAGAAAACATTATTTTTCGAAAGCAACCAGCAAATTAAGTTTTATTTCCGTAAACGGGTAAACATGTGATGACCCGAGTTAGGGTGTCACATGTTCGAGGTAAGGTATAATTGTTAAGGGTGAAATTTTGAGTTTTTTGACGGATGTTTTCTCGACAGGCTGACGAAGGGATCGAAGTGATAACTAAAATTTTCTAAGTATTGAAAATATTTGGTTGACAAGAAAACATAGTCCGATAGAAGAAGAAACATCAAGGAGTCAGTTAAGTCCCCAATCCGACGAATGACTATCAATATAAGTTGTTAAGCAGCCAAACCGTCAAAGACAATTAAGTTGCCAAGGAGCAGTTCAAGAAACTGAAGCAGTTATCAAGATTGTTTGACAAAGCAGTTTAGATTTAAAGTTTAGAAAACTGCCAAGACACGTGGCAGTCATTAAGATAGGAAGTTAGCAATAAGGAGTTACTTTATTTGTCTATAAATACTTGTAAACATAATGTAAATGAGGTCGGTTACTTGATACACATCCTGCATATCTCGATCACACAGCAGATTGACGGATTAGATTCAAGTATTCCTTCCATCCTTCTTATTTCAATATTATGGTAAAATTTAATGCCATTTTCATCTCTTTTATTCAAGTTCTTTATTTATTCTTACTTATTTCCAGCATTTTTCTTATGTTCTTCTTTTTAATTCATTTACTTCTTGAAAGTTGTATCACTTAGATCCTACTTTACTTAACTTTTTTTTTTTAACTTATGTTTCTTTTTCATTGTAAACTCAGGACAATCAAGAAGTTATTTTCTACGTATAAATTAATTTTTTCTTTTAAATTTCAAATTTACCTTTTCAAATATAAACAGTTTCTTTGTCATCTTTCATTATTAACAATAATCTGTACACCATTTTTAAACTTATATACTTGTCATAGCATCAAGCCCTTGACAGTATATTACTAGATTTGTCTAACTTCTCAAATTCATACTTGGCAGACAGTTCATACCTATTCTAGACGAGATTACCGCATAACTCGTAGGTCCCACACTCGTTTGATTTTAATTATTTGTAACGAAGGAAATTTGGTCAAAAACCAAAAACCAACGTTAGCAAATTAGCATGCGACGGTGGGACGAGTTTAGAGCAACTCGTATAAGTGTCACGATCTCTGACATACAAATTTATTGTATGCGTCTACGGAGTGGGAGAGTGATTCATACGTCATCTAATTCTCAAAACTCTGAATATGAGTAGTGCAAGTAATGCAGGCGTAGTCAGCACTAACGCCGATGTGTCAGTGAGGTATGCTAATCCTATAACCACTGTTGCGCCAGTTGATAATATTCCTGCAACCATGGCTAACGCTACTAATGCAGGAAATAATAGCACTAATAGTTTAGTTGTAACATTATGATTTTAATTATGTTGTTCAATCGGTTAAAATATAATTAATTATATTTTAATTTGAGAGTTAGAAAGTGTTTTTGATTAAAATAAAATCATATTCATAGTCTAATTTATGGTAGAGGCTTACGGTAAAAATTTCGGTTGAAAATTCAGACGAAAGCCAGTCTGCGTTCTCACTGCCAGTACAAGTTTACTGAGCTAGAGACCAAATTTTAATTCGTGAATGAGACGGTTAGTATTTTTATGATGTTTTGTGTGAGATTGAAGTTTTTTGAAAAATCTTGTTCGGGGCCAAATCTCAGGGATTTCCCGAGCGAAATCGTCGGGAAATACGATCGGGGAAGTTATCTAATACGCAATGGAGTAGAGCATCAAGAGGATGAAGTGACATGGAGTGACTTGATGTGAAGGCTATGACACATCTCAAAAGTGAATCTTGACTTTTTTCAAAATCTCACTTTTTCTTACATTCTCTCTCCAAGCATACTGTTGTGAACTCCGGCAAGTGTACCGGGTCGTCGCAAGTAATAAAAATAACACGGTAAGTAAATACCGAGGTCGAACTCAAGGATTGGGATACCAATTCGACTAATCCGCGGGAAGTCAGATACGTTCGGTCAAGTTACGGAAGAAGGTGGTTGAGAGAGAGAATAATATCAAAATTCAATTAACAAGTCTAAATAAACTCATTAACTAAAAATCAGAAAACTAAAATGTCCAAGGTCACAAATCCACCTACCCAATATGTACACCCAAGTGATGATGAATTCCTCCCTAAGTTCAATTACAATGTCAACCGGGACCCCTAAATTCTCCTAAATCCACTCTCGTGCTCATTAGGACGTATTCGACGATTGGATTAATTACTTACCAGGTCTCATAATCCTAATCTCGAATTCTGTTAATTCTTGTTCCCTATAAGGTCGCACCGATCTCCTACTCACTCTCGTGCAATATTCGATCGATGATCCTAATTCAAGTTCTAAACGCGAATCGCTGACTAGGCCTCATCGACGTTAACAAGTCAATCACGCAACACATATGATCAACACAATCAAATCAGAATTAGGAAACAAGAATTGAATTAAAGGAGAAAGACATACATCATATCGGATTTACATCGCCATGGGTGGCTTCATCGTTCCCTCGGACGATGGGATTAGTTCCTCATGCTCATAGACAAGCGATCGGACATAATCTCCATAAGAAAAAGGGAGACGCAGCTCCAAAGAGAAAAGAAACTACCCTAAACGCTACTCTAAACAGTGGAAAACTGGATGCTAACGATCCCCCTGATCTGATCTGCAAAAGCCTTTAAATAGGATTCCTGATCTGCGCTCGCTCGCGAGGCGAGCAGCCTTTCGCGAGGCGAGAATTAAAATTGGCGCGCTTTCAATTTGAACTCTCGCGAGGCGAAAGTGTGTTCGCGGGGCGAGTCTTCAATTTCGTGTCGTGACCTTCATCACGGCTGGGCCGTGATGGCCTCTGACTTCCAAGTCTTCATTCTCTCGCGAGGCGAGATGTCTCTCGCGGGGCGAGTCTTCAAACCTCAAACTGTTCACGGGCGTGGTTTTCATCACGGCTTGGCCGTGATGGTCTCTGTCTTGCAGGTCTTCATGATTCGCGGGGCGAGAAGAGTCTCGCGTGGCGAGACAGAAATGTTGACTTTTGCTGCTTTGTTGACCTTCAGTCTCGCGAGGCGAGAATACACTCATGGGGCGAGTGTCTCCGCACTTGCAATTTCCACTGCTCGACTTTCCTTGACTCCCTGAGCTTCACTTATTTAATCTGAAACAACAAAAGCACCCACAAGCGTAATTCTATTCAAAATAACCTAAAAACTACACAAAAGACGCAAACCGAGTCAAAGTCCAACTTAGGAACAAAACAAGGCAAATTTGGGCGAAAACGAGAGTGAACTCGAATAATTTGCACAAAAACCCTAGTTCATCTAGTCATAAAACTAGATAAGCCGGAGGCTTATCAAAATACCCCAAACTTAAACCTTGCTTGTCCCCAAGCAAGCTTAAAACTCAAAAACGACTCAAGACTTGGCAAGCCTAAAGGAATCAATCGATTTCGCACAAATTTAATGCAACTTTACAAAACAGTTTTTTTTTCCCAATGATCTCCCCCCTACATAAATGTAATCCCCACATTCTTTTTACTTTAAACAATTGAGAATTCATCATTCATTCCATCATTACTCTAAGTTGAGGATCAGAGATACACACAAAGGAAGATCACCTATCTCAAACAATTGCCTTCCTCACAAGGGCATTTAAAATTTCACTCATTCGCTCAAGTTTGTCAAGGTTATCAACTTTTCACTCAATTTCACTTATCAAGAGCACTTCCCATGAATTTGATTTTCATCTCAAAAATGGTTCCCACGAAAACATGCATGCAACATCAGAAGGTCTTTTAAAGGTTGTAATGGGGCCTGGCTGAGGGTAGGATAATGAAGGATATTTAGGCTTAAGTCCCTAGGAACTAAGAGAGCATGAACCTTTTTACCGTATTCGACTCAAATTCCTTTTTTTCATTTTTCTTTTTGTCTCGGGTGACTACAGCCTTTTTCCTTGCTAATCTCTTGACTTGCCCCTTTTCTTTTGGCAATTTATTTTGAATATTTTTTTCTTTTCTTTTTTTTTTTTTATTATTGCCTTGGGTGCCAACCTTTGTTTTCTTTTCCTCACCCCAATATGACATATCACCTCGTAGCCACCCCAAACTTAGTTTCTCACAACCTTTCTCTTGCTCATTTCCATGCTCTCCTAATCCTAAGATTGGGTTAACATGGTTTTTCAGATTTTGGCTCGTAATGTAGGGTCATCAAGAAACAATAGGTCAATTGGGCTCAATTTGGCTAACTAGGGAACATGCATTAGGGATGGTTCATTTTAGGCCAAGTAGTTAATTCAAAGAAAATTGCCTAAATCATTTGATGCAACACATAAACATGCAAACCATATAGAGATTCAAGCAAATTCGGGAAAGTGCAACTTAACAGTGATTCACACATTCAAAAACAGAGTTGGAGGCTCAAATTCCTCACCTGGACATTTTGCAAATTGTTTGACCGAGATACAATTCCTAGTGTGTGCACCCCCCTCACCCCAAACTTATCATAAATCAAGTAATCACAACAAAGTTCTCAAAGTTCAGTTTTCAATTTTTAAGTGGGGATAAACTTTTCTATTATTAGAACCTAGGGGGAAATCATCAATGGTCAAATAATTCATGCAATCAATCCATGCTAAATTCAATTAACATCCAACAAGCTTGCCGACACGACATTCATACAACAACTCTTGATCTTCTCAAATTATTCAAGAGCGACAACAAAAACAAAAGCACAAACAAAACAAAACAGAAGTTAGGAAAGGAGAGGGATACCTAGCTTGGGTTGCCTCCCAAGAAGCGCTTGTTTAACGTCCCGAGCCTGACTTATTACGAAGCATCCACCTGGATCCCATAGTCTGTGGTACAGAGGCCAAGAGATGCTCATCATGTGAGGTCTTCCACCAGGATCAAATGGTAATTGGAGTGGAGATCGTAGCAGTAATATGACTTCATCAACTCCACCCAGCCAGTGTATGAAAACTCCATTGACCTTTGTTATTATGAATTCACTTCCTCTCGGGTCAAATGGTGTTTTCCCGAGGAAGTGTGCCAGACGAGTGGGAGGGTCTAACTTACCCATGTCCACACATGCATGTAAGCCAACATAGTTATCCAATGCAGAAATTTTCGGTTGCTTGGCAAACAGTGTGGAATCCACTACCACTTCGTCTTCATTTTGATCTATCCCCAAAACCAGATTTTCTGCAAACTGGGCATCATGTGACTCTTGTACTAACTGCTTGCAAATCTCCTCAGCTTGCGCTTTGAAATTCTGCATCACAGTTTCGATCCTGTCACAGTTGGCTCTTGCCTTGGCCTCAGAGGTGGATAGTTCCTGGGAATATTGTTCTAGAGCAGCTCTCAACGGTGTTTGCTCATTCCATTCCCATTCCTCCTCATGCTTCATGATTATACTATAAGCTTGTGCATGAGGGCAATTACGTCCCCAGCGCCAATGATCTCCCAGGGATATGTTAGGCCCAAAGTCATATTTTGTAACACCGTCCAAGGCTGGAAAATAAACAGTCTCCATGATTCGCAATCCGCCTTGAAAGGGTACCTCGCATACAAAACAGGGCCAAGACCAAGTGGGATCAAGAAATAGAGAATAATAATAGAAATTAAAAATAAAAATAAAAATAAAAGTAACTTAACCAAATAACCAAACTTCCCTAAAATCAGAAAAATTGGTTGTGCCAGTCCCCGGCAACGGCGCCAAAAACTTGTTGTGAACTCCGGCAAGTGTACCGGGTCGTCGCAAGTAATAAAAATAACACGGTAAGTAAATACCGAGGTCGAACTCAAGGATTGGGATACCAATTCGACTAATCCGCGGGAAGTCAGATACGTTCGGTCAAGTTACGGAAGAAGGTGGTTGAGAGAGAGAATAATATCAAAATTCAATTAACAAGTCTAAATAAACTCATTAACTAAAAATCAGAAAACTAAAATGTCCAAGGTCACAAATCCACCTACCCAATATGTACACCCAAGTGATGATGAATTCCTCCCTAAGTTCAATTACAATGTCAACCGGGACCCCTAAATTCTCCTAAATCCACTCTCGTGCTCATTAGGACGTATTCGACGATTGGATTAATTACTTACCAGGTCTCATAATCCTAATCTCGAATTCTGTTAATTCTTGTTCCCTATAAGGTCGCACCGATCTCCTACTCACTCTCGTGCAATATTCGATCGATGATCCTAATTCAAGTTCTAAACGCGAATCGCTGACTAGGCCTCATCGACGTTAACAAGTCAATCACGCAACACATATGATCAACACAATCAAATCAGAATTAGGAAACAAGAATTGAATTAAAGGAGAAAGACATACATCATATCGGATTTACATCGCCATGGGTGGCTTCATCGTTCCCTCGGACGATGGGATTAGTTCCTCATGCTCATAGACAAGCGATCGGACATAATCTCCATAAGAAAAAGGGAGACGCAGCTCCAAAGAGAAAAGAAACTACCCTAAACGCTACTCTAAACAAGGAAAATCGGATGCTAACGATCCCCCCGATCCGATCTGCAAAAGCCTTTAAATAGGATTCCCGATCTGCGCTCGCTCAGCGAGGCGAGCAGCCTTTTCACGAGGCGAGAATTAAAATTGGCGCGCTTTCAATTTGAACTCTCGCGAGGCGAGAGTGAGATCGCGGGGCGAGTCTTCAATTTCAAAGTGTGACCTTCATCACGGCTGGGCCGTGATGGCCTCTGACTTCCAAGTCTTCATTCTCTCGCGAGGCGAGATGTCTCTCGGGGCGAGTCTTCAAACCTCAAACGGTTCACGGGCGTGGTTTTCATCACGGCTTGGCCGTGATGGTCTCCGTCTTGCAGGTCTTCATGATTCGCGGGGCGAGAAGAGTCTCGCGTGGCGAGACAGAAATGTTGACTTTTGCTGCTTTGTTGACCTTCAGTCTCGCGAGGCGAGAATACACTCGCGGGGCGAGTGTCTCCAGACTTGCAATTTCCACTGCTTTTCGACTTTCCTTGACTCCCGGAGCTTCACTTATTTAATCTGAAACAACAAAAGCACCCACAAGCGTAATTCTATTCAAAATAACCTAAAAACTACACAAAAGACGCAAACCGAGTCAAAGTCCAACTTAGGAACAAAACAAGGCAAATTTGGGCGAAAACGAGAGTGAACTCGAATAATTTGCACAAAAACCCTAGTTCATCTAGTCATAAAACTAGATAAGCCAGAGGCTTATCACATACCTCCACACCATACCTCCACCTTACCACACATTACCTTCTTTCTTTCCCTACAAGCAAACCTTCTTTTTCTCTTCTTTTCCCTCTCCAAAATCGTGCCCCTCTCTCTCACTCTCTATAAATACTCTTCATTTCCACACTTCACCATTTTTCCTCCATTTTCTCACCTTTACACCTTATTACACTTCTTCTTCTTCTCTCTTCTAAAGTTCATCTTTTTATCAAGCTTTTTACTTTAAGTTCTTCATCAAAGTTCTTCATATTGTTGAGGGTAATGATCCTATGTTGTCTATTTTTCAAGTTCTTGTCTTTATGTTCATAGTTTTGCTTGAAGTTTCCTTTAAGCTTTCAAACTTCTAAAATCTCTTAAAAATGGTAGAAAACTCCGTTTGAGTTGAAACCAATTTCTATGTTCCTATTTTTACTCCTACTACAACATACTAAAAGGTTGTGTAAAAAAAAATTCTAACCTTATTTTCTTGATGAGGCCGAAACCATGCTTTTTGGTTTTGGTGAGTTTTGTTTAACTTTGCTTGTATGGACTTGTATTTGAGTTCTATTCCAAGATGATCATGACCAAGGGCTCCTTTGTACTAAAGGATGTTAGGTTTAAGTGATTGGAAAAGTTTAGAGATTTTACACATTTTCATGTAAAGGCCTAAACTTTAAGTAGTTTAAGACATTGATGCTTAGTTGATGTTTCTCCAAAGTGATCATGGATTAAGGCTTCTTGATGTATAAGGATGCTAAATCCAAGGGATTGGAAGGTTTAAAATATTTTCTTGCTTTATTTTCCTATGATGGCCGAATGTAACAACTGACCTAGGATGTGTTATTTTATTTTGTTTTCCAAGATGATTATGGATTAAAGCTCCTTCATGTTAAAGGATGCTATGTCCAAAAGATTGAATGATTTAAAGATTTCTAACCTCACAAACTTGTTAAGGCCGAACCTAAGGGTTCATGGTCTAAGACATTTGATTTTTTCATTTCCAAAATGATCATGGTTTCAAGCTCCTTACTATGTATGGATGCTAACATAAAGAGATTGGAAAATTTAGAAATTCCTAGCCTATTTATCTATGCTTGGCCGAAACCCTAAGTCAGGTACTTAGTGGGATTTTTAATTTAACTTTGTTAAAAGATTATTGTTTATGAACTTCTAGCACTTAAGGATCATAAATCCAAGAGTCGCATAAATTTCGGAAACCCCTAATCCTAGTTTATTGTATGAACCGAACCTATACCTTGTGGTTAATGTTCTTTGATTGAGTTTTAACTCATGATTTCATGTTTTGTAACCTTAGACTTCCATTACAGAGGGAACGAGGATGTTCGTGGTATACCTCTTCGAGCATCTAATCTCCTTACCTTCACAGAAGGTGGAGTTAATACTTTGTGGTGTGACGACGAGGAGCTTCGAGTTCGGGAGTTCGGTGATAATCCAGGTGGGGGAAAGAACCAACCTATCGTCGGAATGGATAAGTAGTAGATTATATAATAATTGTGTAGGGCGACCTAAACCCTACTAGTAGTCGAGTAATCGACAAGACCAAAATCACATTGGAAACCTTTTCTGAAAAACCAATGGCGATTCGGGGATTGTAGGTTTATTGACATTAGGTTGATCTTTATATTCTTGATGGTTGATTTGATTTTATTACTTTATTGAATTGATCTTGTGCTATGTTGGTGATATGGGAATATTTTGATTGATATTGTGTTATGCATGATCTGCCTGGTTTTTATTATTATGGTTAGTGGATTTTTAAGCAAAGATATATATGTTGTCTAAGAGATGATTGTTTTGGGTGTGAGGATAATGATGATTTAGAAGTGCCTAAATTAGATGAGGAATGTTAAAGAGGTGTTATGGCATAGAATATGTGTCAAGTTCTAATGGAAGGTTAAGGCACTAAGATGTTGTTAAAACGGGTTGGTGAGATTCAAGTATAGGTGTTGGTGTCCGCAACCGTGTATTGGTAATATAATACACAAGGACAAAAGTGTATTGGTAATATAATACACAAAGACAAAAGTGTATTGGTAATATAATACGCAAGGACATCTGTGTATTGGTAATATAATACACGTAAAACACTTCTGTGTATTGGTAATATAATACACCGTGTATTGATAATATAATGCACGTAAAACAGTTCTGTGTATTGGTAATATAATACACCGTGTATTGGTAATATAATACACGTAAAACACTTATGTGTATTGGTAATATAATACACCATGTATTGGTAATATAATACACGTAAAATCAAGAGTTCCCGCAAGATCACTTCCACCTTAACGGGAATGGGGGTGGAAACACCTTAACGAGAATGGAGGTGTGCACTAGGGGGAACATCCTAACGGGAATGAGTGTGTGCCCCGATGCAAATGAGGGATGGTGACAAGAGTGGTAGTGGCCACAATAACGTAAAGACATGGTGACAGGATTAGAGAGGTTACGTTTAAATAACGTGTTAGATTGCCTGTGAGTAAGGGTAGAGGATGATATATATTAACCTGAGGATGATTCGTTAGCTATGTGTGTTGATTGTATGTGACAATTACTGTATAATTTTACTATGATACTTTTCTGCTTTTTTATGATAGAACTGTTTCTTATCCCCTGTATATTTCTGTATGTTGTATTTTATCTCCTTGTGGAATTGTACGAGAAGACCCTGTGGATGAGCATAACCAGGAGGCGTTGGATGGAACTCCCTACGAATCGGAGACTGGAGGACGAGCTATGATCCATGGTGATTAGGGTCTAGTTAGTTATGGCCAGTGCGTCTCGTGAGACGTATTTTTATTTATGTTTTCCGCTGTTTAACTTTTTGTCTAAGTATATGCCTGTGAGGGATCCTACTGATGGGATATCCTCAACAATGTTTTGTAATATACATAATATACTTATATTGTGATGTGTCATTCTATATGAAGTTGTATACTTTATAAGTTAAGTTTTAATCTTTACGTATTTTCACGTTAAGCGTGCGACTAAGTAATTAAATAATGAGGTTTTAATCTAATGACACAAAGAGGCACCGCGGGGTGTCTCATTAGTGGCGAGAAGAGGCGTTTCCTATGCTCAAGTTGTCAATAGGTTTGACGAAGTTGGCCAAGGAACACTCCCGTCACCAACTTCCCCAGTCTTACAACAAATAAATCCGCCAACTACCGGATTGTCTCCACGGAGTGTTGTGAATTCAAACCCAAGAGGGACTACGCAACCTCTGCCACAACCTTTGTATGGAATGCCTTACGGTTCGACCACTGTCAACCCAGATACCCCATTTGCATACATACCATATCCAAATGGAGTAACGACGGCCGCCCATACATCTGGGCAGGCAGGACCATCGACTGGGGGGCAAATCCCCAGTCAAGTGAATGGGATAACAGGGTCAGTGGTGATGACCCATACTCGACAAGAGCGTCCAGTAGTAAGGTCACAAGTATTCCCACTTAGACAACCCCCGCAAAATATTGTTGGTCTGTCAAAAGCTACATTAGCTAATGTTCGACAACAAATTGATTATAGTAACTTTGACATGGTGAATACATTTACTCGGCAAATGGGTACAGTGATTACGCCATTGATGGAAAACACGAATAATGCATGCTTGACATTAGCAAATGAGATACGTAGGTTAAATAGAGCCTTGGGCGTGTTATCCGCAGACGATAACAAAAATGCCAATAGAAATCCCAATAGAAATGTCAATAGGAATGTCAACCAGGATCAGAATAACCAACCACAGGTTGAACAACTACAAGTTATCCAACTTGACGGATCCGAACAAGACGACGAGCGGCCACAGCCCTATCGTCGAGTCCCTCTGAGACGTGGAAATGTACACATTCTACAACCAGAGGAAGACCAAGACTTTGTCATAAACCAGGGTGCTCTCGGAGCGCTTCGTCAAAATGTTCTAAACCATAATGTTAACCAAGTTGTAGAACAAGCATTGAATAGGTTTGGTTTTAACATAGGTTATGCCAATCAGTCATTTTTGCATCGGCATTTCCTGACTGGGTCCAACAGGCAGAAATGCCTCAAGGATACAAAATACCCAAATTGTCAAAATTCTCGGGGGAAAGTGGAGAATCAACCGACGAGCACATTGCCCGATATACAATCGAATTAGGAGATTTGGCTTTAGAGGAGGGACTAAAAATGAAGTTCTTTCCTAGTTCACTAATTAAGAATGCTTTTTCTTGGTTTTCAACTCTGAGACCTAATTCCATACATTCGTGGAATCAATTAGAGAGGAGCTTTCATGATCAATTCTTTAGGGGTGACCTAAAAATTGGGTTGACAGACTTATTTGGCATTAAAAGAATGAATAACGAGTCTGTCGATGATTACCTTGCCCGATTCCGTCAAATGAGGAGTCGTTGCTTCACCCCTATTCCTGAGGTAGAAATAGTGAAGATTGCTGCCAGGGGATTAGATTATTATATTAGGAAGAACTTGGTCAACCAACACCTAATTGACCTTGCCCAATTGGGTGACAAAGTCCGACAAATTGAACAGCTGAAGGACGAAAAGGTTTTCAAGCAAAGGAAATTCCTCAAAAGAGAAAAGATTAATTTTTTCGGATATAGTGATTCCGACGAAGAGGGCAACGATTCTGAAGAATATGAGGTAGATTATGTTGAATTGAAAATTGGTCCCCCTTATACATGTCAAGCCTTGAGGTCGGCAAGGACCGGAGAAATGATTCCTTTCATCAATAAGAAAGTGTATACATTTGACATGACCAAAGCCGACCAAATATTTGACATATTGCTTAAAGATAAGCAGTTAAAATTGTCTGAGGATCATATTGGTTATGTAACTAACGACTGTATGCATTTCAGGGACATCATTCAGAAAGGTTTGCAGAAGGAAGACTGAAGTTTTCAGACAAGAAACCAGACATGAAGATTGATACAGAAACATTTGGTCCTGAAGTTAACAAAACTGACCGCCAAGTCCCTATGGGAATAAGCATGGTCAATATAAGAGCTGGACAGAATATCCAGATGGACCTAAGGGATTCATTTGATGTTTATCCAAAGCCAGGGGAACCGCTTGTCAACTTCATGACACGCAAGCAATCTGGTGATATGCCATAGCCATGCTGGGTCTAACAGTGTGCACAGAAGTGATATGCATACTGTCAACAGGCAGACATGTAATCGTCAACAACGTATGTATCAGAAAAGACCTAGACAAAATAACACTAGAGGTTGGCTTGAAGAGCCAGTCGGAGAATCAATAAGAAGTAACAGGTCTGTCGGTGGAGGGTTCAATTCTGTCAAGACCAGGAAACCCCCGTCCAACGTAACAGTGGATCGATGGGTAAGAAATTCCACTGTGGCCTGCTACCCCGAATCACGAAGGCAGAAATGGATCAGGAAAAATAAGTTTAATAATCATAATCCACCCTTCTGGAATGAGGATTATCGAAGGGGGCAACGATTTCAAAACACTCAGACGACGGGACCTGGTTTGTCAGGACCGTCAAGTTAGTCGGCTATGTCTAAGAGTCAAAAGAGGAGGGTACAAAGGCTCTGACAGGCTCAAAAGAGGAAGCTTTCCAAGCAAGAGGGCATCACCATAAAGGAAATGCCTTCACATGATACTTGTTGTCTGGTAGCAGCTGCTGACAACAAAGCTGACAAGAGTGGAAATTCCAAAATAAAAAACCAGATAGTGACCCATCCCACAGAAATTGATGCGATGGGGCCTATCAATCAAGCCAGGTAGAATAAGCCTACATCACGGGTTTTCACAGAAAAGAAGAAGGCCTTAGAGCAGGCATCACCACCAATAAGATCCACAGGCAAATGGCCTGTCGGGCTGGCAGATATGGAAAGGGTTGCAGGACTCGAGAAAGAGTTTGAGGCGAGAATGGGAAAACAACAATTGGCAACGTTCAAGCCTGAGTGTGATTTAACCAAGGAAGAATTGTTGTTCGATGCTATCATCGAAGCACTGAATGATCCAAATGATGACATAAACATCAGTAAAGACATGGACATGGATAGCCAGAATGAAGATCTAGCTGATATCATCGAGGCACTGGATAATCGTGGTGCAGGAATAGCCCGACCTCTGTCAGATAGGTCAGGATCAGATGATGAGAATGATTTAAAAAGAAATCATGGCAGAATGGTTGGAGGTGCATTCTTGGATGAGGATCCAGAGAATGAAGTCATACTGGAACCAGGGATGAAAATGAAGATAGGATTGGTTTCATTCTTTCTAGCAGAATATGAGGGATATCTCGAAGTTGATTTCTCTGACGACGATGATGATATCGTCAACAATGGTAGAGACCCAGGCGATTTTGGATGTACATTCAAGAGAACTTGGTTACCGTATTCGACAATGTAGCCCAGGTAGAGAAACGCACCGATGAGCAAAGAAACCATTTGAGGCCTTTGCATGTAAAGGCCATAATAGATGGATGACCTACCAACAAAGTTTTAATTGACGGGGGAGCTGCTGTCAATCTGATGCCAAGAGCAATGTTCAAAAAGCTAGGGAAGGATCAGTCGGATTTAATTCCGACAGATATGGTTGTCACTGACTTCAGTGGCAAAACTTCTCCGTCAGATGGTGTCATTTTGTTAAATATACAGGTTGGCACCATCGAAAGGATGACATTGTTTGTGATAATTCCAGCCAAGTCAAGCTACAACATATTACTTGGCAGGGATTGGATTCACGCTGTAGGAGCAGTTCCGTCAACAGTGCATCATAAAGTAATCTTATGGAATGCGCAAGATCAGGTAGAGATCGTAGAGGCAGATGACAGTGCTTGCCATGCTCGGCAATTACATGTTGATTTCAAGGTATATTCACCAAACGTCAGACCTATAACTTCCAACGAAGGGGTCATTGACAAAGATGCATTGGAAGCGAGCCTTCTCAGTCAATTCGATGTTAAGGTAAAGGACGAGGCCGACAAAACTCGGCCAAATTCCGGCAATGAGTCTTAAAATACAACTGAGAAGATTGTCGGTCTATCTGGCCGACAAAGAAGTACACACTTCAGAAAGTGTGTTAGTGGATTGTATCATTGAGGACGGCCCTTTGGGTTTTGAAAAGGGAGACGAAGTTAAGCAAAATATGGAAGTGGAAGATCCCCTGGAAGAAATAAACTTAGGGACGGAGGAAAAGAAGAGGCCTATCTTTGTGAGTGCTTTTCTGCTAGAGGATTACAAACAAAAACTTGTCAGACTAATTACAGAGTATAAAGATTGCTTCGCATGGGACGACGATGAAATACCTGGTTTAAGCAGGGATCTTGTAGAACACCGGTTACCACTTAGGGAGGATTGCAAACCTGTCAAACAGGCGAGCAGAAGATTTGCCCCAGAGGTGGTGCATAAAATCAAAGAGGAAGTAGAGTGATTGCTTAAAGCAAAGTTCATTCGAACAACCAGGTATATCGATTGGCTTTCTAACGTAGTTCATGTTATTAAAAAGAATGGTAAGATAAGGGTATGCATAGATTTTAGAAATCTAAATACTGCTACCCCTAAAGATGAATATCCAATGCCAATAGCCGACATGCTTGTCGACTCAGCGTTAGGAAATGAAATTTTAAGATGTATGGATGGCCATGCAGGTTATAATCAAATCTTTATAGCCGAAGAAGATGTGTCAAAGACTGCCTTCAAGTGTCCAGGAGCAATAGGGACATATGAATGGATTGTCTACCTTTCGGTTTGAAGAATGCAGGAGCCACCTACTAGCGAGCAATGAATACTATCTTCCATGATGTGATTGGGAAATTTATAGAAGTATATATTGATGATGTGGTTGTCAAGTCAAAAACTAAAGACGGTCACCTAGAGCACTTGAAGCAAGGGTTTGAAAGGATGAGAAGACACAACCTCAAAATGAACCTGGAGAAATGCAGCTTCGGAGTATCGGCTGCCAAATTATTGGGCTTTTTAGTTCATAAGAAAGGAATCGAAGTGGACAAAAATAAAGCCAAAGCAGTTATGGAAGCCGCAACACCGACAAATAAGAAGGAATTGCAGTCCTTCCTAGGAAAGGTTAACTTTCTGCGGAGGTTTATATCAAATTTGTCGGGAAGAACAAGAGTATTTGCACCATTGGTCAAGTTGAAAGCAGAACAAAGTTTTGTATGGGAATCTTATCATCAAGAAGCTTTTGACCAGATCAAGCAATATTTAGTCAATCCACCGGTCATGATGCCTGCTGTGCCTCGTCGACCATTGAAGTTGTACATATAAGCATCCGAAGATGCTATAGGATGTCTATTGGCCCAGGATGGCTATGACAATGTTGAAAGGGCCGTGTATTATCTAAGCAGAGTTCTCAACGGTGCTGAAAAAAGATATAGTGCTCTAAAGAAATTATGTCTAGCATTGTATTTTTCATGTACCAAACTCAAATATTATATGATGCCTTGTAATGTGTTAGTAATTTTTAAGACAGATGTAATAAAGTATACGTTGTCAAAACCAGTCTTTAATGGGCGTATTGGTAAATGGACCATTGCTTTGCCGAAATATTCTTTACAATACGTGCCAGCCAAAGCTGTCAAAGGTCAGGCAATTGTCGACTTTTTGGTAAAACATCCAGGAGTGGATGTGCCAAAAGTAAACTTTGTCAGTTTACAGTCTTGGAAACTCTACTTTGATTGGTCAAGGCATCAAAGAGGTAGTGGAGTAGGTGTCTTAATTGTGACTCCACAAGGAACCCCCACCAAGTTCATGTTTGAACTTAAGTATCCATGTTCTAACAATGAAGCTGAGTATGAAGCTTTAATTGTCGGATTAGAGATACTAGTAGAAATGAAGGCACGAAATATGCATATCTTTGGGGATTCTCAGTTAGTTATTAAGCAACTTACTCAAGAATATAAATGTGTCAGTTATAATCTGACAAATATTGCATTATAGCGAATAAATTGATGAGGAAATTCGATGACATAATTGTCAAATATATCCCCAGGGAGCTAAATCAAGAGGCTAATGAGTTAGCTCAAATAGCTTCAAGATACAAGATATCTCAAAAGACTTTATCGGATCTAATAGAAATTAAGGAATTATTATATCCATTAGAAGAAAGAGATGTATTGGTCAATGACATAATTCTGCCCAATGATTGGAGGTTGCCAATAATAGAGTATTTGGAAAATCCAAGTCAAAATGCAAATAGAAGAATAAAGCATAGAGCATTGAATTATACTATGCAAGGTGGACTATTACATAGAATGTATGTCGATGGAACCTTACATAAGTGCCTAACTGAGTAAGATGCTTATTTGGCTTTGTCAGAGGTCCATGAAGACATATGTGGGGCCCACCAAGCAGGAGAGAAAATGAAATGGGTGCTCCAACGAAGTTTGTATTATTAGCCAATTATGGTTAGGGACTGTATTTTGTTTGCCAAGTCTTGTGAGCAATGTCAGAAACATGGCCACATAGAGAATGTTCCGGCCACTGAATTGCACCCTATAGTCAAACCATGACCATTCAAAGGATGGACTTTGGATTTAATTGGCCAAATACACCCGTCTTCATCAAAAGGACATCAATTCATTTCAGTTGGAGTCGATTATTTTACCAAGTGGGTGGAAGCAGTTTGCCTCAAAGCATTCACCCAACAAGATGTGATTGATTTTGTTGAAAATCATATTTTTTGTCGGTTTGGAATACCGCAAACCTTGACAACTGATCAGGGATCAGTTTTTACGGGGAAGAAAATCATAGAATATGGCAACTCTAGGTATATAAAGATGCTCACATCTACTCCGTACTATGCACAAGCTAATGGCCAAGTTGAGGCCATAAATACAATTACTATTGGTCTAATTAAAAAGCATGTGGGTCGACAACCTAGGAACTTGCAAAACACTCTTGACCAAATACTGTGGGCATATAGGAATTCACCCGGACAATCGACAGGAACCTCGCCATACAGGTTAGTATATGGACATGATCCTGTATTGCTTGTCGAAATCAATCTTCAATCAATTCGTATTCAAAGACAAGACGACTTACCTGTCGACCAATATTGGGATGCAATGTTGGATGAATTAGACAAATTAAGCGATGAAAGGTTGGTTGCATTGGAGAACTTAATTCGACAGAAAGAAATAGTTGCAAAATTCTACGATAATTGAGTGAAGTTTAAAGTTGAAAGGTAGATGACTTAGTATGGAAAGTCATCTTGCCTATGGATTAAAGTTGACGAGAGTACGGTAAATGGTCACCAAAATGGGAAGGACCATTTAAGATTTCTAAATCATTTTCTAGGAATGCGTATGCACTTGTCGATGTCAATACGGGCCTAGGAATTAATTCAATTAATGGCAAGTATTTAAAGAAATATCAACCGGCAATGCTGGAAATAAAGATTGACAACAAGTAAAAAGATATAAAAATATTTTATTCACTAACTTGGCAATACAACCATACATTGCCAAAAGTACAGATTGTCAATCTAAATTATTCATTGTTTGCCAAGAGTACAAATAGTCAATCAAAACGAACTTATTCCTAAAATAACTAAGAGTTAGAAACTCTGATAAGATTGGCAAACTTTTATCCTTCACTCGTCGACAATGCAGCAGCGCAACCTAATTTGTTGAGGCTTCATTCCCATTTGATGAGGTTTCGTATGCTTCATATATCGAGGGTGCACAAAGTGTAAAGAAAATCTGGCACAAGCAGATCTCACCATCATTTAACCCAGAAGGTGGTTGTTGCTTATGGTGTAGTAAAAACAACACCAAGAGAGATAACCATCCTCCGAGAAGAAGATGATGGAACTGGAAACAGATGCACTCATTCTGTTTCAAGTCTGCTCTAACCAGAGGTGGGCAACAGTAGTCAACACTAGTAGTTACGTTGGTTAATGATCTCTACCGTGCCCATTACGTTGGTTACTGATCTTTACTAATGACCATCAAGACAAAGACCTTGAATCTGAAAGTCAAAGGTTGTAAGGTCAGGCCCCCATGGAAATATTAAGGAAAATAAGGTCATTGTTGGGAACATATTTGGTGTAAAATCACAAGTGTTTAATGGCGTATACGTTGTGAGAAGTAAGCCTTGCTATTTATAAGTGGTCTGGAGAGACAAAAAATTAAATGTAGTGGGTTTACCAATGTTTTGAAACTTACCAAGATTAATGGTAAATTGATATAGGTAAGTTACGAAATTTATTGGAACCAACAGTTGAAATTAAATAAATATGAAAGTAGACCAAGAGTCATTCTCATTTAATGAATGACAAAATAAGTGTCGAAATCACAAAATTCGGTAGAAAGAAATAAAATTACAATAGATCAAATTTTGTCTGAGCCAATGTCAAAAGATAACTGATCCCATGCAAAGGAAAGATCAGCCTTGCTGGCAACTGCAGCATCATATTCAGGCTGTAAATCATGAAGTTTGCCAACTACGGTTTCAGCTTTTTGTCCAAGTTGGATAGATTCATCATCAATGGCTTTGACTTTGTCTCTGCTTTTCTCCAGAGCCTTATCAAACTTGGCGCACTGTCGGTCTGTCAATTCGATATCTGCCAATAACTTTTTTCGGTAATCCAGGAGGGAGTTTTTAGTCTGAGTTCCTTTCGAGATAAGGTCAGGCTCTTTTTGTTCGGAGGCCTCTAGATCCTGGAACTTGTCTAGAAGATTGTCCTTAATCTTTTCCTCCTCTTCATAGGAAGGAATGACAAAAGACATCTTCTCTAATTTGCCAGAGAACCGCTCCCAAAATTTGTGGATTGAGAGGAAGTGGGAGCGGCTAGGCAAAGGAAGATTGGAATGAAGGGGGGTGATTTCTTTAATCAGTCTTGACAGTTCTTGTCGGACATTAACATCAGAACAAAGAGTACTGAAGGAGTTTTCAAGAAGAGTTCTCAGATCATGCATGAGATTGATAACTCGAGAATCGCTAGAGTCAGGTTGAGTTGATGAAGAGTTGGCAGAGAAAGTTAATTCTTTCTGACTGACTTCAGCCAGCATGTTGATCCAAGTATTAAAATGAATAGCTGGTTTGGGTTCGGGAGACTTAATAGTTGGAGGCCTAATTGGAGGCCGAGGGTGGACGACAGGAATTGTTTCAGCTAGTAAGGCCTCCATATCAATATCTTCATCTGGAATCTCAATCATGACAGCAGCTCCAGTTGGCTCGCTAACCGTAGAAGTTAGAATTTGAAGAGTCGGTTCAGATTGTTGAGAAGTGGGGGGCGGTTCCTGAGTGAATTTAGGGTCTGAAGAATTTGTTGTCAGAACATCACCCTCAGGAGCCAACTGCTCTAAATCTTCTTCAACCTGTAAAGGTAAGAAAATCAATGAACCAGAACTAGAATAATTAAATAAAGGGAGAGGACAAATAAATTGTCTTATACCTCTGGATCAGAAGGATTTGTCGGTTCAACAGTTCTGTTGACAATTTCTCGGATGGTCATTGAGTCCTCACCTCGAGAAGTTTCTTCCTGATAAAAGAGATAGTGTGAGACACAAATATAATATATATGGAGAATGATAGGATAATAATAAATATACCATATTGGAGTCCGAAGACACCAAATCAACATCCACGTCTGCTTCCTATGCTTCTGCAGTAGGATGGACAGTTTTCTTTTTCTGTCAAAATGGAAAAGAAATTTAGAGATTATGGATCAATCTATTTTAATCCGACAAACCAGTCATAAGGATCGAAGCTATACCTTGGACTGATCAGAAGGGCAATTGTTGGAAGAACTACCGATGGTGTCTTTTGGTTTGGATAAGGTCTTGGTAGCATCAGAATCTGCTGAGATAGAAGAACTCTTGACAGATCTTGATTTCTTGGAAAGTAAATAAGAGATTAGAGTTTTTTATTTTCACTTTCTTGTCCCTTTTGTTTTCTTAGACACGGGAACTTTTGATCCTTTCTTGGAAGGGTTGGTCTTCGCAGGGATCAAATCTTCCTCCTCATCCGAATCATCTTCAAACATCTCTCCTGCTGATATGACAGCTTTAGATTTGCCAAGAAGAGGTTTGTCAAGAGGGATAACTGTCAAAGAAAACATAAATAAGTGGATCGTCAATGGACAAGAGAAGAAACCTTTATACGTAATTGACAAATAAGTACATGGGTTGTAAGTTAACATGCGTGAAAGGTATAAAAAGTCGTCATTCGGTTGAAGAAACCTACGAGCGAAGGCAACTGGATTTGGTTTTTCAAAAGGATCAACGTAAGCACTTACGCTCTCTAGAAAAATGAAGTTACCTCCCTTCGTCGGCTTCCCTGGGTGTGAATCAGCCATACCAAAAGGAGCACAGGGAATGGGCACAGGATCAGGAAAATGAGCTTTTAAACTGTCAAAATATTCTTTGGTCAAATTTGGAATTTTCCAATATTTGGCAAGTCTTTTGGATTCCTTATTATCGTGCATCCTTTTGGCGTTAATTAAAACATTGTTGACATGACAAACCATGTCATGTGGTCTCATGGGATTCCACTTGATTTTGTAAAATTTCTCAAAGGCTTGAATTTATTTCTGAAGTTCACCTTGAGTTTTTTATACTGGATCTTGTTCCTACACAGAAGAATCATCACCATTACTAGCAACATCTGTAATGCGACTCAAGTATACTTTTAGACTTGGATGATGATTGGAGTAATAGTCATCCCACCAGTCAAGAAAACTTTGAGTTGCTCCATGGAAAGTAGAAAATGGGACAAGTTGTAAAGAGGTCCTGCGAGCTTTATCTTTGTCACTGATGGCCACGATATCTTCGTATATTGGAACCTTGGAATCAATGAAGTGCTCATCCGGGTCTAATGAGTAAGGAGCAGGGATAGATTGACAGAAACCAAGCTTACAAGCCGCGATATTAGGTAAATGAAGATAGATTCGATGGGTTTTAAAACCAGGATCATCGACAAAAATGACTCTTTGACAGAGAAAATTGGCCCAAATTGATTCATTGGATTTGGGCACAGTAGTACTCAATGTAGTAAACCACTCCGTACCATATTTTCGGTCAACAAAAGGGGTGAAATTGATTTTTGAAGAAGTCGACAAAAGAGAATGAAAATTTTTAAAATAAAATTTGAAATTGACAGTTTCATATTTTGACAAAGACTCGACAGAAACATAGCAAATATAAGAACCATAAGTCACTACAAAAAAACAATTGTTTAGCGACCGTAATTTTCGGTCGCTAAACCATGTAAATCGGTCGCTATTTGTTTTAGCGACCGAATCAGAGACCGATTTATGGTGGTAGCTGAATACCTGGTCGCTAAGGTTTTAGCGACCGAATTAATATTTCGGTCACTAATTAGCGACCGTAAATTCGGTCGCTAAATAATAATAAACGGTCGCTATTAGGTTGGTCGCATTTTTTGGGTAACCATTTCTAGCGACCGATAATCGGTTGCTAATTCGGTCGCTAATTTTGGTTATTGTTAACCTATATTAGCGACGGATTTTCGGTCGCTATACCTCATCTATAAATGTGAAATACAGTTTAGCGACCGAATTATTGGTTTCCAATTCGGTCGCTAAACTGGTTATTATTTTTTTAAAAAAAATTTAAATTTTTAAAATAAAATTTTTATTTCTGGTTTTCTTTAAACGTTAGCAAACTTACTAATAAAACACACCAAATTACTTATGTAATATACAATCATAAGAAATAATAAATATATATAAAAAGAATAATCTAAAATGTCGTTCAAGAATCGTTTAAAGTCAAAAATATGGAGAGAAAAAATCAGTCACGATGAGGGGGAGATGGAGGAATCCAATCATCCTCAGCGTCCGTACCACCGCCGTCTTCTAGCTGATCGTCCTCTGGAGTAGCAGCATCAATAGCTGGCGGCGGAACTGGAGGAGCGACAGCAGGCGGCACAACCGTCGGAGCATCATCCTGAGCAACAGGAGTCTGGATCCTCATCTGCTCCAACACCAGCCGCAGTGTGCGCCCTCGCTCGATGCTCGCTCCGCATCAGCCGCTTTGTGCCCGAGTCAATCAGGTAATCTGGTTTGCCATCTCGCCGCTCTCTCTCGCTCTTCCCCGAAGCTCCGCGTTCAGCGCGTGATGGTGTCCTCGCATTTGGTGGAACTGCTCCCGAGGGGACGGTATCGGCCGCAAGACAAGAAGGAGAAGGCGTGCCGGACGATGAAGCGATGAACTCGGCTCCCAGGTGTCCAAGGCCATACACGTGCCCCTTCTTGTTCCTGCCCCCGACGACCTCCAAATAAATGGCATTATCGTCGACGGATACAGGAGAGCAGCCATCACCAGTCAAAGCCTCATCTTGTGACTGTGAGGCACGTGATATGGCATCGTCCTTCTTCTCGTTGAAGCCCACCTACAAAGTATAGTTGAAGAGGTTTAGTTAAAATTATATCCAATATTAACAAATCATTCATAATAAATTACAAGTAAACACTAAATTAATTTTTTGCTTACAGCATAGTTACGGGCCTTGTCGTTGACCCATGTACCCGACTTCAACTTCTTCGTCCTCTCCACCAACTCCATAGCAGTCGAGGCCCGCTGTTTCTGTGCTTTTTGCACAGAAAAATATAATATTAAATTCATAAGAATAATTAAAAATGAAAACTAAATAATTAAATAGTATATTAAGTCAAAAGTTTAATGTATTACCGGCTCGTCGTAGTGGGCGGCGGCTGATTTAGACCCACCGGTCCAAGCACATGCGCCACCATCAGAAGCTCGATTACGTCGAGCTGTGGCCTGGATCTCCTGAAACTTCTCAAGAGCCCAAGATCGGGTCCAGCTGCCTCTTGATCTCAGGATCCACCCACCTCCCCTTATTCTGACCCTTCCTCAGCTTGTTCATTAGATTCTTCATGACCAGTGAGCCTTTATGCTCAAATATGTCCCTGACGAGAGAGCCTCTAAAGCTAAGTCCCACCTATACTCTTTCTGCAACTTACAGTTGTTAGGAAATTCGTGTGTACATATATATAATGTAAATTTAATTTAAAAAACTTAATAAATTGTTACCTTAAACTCTAGAAACAACTGATCCCTATGGCCCAGTGGGATGGCCTTCCATGTAGGCCATAGACCATCAAACTTGCGTCGCAGGATCTTCGATATCGAATCAGAAGGGCCCTTCACGGGCAGAAATCTGCAGCAAAATTAGAGCATTAATAAATGTTATAATTAAATTAAAAAAACAAGTAAATAAAAATTAACGATACTTTATATATATTAAAAAATTAAATTAGCATACTCGTTATCCCCCCTGGGGATAAGAAGAATCCTCCTGTCGGATGGACCACGACTCTCCTGTCCCGATGATGATGATGGTCCTATCGTCGTAGGTGTGGATGATGAGGGTGCAGCCTGTGTCCCGACCACATGAGGCTGGGTGGGGGGTGCAACTCCATCACCCTGAGGTGTCCCGTCAACAGAGGTGCTGGTAGGGTGGTCTCGATCTGAAGGCTGTGGGTCGGCCGGCGAAGGGACTCTCGCTGCATGACCTCCACGACGACCCCTACCTCTGGAGGAATCTGCCATTTGTGAAAAAAATGAAAATATGATTACACAACAGTGTAAATAATACAAAAATAAATTACCTAATAAGTAGAATGACATTCACACAAGGAATTATGACATAAATAAATTACCTACGTAGAATCTCCGTCACTAAATTCACCCTTACTCTCATCAGTATCACTTGATCGGAATGTACCTTCGCTAGATGCGTCCTACTCAGATTGATCCATTAACTCTCTTTCAACTTCTTCCCCATTTCCGGAAATGTCCGCCAGAGAATTAACAATAATGTCCGGCGTAATTTGAAACGGTACGTGGGGTCTTGAAAACTCATCATCTTGGTACGGAGCATCTTTTTCAGGCTGGTTGATTACATTATCAGTAATTATACTGCGAGCCTTTATCTTAATAACACCCAACCAGCCATGATGTCCTTCAGGATATGGAGAGTAATAAACCTGCTTCTGTTGTTGAAAAAAATGAATGGGTCGTACGCCTTATTATACCTTCGAGACAGCCTAACTTGAACAATACCATAATTTTTATCTATTTTTGTCCCTACGTCAAGAGTAGGATCAAACCAATCGCACATGAAGATAACTAATTTCATCACGGGGAAACCGGTATAATCAAGTTCAAGGATGTCAGTTAGAACCCCATAGAAATCATCCTCTACATTGCCATCAGTGGCTCGCACACAAACACCATAGTTACACGTCTGCATTCCTTCATTCCATGTTTTTGTGTTAAATTTATATCCATTTACAATATAAGTATTCCATGATGTAACCCATCTGTTAGGCCCCCATGCCAAATTTGTCAACAATGGATTTTGAACATTGTTTTCTGGATCTAGTACCTAAACAATCAAATATTATATTATTCTTATACATGCTATATATTTAAGGAGATAAAATGTATGCTTCAAAAAATGAAGATGCTTAACCTACATATTTACTGAACCACGTAGCAAAGTGAGAAGTAATTTCTCGATCAACCTGATCGTTTGAAATGTCAGGTTGGAGATCCCTTAGAAAATTGCCGTACATCCTACATATGGGAGATTAACAGTAGGACGATTAATAATCATAAATGTCAATTGAACTTACTAAAGACGTTGTAGAAACTTACTCTAAATATGGCGCCACCTCTTCACAATTTTGAAGGATATACAGATGAGCAGCATTAATGTCACGCTGCTCCAAGAAATATCCTTTTGATTTGCCACTAAATCTGCCCGGATAGTTTAATATTGATATAGGAGGACTAGTTGAACATCCTTCGCCCGAATCAACGTTTCTAGGCATCCTTGTCCTTCTCGTGTTAACTTCGTCCGGATAGTAATAAGAGGCAAAAGTGGAAGTCTCCTCTACTAAGTATGCTTCACAAATGGAATCCTCCACTCGTGCCTTGTTCTTGACTTTGTGTTTAAGGGAGTGCAGGAACCTATTACAGAGGGATACATACAAATAATTACTAGTTTTAGGGAAAGCTAAACTACACTCTTGTGTTCGTGAATTTCATATGTATTAAGTAAAATAGTTGATGTTGTTTACCTCTCAAATGGATACATCCAGCGGTATTGGACTGGGCCACCAACTCTTGCTTCGTAAGGTAGATGAACTGGCATGTGTTCCATGGAATCAAAGAAACTCGGCGGGAAGATTTGCTCCAGCTTACATAACAAAACGGGTATCTTGACTTCCATATCCTTTAATTGATTCACATTTAGTGTTGTCGATGTAATCTCCCTGAAAAAGTGGCTAAGCTCAACAAGTGGGTTCCAAATTTGCTTCGGTAATGCGTCGAACGCAATTGGAAGCAACCGTTGCATGAACACGTGGCAATCATGACTCTTCATTCCATGTAACTTTGCTTCCTTAATGTCAACACATCTACCCAGATTGGAAGCATACCCATCTGGTAACTTTAGTTCTTTAACCCACTTACAGACGGCCAATTTTTGTGCTTTGCTTAGTGTATAACTTGCCTTCGGTTTGATAAGTCTGCCACGACCACCGTCTTGCGACTCAAGCTCCTTCCGATTACAAATGTCAGCCAGGTCCAATCGGGCTTTATTTGTATCCTTTGTCCTCCCCTTGATGTCCATCACAGTGTCAAACACATTCAAAAACATATTCCTCTCAGTATGCATGACATCAATATTGTGACGGAGTAGTTGCGTCCTCCAATACGGCAACCTCCAAAATATACTTTGTTTTGTCCAATTATGGCTGACGCCATAATCAGGAATATGTTCTCCTTGGGTTTCATGGACGAGCGGTAAGTACTGTACTCTGCGCAATACATTAGGACCAGTCAAACGTGGTGGAGGCGGTGTTCTCTCCGCACAACGCTTCTTGAATGCATTCTTGTTCTGCCTATAATGATCTTCTGGAAGGAATTGACGATGACAATCAAAATATGAGATCTTTCGATTGTTTTTAAGCAAGAATGCCTTCGATCGCTCCATACATATTGGGCATCCAAGCTTCCCCGCGGTCATCCAACCCGACATCATCCCATAAGCAGGAAAGTCGTTGATCGTCCACATTAAAGCTGCTTTCATGATGAAATTCTGCCTCAAAGATACGTCATATGTCAACACACCATCATTCCACAGCATTGTCAACTCATCTATCAGCGGCTGCTGATAAGCCTCTGGCTTATCTAGTTTTATGACTAGATGAACTAGGGTTTATGTGCCAATTAGTCGAGTTCACTCTCGTTTTGGCCCAAATTTTGCCTTGTTTTGTTCCTAAGTTGGACTTTGACTCGTTTTGCGTCTTTTGTGTAGTTTTTAGCTTATTTTGGATAGAATTATGCTTTTGGTTGCTTTTTGTGTTTTCAGGTCAATAAAGTGAAGCTCCGGGAGTCAAGGAAAGCCAAGAAATAGTGGAAATTGCAATTCTGGAGACACTCGCCCCGCGAGTGTACTCTCGCCTCGCGAGACTGAAGGTCAACAAAGCAGCAAAAGTCATCATTTCTGGATCGCCGGGTGAAAATCTTCTCGCCCCGCGAGAGTCTGAAGACCAGCAAGACAGAGACTATCACGGCATAGCCGTGATTAAGGTCACGGCTGTGACAAATTGAGGTTTGAAGACTCGCCCCACGAGAGACAGCTCGCCTCGCGAGAGCATGAAGACTTGGAAGTCAAAGACCATCACGGCCTAGCCGTGATGAAGGTCACAGCCTAGAATTGAAGACTCGTGCCGCGAAAGGTGTCTCGCCTCGCGAGTCCCTGAAGACGATGGAAGACAGAGACCATCACGGCTTAGTCGTGATGAATATCACGGCTGTGACAGATTAGGGTTTGAAGACTCGCCCCGCGAATACAAGATCGCCTCGCGAAAATCCAAAATTTGAAGCGCGCCAATACTAAATCTCGCGTCGCGAGAGTAAGCTCGCCAGCGGTGGCAAAAAGCAGAATCCTTATTTAAAGGCTGTCTCGGATCGGGATTTGGGATCAAGTTGTTAGCCCTTTGTTTAGATCAGAATAGTAGTGCGAATCCTTGTTTCTGGAGCTGCGTCTCCCCCTCTCTTCTTTTATTTCTTACTTCTAGGATGAATTCCGATTGTACGTGCGTTGTTGTTACGGACATGAGGAACTAATCCTCTTGTCTAAGGGATCGATGAAGCCACCCATGCGGCATAGTGTTCATGTAATGTAACTCTCTCTCCTTTAATTCAATTATTGTTTTCCAATTCTGTTTTCATTGTGTCGATTATATGCTAGCGTGATCGACTAGTTAAACGTGTTGAGGCCTAGCGGCGATTCGCGTTTTAGAACTTGAATTGGGATCATCGGTCAAGTATTGCAGTGAGTAGGAGATCGGTGCAACCTATAGGGAACAAGAATTAATAGAATTCGAGATTAGGATTATGAGACCTAGTAAGTAATTAATCCAATCGTCGAATACGTCCTATTGAGCACGGAAGTGGATATAGGAGAATTTGGGGTCGGTTGACATTAAAATTGAACTTAGGGAGGAGAATATCATCACTTGGGTACTATGCATGATTGGGTAGGTGGATTCGAAACCTTAGATGCTTTTAATTCCAGATTTCATCACCATATTTTAATTGATTTGATTTGATTTGTTAATTTGAATTGTGATCCTAGTTTCTCTCCAACTACTTTCTCTACTTACCCAACTTATCTAATTTCTCGCGAAATTCGTCGAATTGGTAGCCCAATCCTTGTGTTCGACCTCGGTAGACTCTTACCGTGTTTTATTACTTGAGACGACCCGGTACACTTGCCGGCGTAACAACGGCGCCAAAAACTTGTTGTTACGCCGGCAAGTGTACCGGGTCGTCGCAAGTAATAAAACACGGTAAGAGTCTACCGAGGTCGAACACAAGGATTGGGCTACCAATTCGACTAATTTCACGAGAAATTTGATAAGTTGGTTAAGTAGAGAAAGTAGTTGGAGAGAAACTAGGATCACAATTCAAATTAACAAATCAAATCAAATCAATTAAAATATGGTGATGAAATCTGGAATTAAAAGCATCTAAGGTTTCGAATCCACCTACCCAATCATGCATAGTACCCAAGTGATGATATTCTCCTCCCTAAGTTCAATTTTAATGTCAACCGGGACCCCCAAATTCTCCTATATCCACTTCCGTGCTCAATAGGACGTATTCGACGATTGGATTAATTACTTACTAGGTCTCATAATCCTAATCTCGAATTCTATTAATTCTTGTTCCCTATAGGTTGCACCGATCTCCTACTCACTCTCGTGCAATACTTGACCGATGATCCCAATTCAAGTTCTAAAACGCGAATCGCCGCTAGGCCTCAACACGTTTAACTAGTCGATCACGCTAGCATATAATCGACACAATGAAAACAGAATTGGAAAACAATAATTGAATTAAAGGAGAGAGAGTTACATTACATGAACACTATGTCGCATGGGTGGCTTCATCGATCCTTAGACAAGAGGATTAGTTCCTCGCGTCCGTAACAACAACGCACGTACAATCGGAATTCATCCTAGAAGTAAGAAATAAAAGAAGAGAAGGGGATACGCATCTCCAGAAACAAGGATTCGCACTACTATTCTGATCTAAACATTGGCTAACAAATTGATACCAAATCCTGATCTGAGACATCCTTTAAATAAGGATTCTGCTTTTTGCCACCGCGGGCGAGCTTACTCTCGTGACGCGAGATTTAGTATTGGCGCGCTTCAAATTTTGGATTTTCGCGAGGCGATCTTATATTCGCGGGGCGAGTCTTCAAACCCTAATCTGTCACAGCCGTGATATTCATCACGGCTAAGCCGTGATGGTCTCTGTCTTCCATGGTCTTCAGGGACTCACGAGGCGAGACACCTTTCGCGGGGCGAGTCTTCAATTCTAGGCTGTGACCTTCATCACGGCTAGGCCGTAATGGTCTCTGACTTCCAAGTCTTCATGCTCTCGCGAGGCGAGCTGTCTCTCGCGGGGCGAGTCTTCAAACCTCAATTTGTCACAGCCGTGACCTTAATCATGGCTATGCCGTGATAGTCTCTGTCTTGCTGGTCTTCAGACTCTCGCAGGGCGAGAAGATTTTCGCGCGGCGATCCAGAAATGATGACTTTTGCTGCTTTGTTGACCTTCAGTCTCGCGAGGCGAGAGTACACTCGCGGGGCGAGAGTACACTCGCGGGGCGAGAGTACACTCGCGGGGCGAGTGTCTCCAGAATTGCAATTTCCACTATTTCTTGACTTTCCTTGACTCCCGGAGCTTCACTTTATTGACCTGAAAACACAAAAAGCAACCAAAAGCATAATTCTATCCAAAATAAGCTAAAAACTACACAAAAGACGCAAAACGAGTCAAAGTCCAACTTAGGAACAAAACAAGGCAAAATTTGGGCGAAAACGAGAGTGAACTCGACTAATTGGCACATAAACCCTAGTTCATCTAGTCATAAAACTAGATAAGCCAGAGGCTTATCAAAACACCCCAAACTTAAACCTTGCTTGTCCCCAAGCAAGCTTAAAACTCAAAAACGACTCAAGACTTGGCAAGCCTAATGGAACCAATCGATTTCGCCCAAATTTCATGCAATCAAAACAGTTTTTCTCCAATGAGTTCCCCCTCCTACATCAATGTAATCCCCACATTCATCTACTTTAAACAATTGAGAATTTATCATTCATGCCATCATTACTCTAAGTTGAGGATCAAAGATACACACAAAGGAAGATCACCAATTTCAAACAATTGCCTTCCTCACAAGGGTATGTAAAATTTCACTCATTCGCTCAAATTCGTCTAGGCTTTCAACTTTTCACTCAATTTCACTTATCAAGAGCACTTCCCATGAATTTGATTTTCATCTCAAAAATGGTTCCCACGAAAACATGCATGCAACATCAGAAGGTCTTTTAAAGGTTGTAATGAGGCCTGGCTCAAGGTACGATATTCAAAGGATAGAGGCTAAGTCCCTAGGATCAATGAGAGCATGAAACTAATATAACACCAATTGAATTCACTCTCATACTATTCTCTTCCTTGCACTTGGTGGCTACACACCTCTTCCTTTTTATATTTATTTCTCTTTGCCCTTTTTGGCACATTTTCAATGCTTTTCATCACCCATTTTCTTTTTCTCTTTTTTTTTTCTTTTCTCAAGCCTTCGGCCCTTACTTCCGTTTTTATTTTTCTCAACTATGATTCATGAACTTGTAGCCACCCCAAACTTAGTTCCACAACAACACTCACAAAGCTAAAATTCCATACTCTCCTAAATCCTAGGATAGGGGAAAATCATGGTTTTTCTGAGTTAACGGCTTGTAATGTAAGGTCATCAAGAACAATAGGCTTCAAGGCTCAATGTGGCTAACTAGGGATCATTCATCAAGGTTGGTTCAATTTATGGCCAAGTAGTTAATTCAAAGAAAATTGCCTAAATCATTTGATGCAACACATAAACATGCAAACCATGAAGAGATTCAAGCAAATCCGGGGAAGTGCAACTTAACAGTGATTCACACAATCAAAAACAGAGTTAGAGGCTCAAATCCTCACCTGGACAGTTTGCAAATTGTTTGACCGAGATACGATTCCTAGTGTGTGCACCCCCTCACCCCAAACTTATCATAAATCAAGTAATCACAATAAATCTCAAAGTTCAATTTTCAATTTTTAAGTGGGGATCAACTTTTCTACTTTCAGAACCTAGGGGGAAATCATCAATGATCAAAATAATTCATGCAATCTGTGCTCAATTTAATTAGAAACCAACAAGCTTGCCGACATACAACAACTCTTGATCTTCTCAAATTATTCAAGAGTGACAAACAAAAACAAAACGAAAATCAAAAACAAAAACAAAAGTTAGGAGAAGAGAGGGATACCTAGCTTGGGTTGCCTCCCAAGTAGCGCTTGTTTAACGTCCCGAGCCTGACTCAAGTCACCCCTAAGGGTTAATCCAGAAGAAACACTTGCTTTCCAGTTGGGATTGACTCCCCATGATAATGCTTTAACATGTGCCCGTTCACCTTGAAGTTGCCAGAGGTCCCTTCTAATTCCACTGCCCCATGGGGGAAGATTTGTAGGATCTTGTATGGTCCCGACCACCTTGATTTCAGCTTCCCAGGAAAGAGCCTCAACGTTGAATTATACAGAAGCACCAATTGTCCGGGCTCAAACCTCCTAGGCAAGATGTGCTTGTCATGCCATGCCTTCGTCCGCTCCTTGTAAATTCTTGCGTTCTCATAAGCTTGCATGCGGATTTCCGACAGCTCATTCAAGTCCAACAACCTCTTCTCACCGGCCTTTGTCAAGTCAAAGTTGAGCTCCCTAATTGCCCAATAAGATTTCTCCTCCAACTCCACCGGTAGGTGGCATGCCTTTCCGAACACCAAATTGTAGGGAGACCTTCCAATTGGAGTCTTGAAGGCGGTCCTATAAGCCCATAGAGCATCATCCAATTTCCTTGACCAGTCCTTCCGTGTGGAGTTGACGGTTTTCTCGAGAATGCGCTTCAACTCACGGTTGGATACCTCTGCTTGCCCATTTGTTTGGGGATGATAGGGAGTAGAGACTCTGTGCTTGACCCCATACTTCTCAAGAAGCTTGTGCATTTGATTGTTACAGAAGTGGGATCCCCCATCACTGATCAACACTCTTGGGACCCCAAACCTCGAGAAGATATTGCGCCTCAAGAAATCCATGACTACCCGCGCATCATCTGTGGTTGTTGGGATTGCCTCCACCCACTTCGACACGTAGTCCACAGCCACCAAAATGTATTGGTAAGAGAAAGAGGGTGGGAATGGTCTCATGAAATCTATCCCCCATACATCAAAGAGCTCTACTTCGAGCATGCAATTCAAAGGGAGTTCATGCCGCTTAGAAAAATTGCCAACCTTTTGGCAACGATCACAGTTTTCAACAAAGGTGTAGGCATCCTTGAAGAGCGTCGGCCAAAAGAAACCACTTTGGAGGATCTTTTCTGCAGTCTTCTTTCCCCCATAGTGCCCACCGTAATCCGAGCTATGACAATGCCACAACACGTTTCCGATTTGGTCATGGGGAATGCACCTCCTGAGGATCCCATCCGAGCACTGCTTGAAGAGATAGGGGTCCTCCCACACATAATATTTTGCATCCGAGAAGAATTTCTTTCTCTGTTGATTAGCCCAACCTTGCGGAACCACATTTGAAGACTTGAAGTTGGCCATATCCGCGAACCAAGGAGGGGAATTTTCAATAAGTGCAAACAGCTTTTCATCAGGAAACTCTTCCTTGATGTCTAACAATTCCTCCTCGGTGTCGGGATTGACCAACCTACATAAGTGGTCCGCCACCCCATTGTCGGATCCCTTCCCGTCCTTAATCTCGAGATCAAATTCCTGCAAAAGAAGAATCCACCGAATTAATCTAGGTTTGGCCTCTTGTTTTGTCATCAAGTGTTTTATGGCCGCATGATCAGTGAAAACCACAATCTTAGACCCCACGATGTAGGATCTAAACTTATCCAAAGCAAACACCACAGCAAGTAGTTCTTTTTCAGTGGTGGAATAATTAGCTTGTGCCTCATTCAAAACTTTACTTGCATAATAAATGACATGAGCTAATTTTTCCACCCTCTGCCCCAAAACAGCCCCCACCGCATAATCACTAGCATCACACATGATTTCAAATGGCAAATTCCAATTAGGTGCAGTGATTATGGGTGCGGTGACAAGCATATTTTTCAAAACAGTGAAGGCATTTAAACAAGAATCATTAAAATCAAAGGATACATCCTTCACAAGAAGGTCGCAAAGCGGCCTTGCGATTTTGGAGAAGTCTTTGATGAATCTCCTGTAGAACCCGGCATGCCCCAAAAAACTCCTCACCCCCTTTACAGTGGTTGGTGGGGGCAGCTTCTCAATCAACTCGATCTTCGCCTTATCAACCTCAATCCCCCTGTGGGAGATTTTGTGCCCCAAGACTATACCTTCCTTGACCATGAAGTGGCATTTCTCCCAATTGAGCACAAGGTTAGTCTCTTGGCACCTTTTAAGCACCAAGGTCAAGTTCTTCAAGCAGTTGTCATAAGAAGTTCCAAAGACCGAGAAGTCATCCATGAACACCTCAATGCACCTTTCCACCATGTCCGAGAAAATAGAAAACATGCACCTTTGGAAAGTAGCGGGGGCGTTGCACAATCCAAAGGGCATCCTCCTGTAAGCAAAGACTCCATAGGGACAAGTGAAGGTTGTCTTCTCTTGGTCTTGAGGATCCACCACAATCTGATTATAGCCGGAGTATCCATCTAAGAAACAATGAGTACTCATATCCGGCTAACCTCTCAAGCATTTGATCAATGAAGGGGAGAGGGAAGTGATCCTTTCTTGTTGCTTCATTTAATCTTCTGTAGTCGATGCACACTCTCCATCCCGTGATGGTTCTTGTTGGGATCAATTCATTGTTCTCATTGACCACCACGGTTGTTCCACCCTTCTTTGGGACCACATGAATCGGACTAACCCAGTTCTTTATCCGAGATTGGGTAGATGATTCCGGCATCTAAAAGCTTAATCACTTCCTTACGCACAGCTTCTTTCATGATGGGGTTTAGCCGTCTCTGTGGTTGAACCACCGGCTTATAACCATCCTCCATCAAGATTTTATGCATGCATAGGGAAGGGCTTATACCTTTTAGGTCCGAAATCTTCCACCCAATGGCGGATTTGTGTTCCCTAAGAACTCTCAACAGCTTCTCCTCTTCATCCTTTTTCAAGGCATTGCTAATGATCACCGGATGTTGTCCCTCCTCCCCCAAGAATGCATACCTCAAGTGATTTGGGAGTTGCTTCAACTCCGGTGTCTTTCCATCTTCCTCATTGCCTTCCTTATTGAGCTTCTCCTTTGCATATTCATCCCTTGGGAGACTCGGTAAGGCTTCCATCTGTTTCAAGTATTCAAGATAGTCCTCATCCCCCAAGGGGTCTTCTTCCTCACTATCATCACCATGGGATTTTACCAACACTTGTGCAAGTACAGAACCATGGGCTCCTCTAGTGGTCTTTTCCTTGACAATACCATCCACAACATCCACCCGGTACACTTCCGACCTCTCCACAGGGTGCTTCATTGCTTCAAAGACATTGAAGACTACATTCTCATCTTGCACGCGGAGGGTGAGCTTCCCTTGTTGCACATCAATCAAAGCACGCCCTGTGGCCAAGAAAGGTCTCCCCAATATGAGAGGAATCTCGGCGTCTTCATCCATATCAAGCACCACAAAATCTGCCGGAAATATGAATTTTGGCCACCTTCAGTAGCAAGTCTTCGACAACCCCATAAGTGTATTTGATGGAGCGATCGGCCAGTTGGAGTGACATCCGTGTATCCTTGGCTTCCTTAATTCCCAACTTCTTCATCATGGAGAGGGGCATCAAGTTGATGCTTGCCCCTAGATCACATAATGCCTTCCCTATATTCATCTCCCCAATAGTACATGGTATCGAAAAGGAACCGGGATCCTTCAACTTTGGAGGGAGTTTTCTCTGAAGAATGGCACTACACTCCTCGGTCAAAGCAATCGTCTCCTCATCCACAATTCTCCGCTTCTTGGTGAGAAGCTCCTTCATAAACCGGGCATACGATGGCATTTGTTCCAGGGCTTCCGCAAATGGGATGTTAATTTGAAGCTTGCGGAAGACATCAAGGAATCTGTTGAACTGTTTATCCTGTTGAGGCTTCTTCAATCTTTCCGGATATGGTACCTTCATGTAGGACGGGAGGTCCTTGGGCTCTACCCACTTCTTTCTACGGAACTCTTCATCTACAAGCTTTAACCTCCCTCCTTGCTCCGGTGCCTTACCTCTTGCTAACTCCTCTTCTTTCTCAGGTTGTTCTTCCTCAACATGTGGTGGGTTCGAGACCTCAACTTCTGGAGAAATAGGTGCACCCCTGTTAGATTCCAGCACTCTACCGCTTCTAGTGGTCACGGCATTGCACTGGCTCTTAGGGTTGTTCTCGGTGTCACCTGGGAGAGTTCCTGGAAGACGCTCATTAAGTTGGCTTGCGAGCTGAGCAACCCGCGTCTCTAGATTGTGAATTGCCGACCCTGTATGAGTTGCCAACTTGTCAACTGACACATTCACTTTCTCTAAAGTTGTGCCTGTATAGGTTGACAACTTCTCAACTTTCGCGGTCATCTTCTCAAAGGCCAGCTCCCACGGTTGTCTTCCACCATCTGATATTTGCAACTGATTAGGCCCCGGAAGAGCCTGCTGAGTATTGCGCTGCTGAATTCCAATGTTCGGTCTCAGCCCCTGTTGAGGTTGTTGCCACTTCTGTTGAGGATGTTGTTGACCGGCTAGACCACCATTAACATCACTCCAAGCAAATCCCGGATGGTCTCTTCTCATGTAGCCCCTATTCTGATTCTGATTGTTCCTCTGATAGTTGTTCTGGGGCACAGTGTCATAGAAGTTGTGGCATGAGTCCACATGTTCCTGAGAGAAATTTAGCGGGCAAATCTGAGTGTCATGATCTCCATTACAATTTGCACAACCCGGAGGCATTCCCTCGTGTATCGCATTAACACTCTCTTGTTCCCAGACAAAGCCTCATTCTGCATCTTCAAAAGTCTGTTTTGCTCTAAAATGGCTTCCATTGTCCCAGAACTGATTCCACTTGAGGTCTCCCTACCACGGTTGTAATCATTATATGACATCTTCTCTAACAATGTCTATCCATCCTCCGCTGATAAATAAGAGAAAGAACCGCCAGCTGCGGCATCACAGTTCATCTGATAGCGTCCCCTCAACCCATTAAAGAAATGCTGAACTTTGGAAACCGGGTCAAAGAACGCTGAGGGACATCTTCTCAATAACCCATTGTACCTCTCCCACGCTTCATTGTAAGTTTCATCCTCCGTCTGCCTGAATGATGTGACGGCTATTCTTGCATGTGCCGCCTTCTGAGGAGGAAAATATTTGGTTAGGAACTTCTGTGCCATCTGCTCCCAAGTTCAGATCTTTGTTCCTATCCAAATCACAACCCAGCTGCGAGTGACATCCCTAAGAGAAAGAGGGAAAAGCCGCAAGCGAAACTCATCTTGTGAGACTCCTCTTGTCTTCTGTAAGTCACAGGCTTCAAGGAAGCGAGTGATGTGTCTATGCGGGTCCTGTTTGCCACTCCCATCAAACTGATTCTCCCGGATCTGGAATGTGACACATGCTTCAACTCTGAAGGAGTCTGTGTTCAGGTTGCCCCTCACAATAGAAGAGTCACAATCACCCAAGCTGGGTAGATCGTACTCGAAGAGAGGCTTGTAACGAGGAGGAGGAGGAGGAGGAGGATTTTCTTCAGCCATGCCCTCTATTTTAATTCCTTCAATTCTTTTCCGTTCCCTGGCTTCTTTCCTTAATTACCGCTCGGTCCTGGTGATCTCAGAATCAAATAGCAAGTCCTCTTGTAGAAGGGTACCTCGCATACAAAAACAGGCAAAGACCAAGTGGAATCAAAGAAGCAGAGAAAAATAATAGCAATTAAATAAAAGAAAATAAAACTAAAAAGCCAGCTTAACCAAACAGCCGAATTTCCTAAAAATTAGGAAAATTGGTTGTGCCAATCCCCGGCAACGGCGCCAAAAACTTGTTGTTACGCCGGCAAGTGTACCGGGTCGTCGCAAGTAATAAAACACGGTAAGGTCGAACACAAGGATTGGGCTACCAATTCGACTAATTTCGCGAGAAATTTGATAAGTTGGTTAAGTAGAGAAAGTAGTTGGAGAGAAACTAGGATCACAATTCAAATTAACAAATCAAATCAAATCAATTAAAATATGGTGATGAAATCTGGAATTAAAAGCATCTAAGGTTTCGAATCCACCTACCCAATCATGCATAGTACCCAAGTGATGATATTCTCCTCCCTAAGTTCAATTTTAATATCAACCGGGACCCCCAAATTCTCCTATATCCACTTCCGTGCTCAATAGGACGTATTCGACGATTGGATTAATTACTTACTAGGTCTCATAATCCTAATCTCGAATTCTATTAATTCTTGTTCCCTATAGGTTGCACCGATCTCCTACTCACTCTCGTGCAATACTTGACCGATGATCCCAATTCAAGTTCTAAAACGCGAATCGCCGCTAGGCCTCAACACGTTTAACTAGTCGATCACGCTAGCATATAATCGACACAATGAAAACAGAATTGGAAAACAATAATTGAATTAAAGGAGAGAGAGTTACATTACATGAACACTATGCCGCATGGGTGGCTTCATCGATCCCTTAGACAAGAGGATTAGTTCCTCATGTCCGTAACAACAACGCACGTACAATCGGAATTCATCCTAGAAGTAAGAAATAAAAGAAGAGAAGGGGAGACGCAGCTCCAGAAACAAGGATTCGCACTACTATTCTGATCTAAACAGTGGCTAACAACTTGATACCAAATCCTGATCTGAGACAGCCTTTAAATAAGGATTCTGTTTCTTGCCAGCTCGCGGGGCGAGCTTACTCTCGCGACGCGAGATTTAGTATTGGCGCGCTTCAAATTTTGGATTTTCGCGAGGCGATCTTGTATTCGCGGGGCGAGTCTTCAAACCCTAATCTGTCACAGCCGTGATATTCATCACGGCTAAGCCGTGATGGTCTCTGTCTTCCATGGTCTTCAGGGACTCGCGAGGCGAGACACCTTTCGCGGGGCGAGTCTTCAATTCTAGGCTGTGACCTTCATCACGGCTAGGCCGTGATGGTCTCTGACTTCCAAGTCTTCATGCTCTCGCGAGGCGAGCTGTCTCTCGCGGGGCGAGTCTTCAAACCTCAATTTGTTACAGTCGTGACCTTATTCACGGCTATGCCGTGATAGTCTCTGTCTTGCTGGTCTTCAGACTCTCGCGGGGCGAGAAGATTTTCGCGCGGCGATCCAGAAATGATGACTTTTGCTGCTTTGTTGACCTTCAGTCTCGCGAGGCGAGAGTACACTCGCGGGGCGAGTGTCTCCAGAATTGTAATTTCCACTATTTCTTCGCTTTCCTTGACTCCCGGAGCTTCACTTTATTGACCTGAAAACACAAAAAGCAACCAAAAGCATAATTCTATCCAAAATAAGCTAAAAACTACACAAAAGACGCAAAACGAGTCAAAGTCCAACTTAGGAACAAAACAAGGCAAAATTTTGGCGAAAACGAGAGTGAACTCGACTAATTGGCACATAAACCCTAGTTCATCTAGTCATAAAACTAGATAAGCCAGAGGCTTATCAAAACACCCCAAACTTAAACCTTGCTTGTCCCCAAGCAAGCTTAAAACTCAAAAACGACTCAAGACTTGGCAAGCCTAATGGAACCAATCGATTTCGCACAAATTTCATGCAATCAAAACAGTTTTTCTCCAATGAGTTCCCCCTCCTACATCAATGTAATCTCCACATTCATCTACTTTAAACAATTGAGAATTTATCATTCATGCCATCATTACTCTAAGTTGAGGATCAAAGATACACACAAAGGAAGATCACCAATTTCAAACAATTGCCTTCCTCACAAGGGTATGTAAAATTTCACTCATTCGCTCAAATTCGTCTAGGCTTTCAACTTTTCACTCAATTTCACTTATCAAGAGCACTTCCCATGAATTTGATTTTCATCTCAAAAATGGTTCCCACGAAAACATGCATGCAACATCAGAAGGTCTTTTAAAGGTTGTAATGAGGCCTGGCTCAAGGTACGATATTCAAAGGATAGAGGCTAAGTCCCTAGGATCAATGAGAGCATGAAACTAATATAACACCAATTGAATTCACTCTCATACTATTCTCTTCCTTGCACTTGGTGGCTACACACCTCTTCCTTTTTATATTTATTTCCCTTTGCCCTTTTTGGCACATTTTCAATGCTTTTCATCACCCATTTTCTTTTTCTCTTTTTTTTTTCTTTTCTCAATCCTTCGGCCCTTACTTCCGTTTTTATTTTTCTCAACTATGATTCATGAACTTGTAGCCACCCCAAACTTAGTTCCACAACAACACTCACAAAGCTAAAATTCCATACTCTCCTAAATCCTAGGATAGGGGAAAATCATGGTTTTTCTGAGTTAACGGCTTGTAATGTAAGGTCATCAAGAACAATAGGCTTCAAGGCTCAATGTGGCTAACTAGGGATCATTCATCAAGGTTGGTTCAATTTATGGCCAAGTAGTTAATTCAAAGAAAATTGCCTAAATCATTTGATGCAACACATAAACATGCAAACCATGAAGAGATTCAAGCAAATCCGGGGAAGTGCAACTTAACAGTGATTCACACAATCAAAAACAGAGTTGGAGGCTCAAATCCTCACCTGGACAGTTTGCAAATTGTTTGACCGAGATACGATTCCTAGTGTGTGCACCCCCTCACCCCAAACTTATCATAAATCAAGTAATCACAATAAATCTCAAAGTTCAATTTTCAATTTTTAAGTGGGGATCAACTTTTCTACTTTCAGAACCTAGGGGGAAATCATCAATGATCAAAATAATTCATGCAATCTGTGCTCAATTTAATTAGAAACCAACAAGCTTGCCGACATACAACAACTCTTGATCTTCTCAAATTATTCAAGAGTGACAAACAAAAACAAAACGAAAATCAAAAACAAAAACAAAAGTTAGGAGAAGAGAGGGATACCTAGCTTGGGTTGCCTCCCAAGTAGCGCTTGTTTAACGTCCCGAGCCTGACTCAAGTCACCCCTAAGGGTTAATCCAGAAGAAACACTTGCTTTCCAGTTGGGATTGACTCCCCATGATAATGCTTTAACTGTGTGCCCGTTCACCTTGAAGTTGCCAGAGGTCCCTTCTAATTCCACTGCCCCATGGGGGAAGATTTGTAGGATCTTGTATGGTCCCGACCACCTTGATTTCAGCTTCCCAGGAAAGAGCCTCAACGTTGAATTATACAGAAGCACCAATTGTCCGGGCTCAAACCTCCTAGGCAAGATGTGCTTGTCATGCCATGCCTTCGTCCGCTCCTTGTAAATTCTTGCGTTCTCATAAGCTTGCATGCGGATTTCCGACAGCTCATTCAAGTCCAACAACCTCTTCTCACCGGCCTTTGTCAAGTCAAAGTTGAGCTCCCTAATTGCCCAATAAGATTTCTCCTCCAACTCCACCGGTAGGTGGCATGCCTTTCCGAACACCAAATTGTAGGGAGACCTTCCAATTGGAGTCTTGAAGGCGGTCCTATAAGCCCATAGAGCATCATCCAATTTCCTTGACCAGTCCTTCCGTGTGGAGTTGACGGTTTTCTCGAGAATGCGCTTCAACTCACGGTTGGATACCTCTGCTTGCCCATTTGTTTGGGGATGATAGGGAGTAGAGACTCTGTGCTTGACCCCATACTTCTCAAGAAGCTTGTGCATTTGATTGTTACTGAGTGTGGGATCGCCCATCACTGATCAACACTCTTGGGACCCCAAACCTCGAGAAGATATTGCGCCTCAAGAAATCCATGACTACCCGCGCATCATCTGTGGTTGTTGGGATTGCCTCCACCCACTTCGACACGTAGTCCACAGCCACCAAAATGTATTGGTAAGAGAAAGAGGGTGGGAATGGTCCCATGAAATCTATCCCCCATACATCAAAGAGCTCTACTTCGAGCATGCAATTCAAAGGGAGTTCATGCCGCTTAGAAAAATTGCCAACCCTTTGGCAACGATCACAGTTTTCAACAAAGGTGTAGGCATCCTTGAAGAGCGTCGGCCAAAAGAAACCACTTTGGAGGATCTTTTCTGCAGTCTTCTTTCCCCCATAGTGCCCACCGTAATCCGAGCTATGACAATGCCACAACACGTTTCCGATTTGGTCATGGGGAATGCACCTCCTGAGGATCCCATCCGAGCACTGCTTGAAGAGATAGGGGTCCTCCCACACATAATATTTTGCATCCGAGAAGAATTTCTTTCTCTGTTGATTAGCCCAACCTTGCGGAACCACATTTGAAGACTTGAAGTTGGCCATATCCGCGAACCAAGGAGGGGAATTTTCAATAAGTGCAAACAGCTTTTCATCAGGAAACTCTTCCTTGATGTCTAACAATTCCTCCTCGGTGTCGGGATTGACCAACCTAGATAAGTGGTCCGCCACCCCATTGTCGGATCCCTTCCTGTCCTTAATCTCGAGATCAAATTCCTGCAAAAGAAGAATCCACCGAATTAATCTAGGTTTGGCCTCTTGTTTTGTCATCAAGTGTTTTATGGCCGCATGATCAGTGAAAACCACAATCTTAGACCCCACGATGTAGGATCTAAACTTATCCAAAGCAAACACCACAGCAAGTAGTTCTTTTTCAGTGGTGGAATAATTAGCTTGTGCCTCATTCAAAACTTTACTTGCATAATAAATGACATGAGCTAATTTTTCCACCTCTCGCCCTAAAAACAGCCCCCACCGCATAATCACTAGCATCACACATGATTTCAAATGGCAAATTCCAATTAGGTGCAGTGATTATGGGTGCGGTGACAAGCATATTTTTCAAAACAGTGAAGGCATTTAAACAAGAATCATTAAAATCAAAGGATACATCCTTCACAAGAAGGTCGCAAGCGGCCTTGCGATTTTGGAGAAGTCTTTGATGAATCTCCGGTAGAACCCGGCATGCCCCAAAAAACTCCTCACCCCCTTTACAGTGGTTGGTGGGGGTAGCTTCTCAATCAACTCGATCTTCGCCTTATCAACCTCAATCCCCCTGTGGGAGATTTTGTGCCCCAAGACTATACCTTCCTTGACCATGAAGTGGCATTTCTCCCAATTGAGCACAAGGTTAGTCTCTTGGCACCTTTTAAGCACCAAGGTCAAGTTCTTCAAGCAGTTGTCATAAGAAGTTCCAAAGACCGAGAAGTCATCCATGAACACCTCAATGCACCTTTCCACCATGTCCGAGAAAATAGAAAACATGCACCTTTGGAAAGTAGCGGGGGCGTTGCACAATCCAAAGGGCATCCTCCTGTAAGCAAAGACTCCATAGGGACAAGTGAAGGTTGTCTTCTCTTGGTCTTGAGGATCCACCACAATCTGATTATAGCCGGAGTATCCATCTAAGAAACAGTAGTACTCATATCCGGCTAACCTCTCAAGCATTTGATCAATGAAGGGGAGAGGGAAGTGATCCTTTCTTGTTGCTTCATTTAATCTTCTGTAGTCGATGCACACTCTCCATCCCGTGATGGTTCTTGTTGGGATCAATTCATTGTTCTCATTGACCACCACGGTTGTTCCACCCTTCTTTGGGACCACATGAATCGGACTAACCCAGTTGCTATCCGAGATTGGGTAGATGATTCCGGCATCTAAAAGCTTAATCACTTCCTTACGCACAGCTTCTTTCATGATGGGGTTTAGCCGCCTCTCGTGGTTGAACCACCGGCTTATAACCATCCTCCATCAAGATTTTATGCATGCATAGGGAAGGGCTTATACCTTTTAGGTCCGAAATCTTCCACCCAATGGCGGATTTGTGTTCCCTAAGAACTCTCAACAGCTTCTCCTCTTCATCCTTTTTCAAGGCATTGCTAATGATCACCGGATGTTGTCCCTCCTCCCCCAAGAATGCATACCTCAAGTGATTTGGGAGTTGCTTCAAATCCGGTGTCTTTCCATCTTCCTCATTGCCTTCCTTATTGAGCTTCTCCTTTGCATATTCATCCCTTGGGAGACTCGGTAAGGCTTCCATCTGTTTCAAGTATTCAAGATAGTCCTCATCCCCCAAGGGGTCTTCTTCCTCACTATCATCACCATGGGATTTTACCAACACTTGTGCAAGTACAGAACCATGGGCTCCTCTAGTGGTCTTTTCCTTGACAATACCATCCACAACATCCACCCGGTACACTTCCGACCTCTCCACAGGGTGCTTCATTGCTTCAAAGACATTGAAGACTACATTCTCATCTTGCACGCGGAGGGTGAGCTTCCCTTGTTGCACATCAATCAAAGCACGCCCTGTGGCCAAGAAAGGTCTCTCCAATATGAGAGGAATCTCGGCGTCTTCATCCATATCAAGCACCACAAAATCTGCCGGAAATATGAATTTGTCCACCTTCACTAGCAAGTCTTCGACAACCCCATAAGGGTATTTGATGGAGCGATCGGCCAGTTGGAGTGACATCCGTGTATCCTTGGCTTCCTTAATTCCCAACTTCTTCATCATGGAGAGGGGAATCAAGTTGATGCTTGCCCCTAGATCACATAATGCCTTCCCTATATTCATCTCCCCAATAGTACATGGTATCGAAAAGGAACCGGGATCCTTCAACTTTGGAGGGAGTTTTCTCTGAAGAATGGCACTACACTCCTCGGTCAAAGCAATCGTCTCCTCATCCACAATTCTCCGCTTCTTGGTGAGAAGCTCCTTCATAAACCGGGCATACGATGGCATTTGTTCCAGGGCTTCCGCAAATGGGATGTTAATTTGAAGCTTGCGGAAGACATCAAGGAATCTGTTGAACTGTTTATCCTGTTGAGGCTTCTTCAATCTTTCCGGATATGGTACCTTCATGTAGGACGGGAGGTCCTTGGGCTCTACCCACTTCTTTCTACGGAACTCTTCATCTACAAGCTTTAACCTCCCTCCTTGCTCCGGTGCCTTACCTCTTGCTAACTCCTCTTCTTTCTCAGGTTGTTCTTCCTCAACATGTGGTGGGTTCGAGACCTCAACTTCTGGAGAACTAGGTGTACCCCTGTTAGATTCCAGCACTCTACCGCTTCTAGTGGTCACGGCATTGCACTGGCTCTTAGGGTTGTTCTCGGTGTCACCTGGGAGAGTTCCAGGAAGACGCTCATTAAGTTGCCTTGCGAGCTGAGCAACCCGCTGATGAGTGTGATTTCACCTCATTTTTCATGTACATTTATGCATGCATTTGCATATAGTTAGGCCAAATTAGTGTTGATTTTGTATAGTTTTTCCTTTGGAACGGATGAGGTGGTTTCTGTGTGTTGTTTAGCAGGATTTAGTGGAAAAATGCCCAGAAATCAGCCTTGGTGGAGCTTGGATGAAAAAGAGCTAGAAAAGTGAAGAATATAGCCAAACAGAGCCTATCACGGCCTGGCCGTGATGACCATCACGGCCGTGATCAAGCAGAGAAGAAGGCAAAAGTCGAGATCATCACGGCCTAGCCGTGACAGACATCACGGCCGTGACCAACCAGAAAATGAGGGCTCGCGTCGCGAACACTTCTCTCGCCTCGCGAGAGTTAAAAACTTGAAGACACGCCTTGGACAGAAAGCGTCACGGCCGTGACGGGCGACGGACCTATAAATAAACCTGCACTGAACAGAATTAGGGATCGGCACTTGGAGGCAGGCTGAGGCTGGCGGCTGGAGAGGGTTTCTACCCAAATAGGGGGGCGTTTTCTCTGCTCTTGGATGGGGAGAAGATGGAGGAAGCTTGTCTATGAGTGTTCTCCATCCCTTTTCTCATTCTGTTTTGTATTTCCTTTTATCATGAGTAGTTAATCCCCCATTGTTGGGGTTAGATGTAACTTTTCTGAACTTAGTTGTATTGTGATGTGGTTGTTTAATACAAGTCTCTATTTTCTTATGAGTATGTGATTCTGTTCTTAATGCTTTCCTTGGATTAGCTACCCATAGGAATGATTTGTTGCTTTGATAGATGACTGGAAGGTTGGTGTTAAGGCATGCTCATGAATCACATGCCAAGTAGTTCAAGAATCTAGGAATAGGTGTTGAATGCTTGCAATCTTATAAGTCTTGACTTAATGCAAAATCTCAGGTTAATCCACCTAAGGAATTAGGGTTTAATTTGGGGTTTTAGGCTCAATGCACCTAAGGAATTAGGCTTGAGTATTTTAGAAAAGGCTTGATTGTCATAATTGAAGTAGGACTTGTGTTGATAACCATTTCGTTGCAATTAAGGGAGGATTAGTGTAGTCTAACCCTAACAATTCTAGCCACATCCCTGTTTGCATACCAAGTGTTTGACAAAATTCTAAAAAGGCAAAAATATTTTGTTTCTTTATTTTCTGTTTAATCTCTCATATTATAGTTTAGTCTAGATAGTTGTTAAGTTTGTGAACTGGTAATTGACAACCAATCCCTGTGGATACGATAACCGGTCTCACCGTTTTATTACTTGTTTGCGACGAGGTGCACTTGCCTTTATTCATAATTCTAAATATCACGCATCAAGTTTTTGGCGCCGTTGCCGGGGATTGGTTTTGTCAATATCAGTAGTAACAAATGAGACAACTAGTTTAGACATTTTTTATTTTATTTTTCTGTATATATTTGATATCTTTCTTTTGTTAGTTTTGTATATATTTGTTTTTGTGTTTCTTTGATCTTGGGCTTAATTGTTTGTGAGGTGAAAAATTGATTAGATAGGATCATGGACTACAATTGGTATCAGCCATCTGATGCAGAAATGGAGATATCTGAGCTGCAGCTGCGGGTAGATATGCTGCAATTAGCCGTAAACATCCAACAAGTGAGTAATGAGTTGTCAAGGGCAACTGTCTCTCCTCCACCAATGGTAGGTTGTTCTGAATTGGGAAATCAATTTCCCAACACTTCCACTCCATGGTGGGGGAACCCTCCAAACAATACTTTGATGGATGAAGGGGAACATTGGGAATATTCCACACCTTGGTATGATGAGCCATCCCCATTGGAAGTTGCTTGGGAGAACTTCAAATCCGCATTCCCAGTCGAGGTTGAGCAACCTATCCCGGATAGTCAACCTCACTTAGAGGCCGTTTTGGAGAACTTCATGGCAACAACAATGGAAGAATTAAAGAATCAAGAAGATACCATTCGAAGTCTCGGGGTACGTATTGAGGAACTCTCTAACCTTCTATCCGAAATGCAAAATGGGAACTTGATGGATGATGATGAAGATGATGCAATGATGGATGAGGAGGAAGAAGAATTGGGAGCAACCGAGTCAAGAAGTGAAGACCCTGTTTTGGAGAACATAGTTGCACCATTCCCCATTGAACCCTTGACTAAGGAGCCTGAAAGGAAGAGGCAATTGGAGGACATCTATTTCACCATGCTTGGAGATGATGAAAAACTTTTGGAATTAGATGGTGCTATTGGTTCCTATGCATGTGTGGAATGTGATGGGAGAAACACTTGTGTGGTTTGTGCGGAGATTTCTGCATATTTGGAAGGTGATAGATTTGGCAATGCTGAGAGTGAAGATTGTACAGAAGCCAGAACAGCACCAACGATCCTCTCGAGTTGTTTGCCACCTCACATTTTAAAGCAGTCAACAATGGAGTTCATGCCTCTACCTGAGGTTGAACCCCATTTTTATTGGGAAGATTTTGTGGATGAAGGGGTCAATTTTGACCCAAGAGGGAGTGAGAAATTCAACACATTTGGTGAAGTCAGCATGAAATTCGAGCGCTCACTTCCACATTTTTGCTGCAAATCGTGGGATCCAATTGAAGGATCTTACATGGTTAGCATTCCTTGGTCCTTATACCACAGGTTATGGGATCCAGGTGGATGCTTCTTAATAAGTCAAGCTAGTGACGTTAAAGAAGCGCTTATTGGGAGGCAACCCAACTTTTCTTAACCCTTCTCTTTAGTTAATTTTGTTTTTGCTTTAACCTCTTGAATAATTTGAGAAGCTCAAGAGGTTTGTTAATAATTTTGTTAAGTGTCTTCAGATTTTGAATAAAGGAAGGAGAAAAAGAGCAGGGAGAAACAAAGCCATAAAGCATGTGAGCCAACACCCGCTACCACCTCGGTAAGCCGTTCCAATTTTTGCTTTATTTTATTTTTCTTCTCCCCTCTCCAACTTGATTGTTTACATTGGGGACAATGTAAATCTTTAAGCTTGGGGTAGGGGTAATCTTTTTGCTTGCATTGTAAATATTGCATTCATATAGGCTTAAGTTTGCATGATCGCATGATTCAGTTACCCCTGCTTAGATTGAGCTTATGATTGTCAGAGCTAAGTGCCAAATTTTTTTTGTGATAGTGAATTCTTGAACCCAATTCTGTTTATTCTTGTGATATGGCTGCAAATGAATATGCTTGAGATGATCTTGGATAGTTGATGATTAGCATATGTTTCTATAGACTTGTGTTTTTCACTGGTTCTTGAACTGATAAATGTGAGCTTTTGAGCCATTAAGGGGTACTCACTAAATCTGCCCCTGTTCTTTGTGTAGAGTGTTATTCCTCTTGGTTTGTTTTCTCTAGAACTTGACTTAAAACCATTTTAAAGCTTAAAATTTTTTGAAAACATTTTTGAAAATGATTGAGGCAATAGGTATTTTTTCTGGCCTTCTGAGTTTTGAATGATGAAATGCTACCCCTTAGTTGCCCAATTTTGAGCCTGAATGAATAAAATGCTTTTCTTGGTACCCTGAAAAATTTTGATACATATACTTGATAAGGGACCTTCTAAAGTATTACAAAAAGGGTGAAAAAGGTAGTTGAAAGTTTGGGATAAGAATCAGAAAAAAAAAATAATTCTTTTGAGTTGAAAAATCTCCCCTCTCCAATTATTAAAAAAAAAAAAGAAAAGAAAAGAAAAGAAAAGAAAAGAAAAATATAAAGAGATGGGGATGACAAAAAAAAAAAAAAGAGAAGTGAGAAATAAAAGAAATAGAAAGAAAAGAAAGGTGGAAAAATGTATTGAAAACCCAAGAAGGTATTTTATAAGGTGTCTTGTGTTGAAATTTTTGATACTTGGTTTAGCCTTTTGAAATATCCCTTTCTTGTTATCCCCACCTAAAGATTAATCCCATGGCCACGTTACAACCAAATAAAGACCTCTTGATTCTTAGGTGTTTTCATAAATAAAGTGGAGATTTGGTTGATAGTCAAGCATATGGTAGGAATCATTCCTTGAGGAAAATGGAGCGAATTGTTATATATACTTGAACACTTGAGTGAGTGAGGCAAGAAAGAGAGCCAAGCAAATAAACAAGCTTGGGGTGAGCTTCAAGTGAGCAAGAGTGCCCGAATTAGTGAGAATGTGAGTTTAGGAAACTTAAGCCCCTAATTGGACTTGAATTGATTGTCTCTTGCTGAAATAATTGATTGCCTATTGCTTGGATCATTTACTCGGGTTCTTGGTTCACTATCCATGCTTTGACTGTTTATCTCTACTGGCCTTAGTTTTTGCTTGAGGACAAGCAAAGTCTTAAGCTTGGGGTGATTTGATGAGTGTGATTTCACCTCATTTTTCATGTACATTTATGCATGCATTTGCATATAGTTAGGCCAAATTAGTGTTGATTTTGTATAGTTTTTCCTTTGGAACGGATGAGGTAGTTTCTGTGTGTTGTTTTGCAGGATTTAGTGGAAAAATGCCCAGAAATCAGCCTTGGTGGAGCTTGGATGAAAAAGAGCTAGAAAAGTGAAGAATATAGCCAAACAGAGCCTATCACGGCTTGGCCGTGATGACCATCACGGTCGTGATCAAGCAGAGAAGAAGGCAAAAGTCAGAGACTGTCACGGCCTAGCCGTGACAGACATCACGGCCGTGACCAACCAGAAAATGAGGGCTCGCGTCGCGAACACTTCTCTCGCCTCGCGAGAGTTAAAAACTTGAAGACACGCCTTGGACAGAAAGCGTCACGGCCGTGACGGGCGACGGACCTATAAATAAACCTGCACTGAACAGAATTAGGGATCGGCACTTGGAGGCGGTGAGGTCAAGGCGGTGGGAGAGGGTTTCTACCCAAATAGGGGGGCGTTTTCTCTGCTCTTGGATGGGGAGAAGATGGAGGAAGCTTGTCTATGAGTGTTCTCCATCCCTTTTCTCATTCTGTTTTGTATTTCCTTTTATCATGAGTAGTTAATCCCCCATTGTTGGGGTTAGATGTAACTTTTCTGAACTTAGTTGTATTGTGATGTGGTTGTTTAATACAAGTCTCTATTTTCTTATGAGTATGTGATTCTGTTCTTAATGCTTTCCTTGGATTAGCTACCCATAGGAATGATTTGTTGCTTTGATATATGACTGGAAGGTTGGTGTTAAGGCATGCTCATGAATCACATGCCAAGTAGTTCAAGAATCTAGGAATAGGTGTTGAATGCTTGCAATCTTATAAGTCTTGACTTAATGCAAAATCTCAGGTTAATCCACCTAAGGAATTAGGGTTTAATTTGGGGTTTTAGGCTCAATGCACCTAAGGAATTAGGCTTGAGTATTTTAGAAAAGGCTTGATTGTCATAATTGAAGTAGGACTTGTGTTGATAACCATTTCGTTGCAATTAAGGGAGGATTAGTGTAGTCTAACCCTAACAATTCTAGCCACATCCCTGTTTGCATACCAAGTGTTTGACAAAATTCTAAAAAGGCAAAAATATTTTGTTTCTTTATTTTCTGTTTAATCTCTCATATTATAGTTTAGTCTAGATAGTTGTTAAGTTTGTGAATTGGTAATTGACAACCAATCCCTGTGGATACGATAACCGGTCTCACCGTTTTATTACTTGTTTGCGACGAGGTGCACTTGCCTTTATTCATAATTCTAAATATCACGCATCACCCGCGTCTCTAGATTGTGAATTGCCGACCCTGTATGAGTTGCCAACTTGTCAACTGACACATTCACTTTCTCTAAAGTTGTGCCTGTATAGGTTGACAACTTCTCAACTGTCGCGGTCATCTTCTCAAAGGCCAGCTCCCACGGTTGTCTTCCACCATCTGATATTTACAACTGATTAGGCCCCGGAAGAGCCTGCTGAGTATTGCGCTGCTGAATTCCAATGTTCGGTCTCAGACCCTGTTGAGGTTGTTGCCACTTCTGTTGAGGATGTTGTTGACCGGCTAGACCACCATTAACATCACTCCAAGCAAATCCCGGATGGTCTCTTCTCATGTAGCCCCTATTCTGATTCTGATTGTTCCTCTGATAGTTGTTCTGGGGCACAGTGTCATAGAAGTTGTGGCATGAGTCCACATGTTCCTGAGAGAAATTTAGCGGGCAAATCTGAGTGTCATGATCTCCATTACAATTTGCACAACCCGGAGGCATTCCCTCGTGTATCGCATTAACCCTCTTGTTCCCAGACAAAGCCTCATTCTGCATCTTCAAAAGTCTGTTTTTCTCTAAAATGGCTTCCATTGTCCCGAACCGATTCCACTTGAGGTCTCCCTACCACGGTTGTAATCATTATATGACATCTTCTCTAACAATGTCCATCCATCCTCCGCTGATAAATAAGAGAAAGAACCGCCAGCTGCGGCATCACAGATTCATCCGATAGCGTCCCTCAACCCATTAAAGAAATGCTGAACTTTGGAAACCGGGTCAAAGAACGGCCGAGGGACATCTTCTCAATAACCCATTGTACCTCTCCCACGCTTCATTGTAAGTTTCATCCTCCGTCTGCCTGAATGATGTGACGGCTATTCTTGCATGTGCCGCCTTCTGAGGAGGAAAATATTTGGTTAGGAACTTCTGTGCCATCTGCTCCCAAGTTACGATCTTTGTTCCTATCCAAACTGTCAACCCAGTCGCGAGCGACATCCCTAAGAGAAAGAGGGAAAAGCCGCAAGCGAAACTCATCTTGTGAGACTCCTCTTGTCTTCTGTAAGTCACAGGCTTCAAGGAAGCGAGTGATGTGTCTATGCAGGTCCTGTTTGCCACTCCCATCAAACTGATTCTCCCGGATCTGGAATGTGACACATGCTTCAACTCTGAAGGAGTCTGTGTTCAGGTTGCCCCTCACAATAGAAGAGTCACAATCACCCAAGCTGGGTAGATCGTACTCGAAGAGAGGCTTGTAACGAGGAGGAGGAGGAGGAGGAGGAGGAGGATTTTCTTCAGCCATGCCCTCTATTTTAATTCCTTCAATTCTTTTCCGTTCCCTGGCTTCTTTCCTTAATTGCCGCTCGGTCCTGGTGATCTCGGAATCAAATAGCAAGTCCTCTTGTAGAAGGGTACCTCGCATACAAAAACAGGCAAAGACCAAGTGGAATCAAAGAAGCAGAGAAAAATAATAGCAATTAAATAAAAGAAAATAAAACTAAAAAGTCAGCTTAACCAAACAGCCGAATTTCCTAAAAATTAGGAAAATTGGTTGTGCCAATCCCCGGCAACGGCGCCAAAAACTTGTTACGCCGGCAAGTGTACCGGGTCGTCGCAAGTAATAAAACACGGTAAGAGTCTACCGAGGTCAAACACAAGGATTGGGCTACCAATTCGACTAATTTCGCGAGAAATTTGATAAGTTGGTTAAGTAGAGAAAGTAGTTGGAGAGAAACTAGGATCACAATTCAAATTAACAAATCAAATCAAATCAATTAAAATATGGTGATGAAATCTGGAATTAAAAGCATCTAAGGTTTCGAATCCACCTACCCAATCATGCATAGTACCCAAGTGATGATATTCTCCTCCCTAAGTTCAATTTTAATGTCAACCGGGACCCCCAAATTCTCCTATATCCACTTCCGTGCTCAATAGGACGTATTCGACGATTGGATTAATTACTTACTAGGTCTCATAATCCTAATCTCGAATTCTATTAATTCTTGTTCCCTATAGGTTGCACCGATCTCCTACTCACTCTCGTGCAATACTTGACCGATGATCCCAATTCAAGTTCTAAAACGCGAATCGCCGCTAGGCCTCAACACGTTTAACTAGTCGATCACGCTAGCATATAATCGACACAATGAAAACAGAATTGGAAAACAATAATTGAATTAAAGGAGAGAGAGTTACATTACATGAACACTATGCCGCATGGGTGGCTTCATCGATCCCTTAGACAAGAGGATTAGTTCCTCGTCCGTCGTAACAACAACGCACGTACAATCGGAATTCATCCTAGAAGTAAGAAATAAAAGAAGAGAAGGGGAGACGCAGCTCCAGAAACAAGGATTCGCACTACTATTCTGATCTAAACAGTGGCTAACAACTTGATACCAAATCCTGATCTGAGACAGCCTTTAAATAAGGATTCTGTTTCTTGCCAGCTCGCGTGGCGAGCTTACTCTCGCGACGCGAGATTTAGTATTGGCTCGCTTCAAATTTTGGATTTTCGCGAGGCGATCTTGTATTCGCGGGGCGAGTCTTCAAACCCTAATCTGTCACAGCCGTGATATTCATCACGGCTAAGCCGTGATGGTCTCTGTCTTCCATGGTCTTCAGGGACTCGCGAGGCGAGACACCTTTCGCGGGGCGAGTCTTCAATTCTAGGCTGTGACCTTCATCACGGCTAGGCCGTGATGGTCTCTGACTTCCAAGTCTTCATGCTCTCGCGAGGCGAGCTGTCTCTCGCGGGGCGAGTCTTCAAACCTCAATTTGTCACAGTCGTGACCTTAATCACGGCTATGCCGTGATAGTCTCTGTCTTCTTTGGTCTTGAGACTCTCGCGGGCGAGAAGATTTTCGTGCGGCGATCCGAAATGATGACTTTTGCTGCTTTGTTGACCTTCGGTCTCGCGGAGGCGAGTACACTCGCGGGGCGAGTGTCTCCCAGTGCAATTTCCACTATTTCTTGGCTTTCCTTGACTCCCAGAGCTTCACTTTATTGACCTGAAAACACAAAAAGCAACCAAAAGCATAATTCTATCCAAAATAAGCTAAAAACTACACAAAAGACGCAAAACGAGTCAAAGTCCAACTTAGGAACAAAACAAGGCAAAATTTGGGCGAAAACGAGAGTGAACTCGACTAATTGGCACATAAACCCTAGTTCATATAGTCATAAAACTAGATAAGCCAGAGGCTTATCAGCTGCAAGTACACATCAATCTTACCTTTTGGATTAGACGGACCCGGAATTATGACTGTTAGGAACATAAACTCCCGCTCATGCACATCCCCGGGGGAAGATTGTAGAGTATGCTTTTCCAGACTGCCCAAAAGGATTAAATCCATCAGCAGATAACCCCAATCGGACATTGCGAGGGTCCTGCGAAAATGCCATATGAACCCTATCAAAATGCTTCCAAGCTTCTCCATCAGATGGATGACACAAGATATCTTGCTCCCTCTCATGCTCACTATGCCACCTCATGTGAGCTGCAGTGGCCATCGAAGAGTACAATCTTGTAAGTCTTGGCACGAGCGGAAAGTACCACATCTTTTTTAGCGACCTCTTCTTCTCAATGCCCATCCTAGTGGTTGTCTTATACCGATCCGCACCACAAAATCGACAACATGTTATGCTTTCCGCTGAATCATCCTTATAGTACAACATACATCCATTCGGGCAACAATCAATTTTCAAACACCCCAGACCCAAATTTTCCACGGACTTCTTAGCATGATAAAAACTTGTAGGCATCCGATTGCCTTCTGGCAACGCCTTGGACACTGACCTGGTGAGGCGATTAAAACAGCCTTCTTGCATATTGTAGTCAGATTTGATACTCAACCATTCCATGCACATCGACAACTCCGTGTACTCCCGACATCCTTCCCACAATGGAGATCGTGCAGCACTCAGCATATCATAGAATCTTTGAGCTTCGGGATTCGGATTCTCCTCTATGTATTGGGAACCCATTCCACCATCTTCTCCCCCATCTTCTTCTAGTACAACACCAACCGATGGTCCAGCATGATCCATTATCATCTGCTCGTATGGATTCAATTCTTCCCTCCCATCACCACTTCCATAGTACGAACCTTCAGCCACAATTGGGTTTAAGTCTGGCAACGTCTCACCATGGTTACTCCACCAATAGTAATCAGGCATGAAGCCCTTCTCATAAAGATCGGCTACAACTCCATCCACGCTTTTGAAAGATTGACACTTGCATCTTTTGCAAGGACACCTCAATTGATCACCGCCCAGCCGTATAAATCTCTCCTGGCTAACAACAAACTCTATAAACTCACCCACTCCAACTCTATACTCTTCCCTAAGACGTTTATTCCGATCCAACCTACGATACATCCATTTCCGATTCTCCAGAATATCCATTGCTGGCAATTAAATAGCCTGACCAATCCTACAATAACACTTATATATTACGGTGCATTCCAATAACTCCATCAATCTCGTTCTTATGACAAGGTATGAACCTATCCCATTCGAGAAGAAACCTTTGCCACACTCGGCTACTAATAGTTATTCCCATATTCAAATACCTTATACTTGACAAAATTTCGGTAGCATTTCCCATCGGTCTCCAAGTTACACGACTCGAGCACGGTCAGAATCACCGCGATCAAGTATGCACCAGGAGAACAAAAGGAAATGCATCAGAACGAGATTTCAACAAGTATTTAAGGCATTTGAACATTGAAATGACTATTGTACGAGTGTGAAAAATGTTTTTTCCCAAACTGTCCCACTTGGACAATTCAAGATTCAATACAATGAGCATGCATACCTTGATAAGTTACGCATGCTCATTAATATTGAATCTCAAATAGGAAACTAAGGCTTTCGTAAATTAATTATTAACTCTAACAGAAAATAAAACCATTAACCTATAAATATTGCAACATTGTTGAGCTTATATAAATTGCAGCGTAAATCAATACAAACTTAGATTAAATATTGTAGCAAACATCCTATTGAGCTCCGCTCTCCACTAACAAGTAGCAGTTAATTGTCAAACACATGCATAATTTCTAAATTATCAGCACACAACCAGCATCCCGCCTTTCGGACAGGATCACATCCTATTGAGCTCCGCTCTCCACTAACAAACAACACATATTGACAAACACATGCATAAACATTAAATTATCAGCATACAATCAGACAAGATCACATCCTATTGAGCTCCGCTCTCCACTAACAAACAACACATATTGACAAACACATGCATAAACATTAAATTATCAGCATACAATCAGACAAGATCACATCCTATTGAGCTCAGCTCTCCACTACCAAACAAGACGATAATTCACATAATACATTACACTGAGTGTTCAGAGAACTGACCTGAGAGAGAAAACACAACCGAGCAAGGATAAGTGGAGGAGCCGGAGCCAACAGAGAGTAGAAGAATATGACAACAAGGACCTATCGTGCATAAATGAAATTATTCATTTCAAATCAAACATCATAGGGCATACCAATTATTCTCCAACGTTAAAATCATTCAAATTAATATAATGGCTGCAGAATGGTGTAGTAGATCCTACACTGGATAATTGCAATTTAACTTCCAATCTGAAAAGAAGATTCCTATTTTCTTTCCCATGTGAAAATTTCAACACTAAAAGTTAGGAATTGTAATCCGAATATACCATTTAGTGTAGGTCATTTAGTGTACCATACTTTAAGACAATGAATGAAAGACTGATCTACTTTTCACATTGGCTTTTATGCAAGATATAGTTTGGAATCAATGTAATTTGGATCTTGTATTTTGGGGTTATTATGATACTTTTAATAAATTGGTTTGTTTAAGGTTTTTAGTCATTTAGGATTTCTTGGTTATCAAGTTGGTTTTGCCCATTTAAGGATTGATAAGTACTTAGAGAAAGAGAGATGATTTATGAATTGAATTTGTTCCTGAGGTTGTATTTCTCCCTTCTCAGTCCTCATTGGTACTACTTCCTCTTGTTTTTATATACATCTCTGCCTCTCAGACCCCCTCTTCCTTAAATACTTCTTTCCTTCCATTTTCCCCTCATATGTTCCACATCTCTACTAAACAAAAATAACTAAATTTGAAACGGTCTATAATCCAAATTACCTAGACTATTTTACAGTTAAGCAGCTAGCAAGAATATGGAAAGCAATTTACCAGACTGCAAACATTATTTACCAAAAAGTGTTAAGCTTGTAATAAAAATATGGTATATGATTCATTGATCAAGGTTGGATTTGAAGGAAAGTGTTGCTTTCATCCATTAATTTGGCCTTCAAGGCAATGGATGGTAGAGTTGGTTGTATAGTGAGCGGTATAGATGGGTCCTGATCTTTTTAAAGAAGGATTTTTGGTTGGAATGACAGCTGGGAGGAGCAAGAGCATACATGTTTTTTATGGGTATATAAACTCAACAACATCTCTTATCTCTACAACAATCTATAGTATAGTATGGTAATGGCCTTAATGATAAGGTAGAAAAGAAATTTGAGATAGATTCTTCATCTTTTAACAGTACTTTCGCTTGTGGATTAAACTCTATGATTGAAAGGAAATTCCAATGAGAGTACACTCATGTGAAGTTTAATAAGGTTTAAGTTAAATTCTGGGGGGAAATGAATTGTTCTATTTCTTTAGTGTGTTCGGGATGGAATTTGTACTTATGATGTGTTATGGGAGATGGTATAACAATATGTTGTGTTTGATCGCAACAAATTAACATGATGTTTGATGCCAATGCATGTTGTATGTGTTTAAAGGTATTATGTGTAGACACTCACTTGCTATTCTTGCATAAGAAAAGATGAAGGAAATGCCATTAAAATATACTTTGCCAAGATAAAGTAAAAGCATAAGGAAACATGCATACATCAAAAGTTGGTATGATGTGGAGTAGCTGTAGCCTCAGATGCAAATGTTTAATAGTTTATGCAAAGAGTTTCCCAAGGTTCTGAAGTTGCTGCAGAGTTTGAGGTTGTGGGTGATTTTTCTCTCTGTATATTGCATGCACAAAGTACGTCCTATGGCTATAGTAAACCCTAATAATCACGCATGTTATAAAGGCAAGACAAAAACAAGCAATGTGATTTGCATTGACAACAATCAAACAAAGGAGTCATTAGGTGACATTCGTAGTCTTTTGCGTGTAGCATATGAAGCTTGTCTCTGATTAACAAGGAAAGTATCAAAGTTGGCTATTGTGAGTAAAAAGAGAAAGACAAATTACCAACATCTGAACATATCAACAACCGATGTAAATGCATATATTGTTTTTCCAATTCTTTGTGGATCAAAATTGGGTGATAGCAATTGTTTTTAAAAGAGTGCAAATCTTATCGTCAATGTTTTTAACTTGTTTTATTGGATTGTGTAGGAATTCACCAATGGAAATATAAGTATGATCAATGAATACCACCCACATGAAGGAGTATTGATAGATATAAGACGAGATTTGTCACAAAAGACTACATTCAAACTTATGAGATTGATTACCAAAAAATCATTGCACTCAGTAACAAAACCAAATAGACAGAGTCATTCTATCCTTGGTATCGGATCTGGATTGGTTGTTTCATTAATTAGGCATTAAGAATGTCTTCCTAAATAGAGGCCTAGAAGAAGAAGTCTAAATGGAAATTCCTCTTGCGTTTGAGAAATAGGTCAATGCTAACAAGGTGTGCAAACTCAAAAAGTATTATACAACCTCAAATAATCACCTAAGGTGTGGATTGATTGATACAAACAAGCAATCAAAAGATAGGATTGCATTCAAGGTTAATCAGATCACACCTTGTTTATTAATCATCCATCAAAAGGTAAAATCACTCTCTTTATTATATATGTTGCCAACAATATCCTCGAAAGATAGAAATATAAGAAATGCAAAGACTTAAAACTCTTATGCCAATGAAATTACCAGACTGCAAGCATTATTTACCAAAAACCATCACCCTACAATGTCATTCACATAACAGCTACATGACATGCCAACAAGTTTGAAAAGATCGAACAAGTCAGGTGGGACATAATAGTGAGAAGAAACAACAACTGAAACAAGACAAAACTAACAGAAATGGTAGAGATAGAGAAAATGAAAATGCAAGCATTGGTCTATAAATGGTAGTGAGACAGAGAGAGATGCGAGAGAAACAAAGACAGAGAGAGAGATGGAGTAGAGGAGAGCTTACCTGAGCAGAGGGGATGATGGTGGTGACCGGAGCGTGCGGCTAGGAGGAGAGAAACAGTGAGACAGAGAGAGAGATATGCGAGAGAAACAGAGACAGAGAGATGGAGTAGAGGAGAGCTTACCTGAGCAGAGGGGAGATGACGGTGGTGACCGGAGGTGTCTTGGGGTGTTGAGGTGACCGGAGCGCACGTCGTAGAGGAGAGAAACAGTGGTTGGGAGAGAGAAATGCGACGGAAAAAATGAGGAAGAAAGAGGTTCTGTCGAATTTAGGGATTTCAGTTTGAGCGACCGAATTAATTCGGTCGCTAATATGGTTAGTTTTAATTTGAATTTGTAATTGTAGCGACCGATTTAAATTTCGGTCGCTAACACGCGCAATTTTATTTTTTTAACGTGCCTTTTAGCGACCGAATTAATATCGGTCGCAAATATAATTAAAGTTTAAAGCATGAATTCATAAATTTAGCGACAGATTTCTAAATCGGTCGCTAATATAAACACAGTTTGACCGTTGCATTTGATTCGGTCGCCATTTCGGTCGCTAAAAATTCATAAATTTCTGACTTTTACTTCCCTTTGTTTAGCGACCGAAGTAGCGACCGATATCTCTGCTACGCTCTATTTCGGTCGCTAGTTCGGTCGCAGATTCAACTCTAACCAGTGTTTCATGTAGATCTTACAATCGATCGCTATTTCGGTCGCAAAAAGGAACCTAAAAATTCGATCACTATTTTCGATCGCTAAATGACCTTTTTTTTGTAGTGAGTGTCTATTGACAATTCTGCAAGAGCCTTATAAGAAAGGCGACGCTCTAAGACGGCGTGAAGCCACAATTGGAGAAGCCAAAGAGGACCTCCTATGTTGGTTTTCTTTTTTAATCTGACAGTGTCAACCAACATACTCATGCTATCTTAAAGATTGGCCAGAACACACTGGCCTAGGGCTGTCCTCTTGCCAGTAGCAAGAAGGTTGGCAAGAGGAACATAAGCTGCAATCAAAGTGGCAGATTTACTACAAAAGACATAAACATATAGCCAAAGGAATAAAAAGGCTACATGCTCAGTGTCTGTCACCGGTTTGTTTTCTTTACCTTTGAAATTTGTGATATATTTAGAAAAAGAACATCTCGGGACATAGACATCAATTTGTCTCTTAACCTCGACACGAGTATGCATGGAAGGGCCATCCGGACGAAGTCCTGTAATGACTGACATGTCGAAAAGGGTTGGACCCATCATTCCATATGGGAAATGGAAATTGTTGGTAGTTTTATTCCAGAAGAAAGCTGATGCCCCAATTAAAGAAAAGTCTACCAGTTTAAGATGACGAGAAAGTTGGATAAATTCAAAGATTCCAGCTTCTTTCCATACCTCACGTTTCTGGGCTTGGACACGGTCAAGCCAACCAACACAGGCATCAAATTTTGTAGCAGGGGGCAGCCCTTTTTAAATGCGTGAATAGGAAGTGAAGAAAAAGAGGCTAAGATAGCTTTATCAGGGTTATTGCAAGGAAATGAACCCCGTAAATTATCAGGAATTTCGTTCTGAGCAATAAGGGGACCCAAGAATGCAGCAGGTGGGTTCGGAGAAATGGAAGAGTCATAAACATGATAAATTACCTTAGAATTTTGCCATAGCTCTGATTTATCCAAAAGTGGGTCTTGAACCACCACCCTAGGAGCAGCCACCGAGGATTGAGGTGCTGAAGCAGAAGTTTTGGAAGAAGTCGCCATGAGCAATAAGCAGAATAATGAACAATGAAGCAACTTTGCAAAAGAGAAAATTTTTCACAGAGAAAAGAAACGAGTAGATGGAAAAGAAGACTGGGCAGTGATGTGATAGAAATTTAAAGAAAGTGGGGGTTGGTGGTTCGACTTCCAAGACAACTACAATGTTATGATTATCCCTATCAAATAGGGATATGCTTAAGTCGATAAGATTCGATTACTGAAGTTAAACCCAAAATTAAAAATCTGTTTGAGAATTTGAAAATTCAAATTTTGCTATTCTTTCGGACAAGGCCATCGAAAAGTAAAACTTGGGGGCATCTGTTAAGGGTGAAATTTTGAGTTTTTTTATGGATGTTTTCTCGACAGGCTGACGAAGGGATCGAAGTGAGAACTAAAATTTTGAGTATTGAAAATATTTGGTTGACAAGAAAACATAGTCCGACAAAAGAAGAAGAAAAATCAACGAATCGATTAAGTCCCCAATCCGACGAATGACTATCAATATAAGTTGTCAAGCAGCCAAACCGTCAAAGACAATTAAGTTGCCACGGAGCAGTTCAAGAACCTGAAGCAGTTATCAAGATTGTTTGACAAAGCAGTTTAGATTTAAAGTTTAGAAAACTGTCAAGACACGTGGCAATCATTAAGATAGGAAGTTAGCAATGAGGAGTTACTTTATTTGTCTATAAATACTTGTAAACATAATGTAAACGAGGTCGGTTACTTCATACACATCCTACATATCTCGATCACACAGCAGATTGACGGATTACATTCAAGTATTCCTTCCATCCTTCTTATTTCAATACTATGGCAAAATTTAGTGCCATTTTCATCTCTTTTATTTAAGTTCTTCATTTATTCTTACTTATTTCCAGCATTTTTCTTATGTTCTTCTTTTAAATTCATTTACTTCTTGAAAGTTGTATCACTTAGATCCTACTTTACTTAACTTTTTTTTTTTAACTTGTGTTTCTTTTTCATTATAAACTCAGGACAAACAAGAAGTTATTTTCTACGTATAAACTACTTTCTTCTTTTAAATTTCAAATTTACCTTTTCAAATATAAACAGTTTCTTTGTTAAGTTTCATTATTAACAATAATCTGTACACCATTTTTAAACTTCATAGCATCAAGCCCTTGACAGTATATTACTAGATCTGGCTAACTTGTCAAATTCATACTTGACAGATAGTTCATACGTATTCTTGACGAGATTACAACATAACTCGTAGGTCCCACACTCATTTGATTTCTAATTATTTGTAATGAAGGAAATTTGGTCAAAAACCCAAAACCAACCTTAACAATAATATAATGTTTGGCTGAATCGAAATTGGGTTTGGCAATTCGAACCTTCAAAACGGTCTCAAGGCTCAAGCAATGGTTGTTTTGTCTTTCGTATAAGCTTGCGGGTGCATGCATCCATATGCTGCGGATTGCCAACACAATTTAATATATGGCTGATTCATGCCAATTTTGATGCTCAGCATGGTGAGTTTTTAGCTTCACCCGACGAGAGGGCTTTTTTTTCTCCGGGAAATGAGCTTTCCAATAAGATGATTGTTTACTTGTTTGGGATGAGAGAAAATGAAAATAAAGAAAACTGAAATTTTTCTTTCGTCTTATTTGATCGAGTAGAAAGTTAGATAAAAGAAAAAACATAATTATAAAATAATATAAATATCCTCGTATAATAAATTTAAAAAAAAATTGAGTTTTTTTTTGTCATTTCACATTCTTGGATGCACTATTTATATCTGTCTTTTTTTTTTCTTTCCTCGATCCCACAATTTTTTTCTTCTCCCCTCTACTGTTCATTCCAACCAAATGATGGAAAAATTATAGGGAAGCGTGTTTTATCCCACACTTTTCTATCCATTGAATATTCATTTGGAAGGATGTCAAGCTTGCCTGTCTGTCTTTGACATCATCACCATGGGAAGGAAAAATCTATCTATACTATTTCCTGCTCATTGCAACTTGGTAGGCTCCACATTCACTCTTCTTGACATATACAATGACAGATTTTTAAAAATTAAAATTAAGGATATTATTTTTTGGTATTTTTAAATCTTTATTCATTTTCTCCTCCCCCACCAAGTCCACCCTCCTTTCTGGTGATGCCATCACCAATATCAGTATGAGCTTTCATCAATTTACATAGTGAATACGTAATTAAGTGATTTTTTTTTATCGATCTGTCAGCAAACTTTAAATGCCCACGGTTAAAAACCAGTTTTTCTACACCAATTTAATAACTCGATTTTAATATTTAAAGGAAGTGTCCTGAAGAATAAAATAAAAAAGTTTGTATGAGAAAATTATGTCTTTATTATTTTGAGAAGTTGTATATTTAATTTTTCTATAAAAATTTGTTTTTTTTACCCATATTTTTTTGGGATAAATCCGGGTATCTTCTAGCCGAGATCCCAACAGATGATTTTTCATATATATGAGTCAGGAATCGAATCCATGATCACATGTTTAAGAGACTCGATTATCTATCAACCGTGTCATACCATGTTGGTGTTTTTTTTCTACCCATATTTAAAAGTGGTATGGTTAGCGATTTATAATACAATTCAGTAGAATTTACCAAATCAATATTGTAGATATTCTTAACTCCAATTTTTCATATCCGAGGTGAAACCAACTCAAAAGTCAGAACCACACACCTGGGCAATTCCATTCTTTGTGAACCATCAGCCGAGGCATGTGGAAGGAAAGTTCTTAGACACCGAAAGCAAGCATTTTTTAGGAGGTTTGCTAAACTGACACGGAAAAATGGACACCGTATTGACACTTCAATAGTACATACGTGTTGCGAGCCGTTGGATCTATAAATTATGTTGTTCTAACCATAAATTTAATTTTTCAAGTATAATTTTTATTAAATCTATTCTTCTGTCGTATTCTTTGCAATCACAATATTCACAATGATATTCCATGTGTTTATTACATGTATCAGTGGCTTCATCTTTTAATTCTTGTATTAGTTCTTTTAGTCTTTTTTGATTTGTTAAATCTATCATACTTAAATGGTGAACAAATTTTTCTATGTTTCGAGAACCCATTAGTAATTAGCTAGTACTTAGCTCTGATACCAGTTTGGTACCACTCTATTTTTCCCAGGTAGTGGTAGTAATTAGACATAATCTGAATGATTATTTTCATGCATAATTTGGGTTACTAATAGTTCATACCCATAATCCATTATGTCTTCCTCTATTTCCATAATTTCTTTTATTAATAGTCTTCGTTTTTCTTTGCAAAATGCTAATTGTACTCTTTGTACTATTTGTTTTAAATAAAGTTCTTCTTGCAAATATTGGTGTTTTAATTTATTAATTATTATTTGCTTGCAGTCTTTGGATATTCTCATAACCAAAATGCATAATATTTCTTGATCCATTTAATCATCTAATAAGTCCCAATCTTCATATATGTCAGATAATGATAGTCTATCATATTCAAAAGTTAATCCTATTTCTTCCATATAGTTCCATTCTATATCTAATGAAATAGTTGCAAGATAATAATCTTCCTATCTAAATTGAGTTTTTATTTTTTCAATTATTAATTGTTTACAGTCGATAGGTAAATCCATTACTAAAACACTTAATATTTCATTTTTTGTTTGATTATCAAATTCAGAATATATTTCCATTATTTCAATTAATATCTTCGAAGGTTGGTGTTGTTATTTTAAAATAACTAGTTGATGGTTGATAATATTTTTTCGAAATCATTCCTTCTATTTTTTCTATTTTTTCCATTATTAGTCTTTTATGTTCTTCTCTTTTACTTCTTATATTATTAAGTTCTTTTTCTTTTTCTATAATATATTCTTCCATCTTCTTCCGATTTTTATCTTTCTTGTCTTTTTTAAGATGATTATCATAGATATTTATAAAGTCTGTTATATTCTTTTTATCTTGATTTATTTTATTATATGATTTTTCATAAATATTTCTTAATTCTTTTTCTTTGTTCATATTCTATTTCATAGGTATTGGGCTAAGTTTCTGACTTGATTTGACAATTTATTTATGTTTTCATCTTCTTTAGTATTTTCTGTTTTAGAGAAAGTAATTGGTTTAGGTGTCTGCCTAAAGCTTAGTGATCTTGGATTTCTTATAGAAATTCCTAATTCTGTTAAGTTATTTCTTTTAGGATATAATAAATCTTTCCTATTTCTTCGAAAAGTCTTGGTATATCTATTCTGTCATTATTTCTAAACGTAATGCTATGATGTGAATTTGTTAGTGCATAATTGACACAATAAGTAATTGAGAAAATTTTGTCTCCTGATCTCATTAAATTATTTCTTAAAAATCTATGTTCCATAGTTAAAGATTGATCTAATCTTTGAGTATCTAATGGTATTACAATGTTTGGGTGTATTTCGAATTTTAACTTAACATAGGCTAAGTTTCCTTCGATTACTCCTAATATTTTATCCTTAGGATCTGTTATTCTATCATCCTTTAGCACTAATTCAATAGGTGAATCTATTCCTTCTTGAAAGGTTGCCTTAATTAAGACTTGTATTGCTCCTATATGAATATAACCTATTTTCTTTCTATGTGATTCCTTTTTTAAATTTCTTTTTAACTCAATTAATTTCTTCTTGTTTAGTAATTGTATACAGGTGTTTCCCTGTGTTTCAGATATATCTATTGGTGTTTCATTAATTATCTTTCCATAGTATATTATATTTTCTTTTTGATTAAATCGTTTCATTATTCCTCCTAATTTCTTCATGTTTGCATCTTTAGATAAATTTAAGTCTTCTTTCTGAATCTTTTGAAAAAGTTTTGGATCTATTAAAATACTTCCTTCATAGTTTCCGTCTTCTTCAGTAATTTGTAAATATTCTACATCAGTATTATTAATTATTTCTTTTTCTATTTCAGACATGATTAATTTCTAGTATAAACTGAATGAAATTAAAGAGTTGATGAGTCATACCTGATCTGGGTTTTTGAAGTGATTCTGAGTTCTTTGGTCCACCGCAGCTTCCGTCTTAAGTTAAGTTGAGATTTCAACAAGTAGTTGTGAATAATGAAAGTAAAGTAGTAATGAAGTAGAGAGATACATGAAAGTAGTGTTTATTTATGATTAGTAGCGAAAGTACATAGGACTGGGTGATTCCACACTCAAGGAATCGCTAAGCATAGCTTAGAACTTCTCAGAGAGAAGAGGTGAGAATTGAATTACTTTTCATTCTGCCTTCTCCTTTGCTTCTGAGGGCTTATTTATACAATCAGAAGGGCTAAGTAATTTACAAAAAAGTCCCTATATTATTACAATCAATCATACATTTCAATAATTCTTGATGACGTCATTGCTTACGTCATCCCTCTATTATTGTTTGATGACGTCAGTGCTTACGTCATTCTTCAATAATGGCTTCGTCTGAGTCCTTGTCATCTTGCTGACAGTCTTTCAGCTTTACGCATCTTTCACATGCGTGATTTCCATTCTCCTTAATCATTGAGCACAACAAGTCAAGGACAGCTGGCTGGTAATTCATTGAAAGTCCTTGTAACGTGTAGAAGGGTAATTCAAAGTTCGTCAGTAGTGCTAGATCCCTTTCTCTAATCAATTTTCCACTAGTCTTGCTGAGTAGCAGAGTATGTGGACCTTTGTACATGGCTTTTATGAAGGAATCTTTACCAATAATTCGACACTGAGTAAAGATACTTGCCAGTTGATTTGCTAGTATTGTGACAATCTTTTCTTCATTGTATTCTTCTCCAGTAGGTTCATCTCTCATAGAGAAGCTATTATTACTTACTCAAATGAAGATTAAATTCTTTGTGGGTTGTTTTGTGGCAAAATCTGGGTAGGTTGAATAGAACTTTAGGAAGATGGTTCTATCCTTTGCGACATTCCTTTGATAGTTCTGGATGGCTTCTTTTAAACTATATGAAAATAATTTGATTTCTTCCAAGTCTTGACCGAGGTAGAGACATTCAATAAGTCCAAATTGGAACATATTAAATGTAAGAATTGATGTTGCTCCGGGAGTAATTACGGCCTTAACTCCGAAAATATTTCGGTTGACCATGTAAAAACAATTAATTTTTTCCTTTTCGGACCAGTTGGTTAGTCTTTTTAAGTGTTCATAGAATTTTTCTTTGGAAAACTGAACTTGTAGTTCATGGTCTTTTCTTGAAGGGATTTGGTAATCATCAATGGAGGAAGGAACTCTTCTGAGTATCCTTAATGAAGTTTTTCGAACTGGTGGATTCTTTATGGTTTCAGAAAAAGTTCTTGGGCCAAGATAAACTTCTTTGCCCTTGTCATGTTCTTTCTGGTAGTCTATCAAAGCTTTCTCAGCTTCTTCCTTGGTACGAAATCCTTTGTGATGGACTCCGGCAATTCCAATGCAGTGAGGGGCTGCTTTGTGTCATTCATTATAAACACCGGGGTGTGGTCCATTAAAAATAGTGTACTATTTTTCATTAGTGCTTTCTTGTACCTGTTGCTTTATATTTTTCATAGGATCTTCTTTGATAGATTCTCCTTTGGCTTGTAATTGAAACTCCAGTACTTCAATGTTTGCTTTGATCAAGTCTAGCTCCATTATTTTTTGCTTCTCGAGCATTCTTTGATATTGAATCTGCTTCTTTATGTCTTCAGTTGTTGACTGCTCCATTCTCTTGATAAAATATCTGCAAGAACATTTTTGTCTCCCTTAATGTGAGAGATTGAATAATTGTATTCGGCAAGCTTCATTTGCCATCTAATCAATCGTCCTTGTTTGTAAGTTCCTTTATGATTTAAGTTCTTAAAACCTGCAACATAAGTAGAATCGGTTCGGACAATAAAGTCCTTATCCAGTATATAAATCCGATGTTTTTCAAGCATACGGATTAAAGCCAGTGTTTCTTTTTCATGAGTAGGATAATTAAGTTCACAGTCTGAAAAAGTTCCAGACATGTATCGACACAGTAATTCGTTTTTGAATCCAGGGGGTTTTGCTTTCATAACACCTCCCCAACAGTCATTTGAGGCATCAGTCTCAATAATAATTATATCATCATCCGATGGATGATAAAGCTCAGGAAGATCCTGACATAAGTCTTTCATTTTTATAATTAGTCTATCATCTTCATCAGTCCATGTCCAAGGGACATCTTTCTTCAGCTTTTGTTGGAGTATTCTTCTTTCTGCTGCAAGATTCCTGATGAAACCTTCATTTGAAATATATGTTAATAATCCAAGAAATCTTAGTAAATCTTTTTTATCCTTTAATTTCGTTGGAAAGTTCTGAAGTTTTTCTAATACGTGTCGCTGCATTATTATTTTTCCTTTCTCAATTTCCAATCCTAAATAATTAATTCTATTTTGGGCTAAAACAGCTTTCTTTTTACTTAAAACTATTCGATGTTCATAACATTGGTTAAGAACTAATTCTATCTTTTCAAAATGATCATTTAATACTTTATTAGAAAAGATTAATATACCATCAATGTAAATAAGACAAAAGTCTTTGAATTCTTTGAGAATTGAATCTATCCTTCGCTGGAAAATTCCTGGTGATTGTTTTAATCCCATTGGCAGTACATTCCATTCATATTGTCCTTGAGGACAACTAAATGCTGTTAATGCTTTTGATTCTTCAGTCAATCGTATCTGATAAAATCCCGATTTACAATCAAAGGTGCTAAACCAATCCATATTTCTAATTCTTTCAATAATTAAGTCCTTTCTTGGGAGGAAATAGGCATCTCCTTCCATAGCATCATTAATTTGCTTGTAATTAATTACCATCCTTCTTTTACCTCTTTTTATTTCATTATGATTTTCTACATAAAAAGCTGGTGCTAAGTGCTTACTATTCGATGGTCTAATTAATCCTTTTTTACACATTTCTTCAATGTCTTTTGCAAATTCATCTCTATCAATTTTTGTATAAATCATTGGTTTACATTTTACTTCCTTTGTAGGGTCTTTTAATTTTAGTTCGACTAATTCAGTATTTTTGTTTATTTTTGGATCTAAAGGGTTTTCTCTACAAACCTTATCCAAAAGTTCTTCTATATGAGCTGGAATTATTCTATTTGGTTCTAAATTTATAAGTGCATGACAAATTTTTGTGCAAATTAAACTAATAATCTCACCACGTTTCAGCTGTTGAAACTTTGATGAATAAGTACATGCAGAATAGTGTATAATTGGTATTGTAATAATTTCCCGTTTTTGCTTTTGATAAATATATGGTGTTTTCAAAGTAATATATTTCAGATGTTGGCAAAATGGTCCATAGAGTCTTAAGAAATTATTTCCAATAATTATATCGATTCCAGTTTCTTGTTTATATATTGTTGGTACAACAAATATCATTTCTTGTATTACCAAAGTAATTCTTTTTGCTATCCAATACAGAGGATGTATTGATCCATCTGCAATTTGTATTTTTAATGGTTTTTCTAATCGTTCCCAATTATCTATAAGGGCTTCTGTTGCAAGGCAAAGACTTGCTCCAGTATCTATATAGGCTTCAGTTTCTTTATTTCATTTTTCTATTAATATTTTTATATATGTATTATTCGGATTCTCTTTCTTCTGAAGATAATTCATCTTCAGAGTATTCATATAGACTTATATCCGAATCACTTAATTCTTCTTCTAGTGGTTCAAGTTCATATATCTGGAAGACTTGTTTTATTAATTTCGCTTTTTCTTTAAAATCTTTTTCCTTTCTTTGAGGGCATTCATTGGCATAATGTCCTTCGACATTACATATCCAACAAACACATTTCTTTTTCCCTTTCGGGCAGTATTTTCTTAGTGTTGACTTCCTTTTCCTAAAATATTTCTTTTTATTATTTTTATAATAATTCTTTTTTCTAGGATAAGTCTTTCGTAAATTTGATTTCTTGTAATTTTTTTCTTTTTCGTCTTATTATTGTTTTATCACAACCATATTTCCCTGGTTTTTCTATCTCTGGGATGTCACAACAAATGACAGTACTTCCTCTATTCAATTGTCTAATTGTTTCTTTATTCAGACATTGTTCTCTTAATTCTTGGTATAAGAGCTTAATAACTCCTCCTAAAGTATTTGCAGTTTCTTCTGGTTTTAATTCCCATAATCTATTGATCTTTGAATTAAGTGGATATGGTAGTTTATCTATAAAGATATATTTATATATTTCTTTAGTTTCTTCATCCAATTGATAATAGTATTTTTGATATTCGCAGATGAAACTTTCAATCTGGCACATATCACAAATCTGCATTCTATTTAAATGTGATTTAGCATTTTCAAGTAGAGTTTTGTTTGTCTTTTCTCTCGGTTCCATCAGATTATATCCTAAAAATTCTTGTTGTATTAATGTCATTATTAATTTAACATAATCTGAGCTATTGTCTACCATTCTTCCAAATCTAATCCATTCTTCATCTTTAATTCCTACTAAAAATTTTTGTACATTTCCCACTGTTTTGAATGTTACAAAATTTTTGGTTTTTATAAAATTTAATTGTTTAAATTTTTCATCAGTCAAGATTATCAGTATTATCTCATTAGTCCATCTTAATAATATTTCTTCTTTATTTCTTATACAATCAAGGTCTAGAATATTTCATGTATTATTATATCGGGGTTTAAATTCTTCTTGAACTTTTGTCCATTTATTATTATTTTTTCTTGCATATCCTTTATTATACATAATCTCTTCTTCATATTTATCCCATGCTTATTCGGGTGTATATTTATATTCTTCCCATTTTCTTTTAGGGCTTTTTCCACTATATTCTCCTTTTTCCATTCTTATATGGTTTTCTTCGGATTCTGAAGATGAACTATAGTTTAGGATTATTTCATCATTTTCTATGTCTCGTTTATCGATTTTTTCAATTTTGTGTATTTGACTATTTTCTTCTTCAACTATTTTAAGTTGTTCTAATAATTGTTGTATTTCTTCTATATCATTTGATTTTCTTAATGTTTCCATATAATAATCTTTTATCCTCTCCATGATGATACGGGTGTAGGAATTCTTGATGATTCTTGATCTAATTCCTTTTTAATTATTATTTTATTTAAATCCTTTGTTTTCAGAATTTCTTCCAATTCTATTTTTGTTATACATCTATTATTTTCTTCATATTCTAAAAGGTTTTCTAGTTGTTCTAGAACAATTTTTATTCTAATAATATCTTCATTTTCATCTATTTTTTTTCCTCTGCTAATATTATTTAATGTTTCTTTAATATTTCTTATTTCACTTTGTCCTTTTTGTATTTTATTGCAAGTATAATTTGCAATTTTATCGGTGTTTTCAATTAGTTGCATGATATTTCTATTTATTTCTTTCATTAGTCTTTTTAGTTCCTTAAATCCTGATTTTATTTCTTCGGATAGTCCCATTATCCAATACAATTTTCTAATTCCATTTTTAATCTTTTTATTCCTTTTCTAACCAATTCTTGGTGAAAAATAATATATTCATTTTGTTCTAATGTTTCTAGTATTTCTAAGTATTTTCTTAATTCGTAAATGTTTCGTTTTATTATTAAAATTCTATTCATTATTGAAATAGTGTTTTTGTAATAGTACTGTACGATGTAAGTGTCGAGAAAGTGTGTTCGTTTAGCATTTGCCATTTTTAAGAGCGAACAGCGATATGATCAGTGTGTTCTGACATTTTTCGCCATGTACGAAATATCCCGAGCAACCATCTATTCCCCACGGCATTAGTTATCTCTGGGAAGCATCAATCTCTTTCCACTCCCATCATGAGTTGAAACTTGAAAGAGAGACCGAAAATAAAACAATTCCCAATTGTGGAGGGCTGCTAGCTACAACCAACGAAACTAAAGAGTTTTATTTTTTATTGATAAAATAGTAAAATAAAATACCACAAATGCTATATCATAATATCTTTTTGTTGTTTCCTTTTACAAGATAGAGATTCTATTTGCGTCACAAAAAAAAAGATAGAGATTCTTTTTTTGGTTCCCCACCATATCCTCCGCGTACAACTGTGGAGACTAATTCCTCGAATCGGGTAGGATCACAAGGACGACAAAACTCTCCCTCAAGAATTTTAATGCTACTGCATTCCCAGATTCTATTAATATCCATCATAACTTAGACACGTATTAATTAATTAGTAATAAAAAAAAGGGAGACTGCAACCAAATCAGAGAGAAGGGTCAAAAAGAAATACAATTTTGTATATATAGGTACGTACCAAGATAAAAACTTGTGTTGAAAAAAAAAGAAGATAAAAACTGTGGTTATGAAAAATATTTTTTTAATACTCTTCTCATTTTCTCCGTATCTCTATTCCCAAGTATTCACGAAGCATGCACATATTAAACTTTTCTTCTTCAGCCTGAACTTAATGCAATGCAATGCAAATGGATATATACTTGTAAATTACCACGAAATTCAACATATAATAAACTCTTAGGTTGAGGATTTTTATCTCTTCAAATGTAAAAATTCGGCTTGTTGAGACATGTATATTCAAAGGAAATCAATCTTCGGGAAGTCAAAATTTCATTTTCTCCCCTGTTTTTTTTTTAAAAAAAAAACTTAACAAAACAGGCGAAATTTATTTGAATGTAACTTGATACAATTTGAACCCATATTTTTATTTAGTCTCCTATTTTTGTAAACCTAATAGTTAATGCAACTACAACAATTAGAGCAAAATCACCTCAAGCAGAAATTATTCGATAAGAAAAATATTAGACAGATAGAATATTTTTGTCAAATTCAACAAATTAAATGATTTTTTATCCAAAAAAAAAACAAATTAAATGATTTGGCGTATACGTTTATTCTTGAACGAGCGAATGGTCTATACCATTTTAATATTTTATTTCATCCGAAAGCATCATTAAATCTTGTTGAGTTTTGTCAAATGTTTTTTTTTTTTGAAAGGTTTGTCAAATGTTATGACTATATTTTTTTTTTTCAGTCTCATTAGGTAATAGGTGAATGATGATTCTTTTACAATTTTAGACATGACTATGATTTGGCGTCAGGTTATTGCATAAGTTTTCTAAGGATGCATGAATGCTAACAAAAACAAAACAATGTTCTCCATAAAATTGTGTTGGCTAGCTCATCTCTAATGGTGCAACACATTAGATTTATTTAACTCCTCATTTTTATGGGTCATGTCATGTCCGATTATCACTTTTTTATTTTATACTACTTTAAATAATTATCCACTTCAATTGTATAATTCTAAAAATTTATCAAATGAGTCTCACAAATTACCCACACTTCTATTCACATATACCAGTTATTTCAATTTCCGGAGGAAGGTAACCAATACAATTCTCTATTTTCTCTCTCTCTCCTTTTTCTATTGAAGGTTTTTATATAAGAACAACTTGCTTATAGAATCAACTCTTACAAACAACTCATGTTCATCTAAACTCACTCCAATGATGCAACTGTATAAGGAATTATTGCTGAGTTCTATGCAACCTTTAAGCAACTCTGATCAGAGATGTCTAACTAACTCAGCTCATGCGGTTGGTGGTGTCCAATCTGCCTTTTCCTTATATTTGGGGTGCTAATTTACAAGATTGGGTTGAAGCTGTGAAGTTTATTACTCCCTCCGTTTTTTTTCTATGGTAATTTTAGCTATTTTTTTTTCCAAAACAATGGATCTTTTATAAACCCAAGATATATTTGACAATTTTTTTTTTCTTCCATATATACCCTTATCATAGAATTAAATTGAAATGCCATGAAAATACACTAAACATTTCTTACTTAAATTCAGTCATAAATGCTTCATATTCCAAAACAAAAGTGACACATATCAATGCACCTTGCATTTGACCAAATAAAATGTGCACATTGCTAGTGGAGTGTGGAGTAAATGTGGTTAGAATTTGTAAATAATTAATGACACTATAAATAAGAGTATTTTGGTACAAATATAAACAAATTAATGATTTCTTAATCTGTGTGTAGAAACCTTAAATTACCATAGAAAAAGAATGGAGTGAGTAATTCTTTGATACTTTGGTAGTTGGGTTAGACTTTTGTAATAACAATAGTGGTATTTCACTTAGTATTTTGGTTACATTGGATTTTTCCCTTATTCTTTTGGTTATATATCCGGGTTAGAATACCCCTATTTTATTAATACAATTTTGCTTATTAAAAAAAAACTCATTTTGGTCCCCTAAAAAAAAAAAAAAAAGAACTCACAACATATCGTCTTGTGCTAACATGAATGTAAAATAGATACCACCTACTGTACTCCCAAAAAATAAAGTTCAAAAAAAATTGGATACCTTCACTTTTTTTATATGCAAATAGTATATTGACTAGAGTATAAGGAATATTTTAACCGAGCCGTAATACAATAGCCTAAACCCAAGAGATACACCAAAAAAATCAGAGAGATAATTGTAAAACTCCAGCGGCCTATTAGTACGCCATGCATAAATGTCCAGCTGGTCCTAATGTTTACTGCAACTAGTTGTTTGGGTTGCTTTCACCACCAATAATTAGGCTATTTTCTATCAATAATATGCAGCTGCTCCCAACTTTTACATTATTATACATATTATAATTAAGAATTTCCTTACAAATTGATATGCAGCTGTTTGTTGTTAGATAGTTTTGATACAAACTTTCCACTCTCAATAATTGAAATAATTATAGCAAGATTATTTATAATTTATACCTAACTTTGTGAATAAATTATTTCTTATTCACACAATTATATGAAAATAATCTTAAAACCTTATTTTCTAACTTAAAATAACAAATCTTATTGATCTTATTATTATAAGTTATTCAATAAAATAATTAAATTATTTATTAAAAGGTAGCTACTTTCCATAAATGCAAGATAAATAATAAGCAATATTATTCTGTTTTTATAATAATATAAGTATTGATGCATAATAGTTTGTGTTGTTGCTATATACACAGTATAGTATTTCTTGGCATGTTTTTATGACAAGTTCTGTACTGAATAAGTTTACAAAAATAATTTTGGTGATATTTATACTTTTGCGGGATAAATATTTCCATAAAAAATATAAATATGAATAAGATAATGGAAGGAATAACTTTGGTTATAGTATTAAGATAAAGGTTACATAGAGAAAGAAAGTGGTTGGTCTGAGTACTTTGGTTATAGTATTAACTTTGTGCATGGGAATAACTTTGTGCATATATGATTAAGTCAATCAAAATTACTAGGATGATTTTTTTTTTAATTTAACTCTTTTTTTCTCTCATATTAGGAGAGAGAAAAAAACTCAAAAATAAGTTTTTTAATTATAAGAAATGGGGTACAAACCCAAAAAAAAAAAAAACTACCCTGAAATAACAGCAGGAGGGGAATAAGAGCCTACAATATCACAAGCAAAGCCTCTAGCTCAATCGGGTGAGTCTAACTCCACAATTTCAAATGAAGTTTTAATGGACCTTATATATAAAAGTAGGTTTATTTCCTCTCTCTAACATAAGAGAAAAAAGAACAGAAGAAAAAGAGATGATCCTAATCAGATTTTTCTTTTTTTGCTCTTGGGGTTTAGACCCTCTTTGTAAACAAAAAAAGAAATTTGTGTTGGTATCAACTGAACAAGAAGTTTGTTGCCTTACTTTTTATTATAATTGAATAATAAAAACATTGTTTGTACTCAACTCAATCATATTCAAATACTCCATCCGGTCTCTGTTATAAGCAAAAAATATAGTCTCAAAGTTTTTGGTTCAATATATAATCAAATTTTTTGTTGCCTTACTTTTTATTTTATTTTAATTGAATAATAAAAACATTGTTTGTACTCAACTCAATCATATTCAAATACTTCATCTGGTCTCTATTATAAGCAAAAAATATAGTCCCAAAGTTTTTGGTCCAATATATAATCAAATTTTGTTTTCCAATGACTCATTTAATAACATTATTCCCAAAATAACCTCCATTTAATATAAATTCCAATGACTCATTTAATGAAGATTAAAGTTTTAGATGAAGGGTAATTTAGGTAACAAACCTTATTTTTTTACAAGATTCAATGAGATTAACTAACCATCTTAATATACGTATTTTATTTAATTTTTGCTTATAATAGAGTCCAAAGGTAGTCCATAATTACAATGGGTTCCTAAAAAAAATCATATTCAAATACCCGAAGACAGTTGTCGAAGAAAGTTGATACTCACCTAAAAAGCTAATTAAGCTAGCTGTTAACTGCATGTATTGGCATTTATTAATCTGAGTTCATAATAACAATAATGCTCTCAAATATTTTAGGAATAATTAATGTTAGCAGCATCAAAGAGTATTATTTAATGTAAAGAGGTCAAAAAGTGAGATTATTAAAATTATTTAAACTTTAATTAGATTATAGAATTCATTTTATATTTGGATGTGTTTCATGAAAAACAATTTTAAGATAATATATTTCGTTTCGATTTTGTAAAAAAATCACATTCAAACTTCAAATTACAAAAATAATATGAAATTATTTATTTAATTTATAATATTTATTTGGTAGTTAGTTTTGCAGTAGTGAAATGGAAAGAATTTATTGGTTACAAAATATATTTTAATAGCTTTTTAGATAAACTTCAAATTTTCTAAAAAACATTTTTTCTGGTAAATTAAATTTTTTGGTAATTTAATCTAATCTGTAAAATATATCATATTAAACCCAAAATAGTTCTTTTCCTTTTTCACAAAATAAAAATTGTTTCCTTGGATTATAATCTTATCCAAACATGATATTCCCCAATATTATAGTTGAAACAAATTATTTCAACTTATTTCAGAAGATTGAGAAATAAGTATAATTTTCTTTTTTACCTTCAATCAAATATATTATGCTAAAATCGCCTTTGAGAAAATATATCTAAACGAAAAATCGATTTTATTATAATGAATTGTTAATAATACTAATAACAATCAAATATCCATATGATCAATTATTGAAATAATCTTTTTAATAATTTGCAACTAATTCAAACACATTATGGAAAAAATATAGTAAACTACAAAAAAGAGTATGAAATTATTTGTTTAGTTAATAATGTTTTTAATAGTTAATTCTGTATAAATGAAATGAGAAAAATGCCATTAGTTTTAAAATAGTCAAACAATTTATTTTAAATAAACTTGAAACTTATTTAAAAACCAAATTTTCCTATAAAAACTATTTTTTTAATATTTTAATCAAGTTTGCCAATCATATAAGATTAAATTCAAAATATATTTTTTAAAAGAATATATTATTTCTTTGAGGTAAATCTTTTCCAACATGCTGGATATATTTTTTAAGTTTGAACCTTAGTTATCTTATTAAAGTGGAACCTTATCTAAATTTCTAATTATTTTTTCTAATTTTGTAAACAATATTGTATGTTTGTGTGGTGGTATTAAAAAATTTAAATATTTCCTTTTATATTCCTCTATTGATCTGTATGTTTTAACTGTATATATAACTTTGTTTTTATTGTAATAATTGAATATATATACTATTTATAACTTTATTATGTTTTTTTTTATGATGAAAAAAAAAACCAAATGCACTTGAAGATATGCTCGACTCAGATCCCAAACCATAAAAGGTTTATTGTCAAACAGACATCTAGAAGATTATGTGATTATTATTTAAGAAGTACGCCAATGTTTCCTTCAACTTTAATCAAGACTAGCCGTTCATAGCCAAATGTGAAGCACGTTACCGTGCTTTGCAATGTTAATTGCAACTTACCCGCCGCATATAATCAAACCATTTTTCCCCTATGAATTCAAACAATAATTTGGGGGGTACATGTCACTTCTTGAACCTCAAATAATATATTCATCAAGAATCCATCCTACTTGAATATTTGATCATAATATTAAATTGGGAATTTACAATCCAACGATGAGTGTTAACAATATAAATAATTCTGTTAGAGTTTGTTACAAGTAGTTAATAGTTTGTTAGGGATTAATTGTGTTAGTTAGCTAGCTCTATAAATAGAGCCTCATGTATCTCTTTTCATAATCTTTTATCAATCAATCAATATGTTACCACATGAGTATACATATGCTCTCTATCTCTCCTATGAGTATGATCTCTATCCCTCACATCCATGGATTCTTTACACGGTATCAGAGCGATACCCTGAGGAGGCTTCCAGTGATGATTCGGATAGTGAGGAAGAGGAGGCTTCCGCTTTCGATTCAGACAGCAACGAAGATGAAGATTCAGACTGTGAAGAAGATCCTTCAGATTCTCGGCCACAGCAAGAACCGACCCTCTCCGATGTCGAAATCGTCTTCGGCGACCTTCAAAATTCAGGCAACTCCGATCTTGAGAGCATTCCTTCGCTCTCGTAACTCCAACCAAGCCAGAAATCCATGGATCCACCATCAAGATTGGGGAAATCACCTGCATCCTCGTCAATTCACGTTCCAACATCTACGATCTTGCATCTGAATCTGACGTTTCTGAAGCAGCCAAGAAACCGAAGGAGTTCACAGATCGCATCATATCCACCTTCGTCAACTGCAATCTGGATCTTGAATCGTCATCGATTCTTCCGTCATCGTCATCGCCGATCCGATCTCTCGAAGTCATTGAGAAAGCGAAGGAGAAGAAGGTAGATTTAGCTCTGAACCGATGAATCGCACCGGATTCAACGGCCTTCGACAGCCGTCGCGACGATCTCAGCGTCATTTCTGTCTTCGATCCAGGTGGAGTCCTCACCACCGTCTACAACTCCACCACGATGGTGTTGCCTCCGCGACCCTGCTTTGAGTTCGCCTTCGATCTCGGTGGAACAGCCACGATCTGCTCAAGTCTTTGTCAACTGCCTTTGCAACTCGGAAACCACCACTCGATGTTTGCATTCGATCCCGGTGGAGCAGCTACTGCTGTTTCACCACCGCTTCCACGACGCTCAGTTTTCGTCTTTGATCCCGGTGGACACCTCCGCTGTGCGCCACCGATTTTACCCGTCATTTGCTGCCGTTGGTTTCGCCGTCGTTTTCCCATTTGGTGCGTTGGGGTTCAACTCGGAAGGAAAGGATGGAACTGCTGCCATGGATCTGAATCTGGAAGCTTCCCTGGCTGCTGGTTTTCCTTTCTCTTGGGCCTAGCCCATTAAGGATGACGATTGGGCCAGATTGGGCCATGTTTGCTGCTACAAGTTTTCCTTTATTTTAGTTGTTTTCTTTTGGGCCATGCCTTGTATCTTTTGGTTGGTTTTGTTGTTGTGCTTTGTTTTTTTTTAATTCAAGCTGATTGGTGATGGACCTATCAGCTTGAGGGGGGCTGTTAACAATATAAATAATTCTGTTAGAGTTTGTTACAAGTAGTTAATAGTTTGTTAGGGGTTAATTGTGTTAGTTAGCTAGCTCTATAAATAGAGCCTCATGTATCTCTTTTCATAATCTTTTATCAATCAATCAATATGTTACCACATGAGTATACATATGCTCTCTATCTCTCCTATGAGTATGATCTCTATCCCTCACATCCATGGATTCTTCACAATGAGAAATATATTTGTTGTCCAAGAGGCATCTCTCTAAGCAATTCACATATATATATATATATATATATATATATATATATTATTTATTTATGATATGTCAATTATGCTAAAGTTTCTAATCACGTATCTTTTGACATCGGTGAGTCTACTTTATGAACAGAAGTTATTGTTTGATTCTAGACTAAAGTAATCGTTTAGTTGCTGTAGTTGCTCCTCTGGGTCCGCCAGAGCACTCGACGGGTTATTGGTAAGATCCTCGATCGGCTAAGCTAACGGTGATTAGCCCATATCTCGTAGATTTAGAGCTCGTTTGTTTAGGCTTAAAAAATCAATGATTTTTTTATAAAATAATTTAATGATTATTTTTAGAGATTTTAAAGAAAAGCGGAAGAAGATTTGTATTTGTATACAATAAAAAAAACATTTTTAAAGGTAGTTAGTTATAAAAAATGATTTTTTTTTCCAAAAGCTAATGAAAGTTGTTTTTCATTTTAACCCTAAAAATGATTTGTTTTTTTCTTTTTATTATTTTCAAATGCATAAACAAACACACTGTGAACACCTAATTTTGTCCTCTTTTTCTCTCTTTTTAACCCATAATGAGAAAAATAAAAAATATAATATTGCGAAAAAAAAAGAAAAAAGTAAATAAAGAAAGAAAAGAAGAAGATATGTGTGATGGTGTGAGGCCAAAAGAGTAAGACAAAAATTTAATTTGTTTCAGAAACAAAAAGGAAGGTCAAGCTTTGAAAAATTGCAAGAGGGAGAAAGTTTGAAAATCAAAACATGGAAAAGGAAAACACTGCCCCAGCTCTAATGCAGTTTCAACTCATAGTCTGAGCAAATGCAGAAAGCTCAATGGGGACTTAACACAAAGAATGAAAATCTGTAATCTTGAGAAGAGTATAACAAGCATCAGAGGTAAAACAAAGAAAGTGGAAATGGACTTGGCTCTGCAACTGAGACTGGCTTTGGGGACTTGATTCTTGGTTTTATATGCCCTGTTGGTGAATATAAGAGGCTACACAAATCAGAGAAAAAAAGACGAAGGGGAGACCAAACCATCTTCATCTTCACATCACCTGTTTCCCTCTCCCATTCACTTCATCCCCTCAAACACATCCCCCTCAACCATCAGAGAATAAAAGAGTAACAAAAACCCATTTCCATCAAAATAGGTCCCTATACAACAACCCTTTCTCCATCAATCTAAACACTGCAAAAGGCAAAAAAACCAACAAAACAAAACTACTCCACCAGCCGTGCACCACCACAGGGGAGGACCTCCGAGCCGCAGCCGCCGCCCCTGTCACTCACGCCGTCCACTGCCTCGTGCACCGCTGCATCACCGGCCTCCTCACGCCACCACCGCCCAGAACAGATCTCTGACCGCCCAGAACAGATCTCTGCTTCTCCTCCATTTTTGCCCGCCATCATCGGTTTCTGCCTCCACGCACGCCCACCGTACCCCGTCTCGCCGTCGCCTGCGTCGTCCCTCCCAGCCACGACCTCCGCCTCTGCAAATCCAGCAACTGCAGATCTGGGTGTGCTTCCATCTCAGTTCAGTCTCGCTGCCGGCTCCGCCCATCACCACCATCGCCCAGCCCTCGCCGGTCTCACCGCTCTCCTCCGCCGTCTCTCCGCCACGCGCGCTCAGACCCTTTCTTGCTCCTCTCTGTGAAGTTGGTAACCAGAGAAGATGAACTTTGATTTTGCTTTCTCTTTCTTTTTTATCGTCATTATCATGCCATTATCATGTCATTTGTTTAGTTTATTTGGGTTGGGCTTCTGATAAGGGATTATGTTTGTGTCTAGCTTGTGGGCTTAGAATCAATAGGTGATAAAAATTACAAAGAATATAACATGTGTCTAAAAAAAAAAAAACTTTTTTCATAAGTGTCAAAAAATAAAACAAAAACAATACAAAACAAAACAAAACACTTAAATTAGTCTTTTTAGGATTATTTTGTGAGATGTATCATACTCAATTCCTTAGACTCGAGATCGTTCTGTGGACGTACGTGTCACGTTCTATCTCGTTTAGGATTTTTTTTTAATTTATTTCTTATATTTTAAATTAGGCAATAAAAACAAAAAAATGAAAAATCCTTTTAGAAATCAAAAATCTTTTTTTCTCAAAACAAATTAAAATCAACCAACCAATCAAGTCTTTTCTAAAGAACTACGTGGCTTTGAGTTTCCCATCGCACCCGTGAATACGTAGGAGCAAGATAAATCATCTTGTCGGGCCAAAACTAAATTTTCCTTTTTTTGTGTCTCTTTTTATGTTAAAATAATTAATCAAAAATATTTAAACTTTTCTATTTTTAGGGATGCTCTATGGACACGGTGCCATGTTCAGTCCCTTAGATTTGAGGTTGCCCTGTGGACTCATGTGCCATGTTCAACCTCATTTAGTTTTTATAAACAATAATTTTAGAAAACGCAAAAAATTAATAAAAGATTTAAAATATTAAAAATAAAAGAATAATTCTTTCTTGTAAATAATTTTTGGGGTAAAATAAATATTTAAGAGGTTATTAAAATGATTTTTGCACAATTAACTTGAGGTACCGTTTTTAAACGGGCGACGTAGGGTGCTAATACCTTCCCTACTCGTAACCGACTCCCGGACTCATCTCTCTCTTTTTTAGACCAGTTTTCCTTAAAATAAATGGTTTTCCCAATGTTTTTCCCAAATAAAATATTGGTGGCGACTCCTCTGTTTTTATCCACCTTTTCGCGGCTCCCGAACGGGACGGTCGCGACACATACTAAAAGTTTTAAAAAATGATTATTCATTTAAAAAAATGATTTTTTTAAACAAAATAAACAATAACAAACGTACTCTTAAACAATTGCAACTTGTCTCCTTGGGTCAACTTAGATGATCAAGTTGTGGAATATAAATATTGAGTATATGAATTTAAATCTTTGTATTATGCTCTGCCTCTTTCTCGTCCCCTCCATTCTCCTTACTATGTAAGATGTATTATAATATGTAAGATGTATTATAAATCTCTCCTTCGGCTGATATTCCTAGTTATTTTATGAACAAATTGGTTTGTTTGATGAATGTTTAAACTTTGATTGAGCTATTATATGAATATTATCCTTCATTGATGTGGTAATTCCTATGCTTAATGCTTTTGGATGGTCAATCACCATTCAAATAATCAGTTGCCCCGTGTTTATGTCGGAATAGTGATATATAAGTTGTAATTCTTGATTGCTTCCATGAATGAAGTTAATATAGGGATAGATAACTCAGTCTGTGTGGTCTTTAATTAAATTCCATAAAGGTTAATGACCTTGCTTTGTTAATTTGATTACAAAATTAGACTTTAGGATAACGTTTAGGTAAGATTTACCAGAGGAATTTGGACCATAACCAATTAGGGAATTTGATCTTCAAGGAGGAACTTGGAGCTATGATAAATAAACTAAATGTAATTCAAAGGGTGATTCATTAAAGTTGATTAATTTCACTTTATTGGCCCTTATCATGTCATTTCACTACTTTTTACTCTACACTCTAACGGTGTAAATCTTAAAAGTTCATCAAATAAGTCTCACAAGTTATCCCGCATCTTTATTAATTTATATTTATTTTGTTTCAATTTAAAATAGTAATTCATTTATGATTGAGCTGCCGAATATTCTAGTTCTCTCTCTTTTTTCCATTGGTGGTCCTTATATAAGAATCAATTATTTATAAAAGCAATTGTTCTTACACGTGAATCCACATCGGATTGTTTTAAATGTTCAATCACTAAGAGTTTGTCTTTAACTTTAAGAATTTCTTAAGCAACTCTCGTTAAAATTGTTCTTGTTGATAGAATCGGCACAATCACATAATGACAAATTTAATCGGGGAGATGAAGAAAAACACTTATTCTTAATTGAGAAGTGAGACGCCCCGACGTCCCATTAAAGAAAACCTAAAATATTAAGACCTAATTTCGTTATTATCGTTATCCTGATATATTAAAACAGTGGAAAAATTAAAAACTTAAAATATACACAACATATATACATACATACATATATACATACATACATACATACATACATACATACATACATACACATCAAGACCCGATAAAGTATAGTAGAGGGAATCCCATCAATCGGATCCCAAAATGTACAAACTGATAATCAAACAGAAAATAAAAACAACATCCCAAAGAGACAAGACGCACTGACCATAGACTCTGTACTCAACTATGAGGATCCACTGTTTGTCCTCCAACGTCTGGCTCATACGAGGTCCCATTAAGCTCCTCCATAGCTGGCTCCCCAGTAGGATCTTCTCATCACGATCACATAAAAAAAAATGTAATATAGAGAAAATAGGGATTAGAAACCATATAACATCAAACGTGGAAATGGTTTAGCTACATTTAATTAAATAACGGCACACTAAAAATCCGTCTCCCAAGTATAAATATATGTAACACAATCATCCTCAATCCACATCTAGGATCTTTCCTCTACCCTCCATCATGATTCAATGCAAATGCTGTATGAATAATCTCCACAGGTATCGGCCGTATCCGAAAATCACAACAATATAATCGACACGTCCCAGAGTCCCCGGCGTACACCCTCGTCGGCGGATGGAGGGTGCCCACGCAAAGCAATGACACTATAGCTACACAATCCGGTGCACACCTCTGAACCCCGATCAGGGTGCTCATGCAACGCATGAACTATAGCTGCGACTAAAATGAAATCATCTCTGGATGGTCCACCGTTAGCCTATCCCCGGGAATTCTCCCTCTGAAGCATAGACCCCACATGGTCATGTTTCAGGTCCCTCATGTCACATACCATGTTTCAGGTCACCCCCTAGTGCCCTAACCGCTCATCATAATCTCATAGATAACCTCAAAATAATCTCATCTCATCAATCCCATCCTCATATCACGATAATCATCTCGTTTAGACACTGCTATCACATATCGTATGCAATCCCCAATACATCCTCATGTCCCAACATAACTTATTGTTCACTCACTGCTCTAAGCACAATCATAACACTTATCATATCATCACAATCATCATCATGTTATCTAAAATCATCATCATATATCATCATGTCATAATATTATCATCATTTCCAAAAATAATAGTAATAATAATAATATCCAGAAATATAACAATCATCCATAATTTAACCAATCAATGCAGTCAAGCAGACAACCATCAAATAATAAAATAATAATATATATATTTTTAGCGTAACAACGATAAACGCACAATTTCTATATCATCATTGGTACCACTAGGTAGTCCCCAATGTGATATGGACATTGTCCGTTACTCGCTCTCATGTAGGGTTTGGGTCACCTTACGTCATTATCGAATTAAATGTGACCGCGCCGTTTCCGACGTTAAATAGTTTCTTTCCCCCACCTGAAAGTCGTGCGCTAAACGACACGAGACGAACGAAGAGTTTCTCCCTTGACCTCGATTCTGCCCTATGCAATACTAGGCCCTCCGAGCTTCCAAAAATTCACCTAAGCATCACATTACGAAGCACGTCTTACTACGAGTTCATAATCGAAGACAGAATTGAATTCTGATAAACGAAACGAAAGATCCTACGAGAAACATAACGAAACGAGGTTCGTTACAAGGAAAGGATGCTTTACCTTCAGTTCTTGAATAAAATGAGAAGAGAACAAGGTAGAGAACGTTGCCACAAACGCAACGGTGTACTCGAAAACGCAACGGGATGCCCAAATTGCTCTAACTCTCTTCTTGAAGATTTTCTCTCTCTAGGTTTTCTCTCCCTCTCTCTCTAAACTCTCCTCTCTGTTTTCTGCCTCTGATGCTCTCTGTTTTCGTATTAAGGTTCATTGAGGTAGCTTAAGTTACCTCTTAGACCTTCTTTTTTTTTTCAAAATTTTCGTGCGGGCGCTCAGCGCTGGTGCGTTCACCCGGGTCGCTGCATACGCGTCACGTCATCCTCCACGTGTCCGTGTGCATGGAAGTACTTATAGCACTCAACACCAATTTCTAGCGCTCAGCTCTGGCCTCTGGTCAATACCGTTGACTTCGCGCGTTTCTTCATGTTCTGAGCTCGTTTGAAGTCCGATTCACCTCAAATTTGAGATATAGGCTCTCCAATACCTAATGAACAACCTCAAATCCACAAATATGCCTAATATCTTTCTTAAATCCAAATTTCTTATTCCACACATCTAAGTTTTTTTAGACGATAAACGGGAAAATCCTAGAGTTTGCTCACATTCAAATTCACTCCCGATGACTGCGTACTTCCCATGCCACAAGTTTCTAGATCTTAACTAACATCTTAACCATATAATCCAAGCCTTAAACCTAATCCTCTTACATAAACAAAACCTGAAATCACGGATGTTACATTTCTATCCTCCTTAAAAGAAATTCTGTCCTCATAATTTACATACCTGGAAACAGATGGCGGTATTGCTGCTGAATGTCTGCCTCACGCTCCCAAGTAGCATCTCCGGTAATACTATCCCATATGACCTTGACCAGGGGAATTTGTTTACCACGGAGTTCTTTAATCCTTTTTATCCGCAATCTTAATCGATAAAGCCACATATTCTAAATTCTCTCATAGTTGGATGGACTTAGGCTCAATGACATGAGAAGGATTTGGGTAATATTTCCTCAACTGGGAAACATGGAAGACATCGTGAAGGTTGGAAAGGTAAGGCGGTAAGGCTATCTGGTAAGCTACTGGACCAATTCGTAGAAGAATCTGAAATGGTCCAATGAATCGGGGGGGGTGGGGGGGGTGGGGGGTGGGGGGTGGGCTTTCTAGACTTTATAGCTCTGTCAATTCCGGTCTTCTGAGTGACTCTCAAGAACACATGATCACCTTCTTGGAACTCTAAGGGCCTTCTCCTCTTGTTACTATAGCTTCTCTACCTATCCTGCGCTTCCTTCATTTTCTCTTTGATTTTCCAGACTTGCTCCGTAGTTTGTCGTACCACATCAGGACCCAGCACCTGGCTCTCGCCAGTCTCATACCAACACAACAGAGTCCTGTACTTTCTCCCATACAGAGCCTCATATGGTGCCATCCCGATACAGCTGTGGAAACTGTTATTGTATGTGAACTTAATCAAAGGTAGGAACTCATCCCAACTGCCAACATGTTCCAACACACAGGCTCTTAAAAGATCCTCCAATGATTGAATCGTTCTCTCTGATTGTCCATCCGTTTGAGGATGATAAGCAGAACTCATCCTCAACTTTGTCCCCAAAGCATTGTGTAACTGCCTCCAAAATCTAGATGTAAATCCAGGATCTCGGTCGGAGACAATACTCGACGGCACACCATACAACTTCACTACTTCCTTGATATAGATCTGGGTCAACTTTTCAAGACTATAACTCTCATCAATAGATAAGAAGTGAGCACACTTCATCAACATATCAATGATAACCTAAATCGCATCAAACCTCTTCGGAGTTTGTGGTAATCCAACCACAAAGTCCATCGCTATGCTATCCCACTTCCACTCTGGGATATCCAAGGACTGCAACAACCCTGCGGGCTTTTGATGCTCTATCTTAGATTTCTGACACACCAAACATGATGGAACATACTCTGCTACTTCTTTCTTCATCTTTGGTCACCAAAATATCTTCTTCAACTCTTGGTACATCTTGGTGGCTCCTGGTGGAAACTCAGCTTACTTTTATGTGCCTCCTCTAAGATCATCTTCCTAATCTCAAAGTCCTCTGGAACTCATATCCGATCTCTAAACCTTAACACCCCCATCTGATCCTCTCCTAAACTCTGACACCTTGCCCTCATCTATGCCTCGACCGACATCTACCAAGTATTCATCCTGACCCTGTTTAACCTTAAGATCTCTCAAAAACTCACTATTGATGGTGATCATACCTAAGCATATTCTATCCTCAGTCAAATCCATACCTAGGTTCAAATCTCTAAACTGTTCAAGCAACTCCAGCTCTTTCACCATCATTGCAGACACATGCAAGGATTTCCGACTTAGTGCATCCGTGGTCGCGCTGTCGCGCACGCGCCAAAAAGCGAGCGGTTTATAAAAATGTAGTTTAGGAGCGACAACTCGGATATCGTCTCACAAGGACTCTTGACTCGTTATTTACCACAAAAATCAGTTTTTTGGGGGGGTTGGATATTTGAAATTAAACAAAGAAAGCAAAGCAGAAGGACAATACAAACTAAATAATTACCAAATAAACTAAAGCCGAATAACCTACTGTTCTCGGTTTCCCACTATCATTGGTTTACATAATTCCATGCCCTAAGCAGATTCTAATCCCCTTTCGGTTGTAGCAGCAATTAACAAACGAAATCGCTACTACGAGATATATGTTCCTATTCCCGAATTAAACAAACGGGGTTAAGCCCTCATGAACTAAACGAACATGAACGAACACACGCGAATTAAACAAACTCGATTCAATATAGGAACATAACATCACCGAAATAAATCAACACAACACTATACACTCCTGAATTAAACAAACAGAAATATATAGCACAGTATTGAAAGAGAAAAGCAAATAAAACAGGAATTACAGAACCTCAAGCGTAAATGGAAACCAATCACAGTAGATTAATCAAAGGAGACTAGCTCTCCATTACAAACATAAACCTAAACTAATTTCGTAGCCGTCTATGCAAGAAAAGAAGAAGAGAAGAGAGAGATCTTTCAGTTCTGACCTAAAACAACTATAAATACAAATTCTGGGTTGCGGTAGCTCGCGAGGCGAAACATGTTTCGCGAGGCGAATATTATGAACAGTCGCTTTCTTGCGAGGCGAAACATGATTCGCGAGGCGAGCCAGAGAGGGTGATTGTTGCTGCTCGTGCTGGTCTTCGGTCTCGCGAGGCGAAATCTCCAGAATTGCATTTTTCCATTATTTTCTTCATTCCTTTGGCTCTAAGTGCTTTATTCTAACTTGAAACAATAGGAAATAGCTGTAAGTGCTTTATTTGACTCAAAACTAACTAAATTAGCCTAAAAATACTCTAGAGACTCAAAATGTTGCTTGAGGACAATTTAATCTAATTTGGGCGAAAACGAAATATAATTAGCACAAAATCACGGTCATACTAGTCATAAAACTAGATGAGCCAGCGGCTGATCAATCCGCCACAACATTAGCCTTCCCTGGATGCTATTGAAGATCAAACTCATAGTCCTTAATGAATTCCATCCATCTACATTGCCTCATGTTCAGCTCCTTCTGATCAAACAAATACTTTAAACTCTTGTGATCGCTGAACACATTGAACTGAGCTCCATAAAGATAGTGTCACCATATCTTCAATGCGAACACTATAGCTGCTAACTCCAGATCATAGGTCGGGTAATTTCTTTCATGAAACCTCAACTGTCGGGAAGCATAAGCCACAACTCTTCCCTCTTGCATCAACACACAACCAATCCTTGATATGACGCATCACAGTACACGTCAAACTGTCCTAATGGATCTGGTAATGTCAGCACAGGAGATGTAGTCAACTTCTCCTTTAGCTTCTGAAAGCTCTCCTCACACTTCTCCGTCCACACAAACGTTGTACCTTTTCTCGTTAACTGCATCATAGGCAATGTAATCTTCAAGAAACCCTCGATGAACCTCCTGTAATACCCGGCTAATCCTAGGAAACTTCTCACCTCACTCACTGTCTTAGGCCTCTCCCATTTAATCACGACCTCTACCTTGACTGGATCCACATCTATCCTTTCTTTATTAATTATATGACCTAGAAACTGCACTTCCTCTAACCAAAACTCACACTTGGATAGCTCAGCATACAACCGCCTATCTCTCAACACCTGTAACACCACTCTCAGATGTTCCTCGTGTTCTTCCCGATTACAGGAATAGATAAGAATATCATCGATAAACACCACGAAAACCTTGTCGAGGAACGGTCTAAAGATCTTATTCATGTAATCCATGAACACCGCCGGAGCATTAGTTACACCAAAAGGCATAACTAGGTACTCATAGTGTCCATACCTCGTCTTGAAAGCGGTCTTAGATATATCCTCCTTCTTCACCCTAATCTGATGGTATCCTGATCTTAAATCTATTTTGGAAAACACTGAAGCTCCCTTCAACTGATCCATCGGATCATCTATCCTAGGCAACGGATATTTGTTCTTTATTGTAACTTTATTCAACTGCCTATAATCCGTGCACAACCTAGAACTTCCGTCCTTTTTCTTGACAAACAATACCAGTGATCCTCAAGGCGAAACACTCGGTTTGATGAATTCTTCTTCATCATGTCATCCAGCTGTTTCTTCAACTCCGACAACTCCACTGGTGACATCCTATAAGGAGCTATTGATATCGGTCTGGTCCCTGGTATGAGATCTATAGCGAACTCCACCTCCCTCTCCGATGGCAAACCTGGAACATCAGGAGGGAAAACCTCAGGAAACTCTCTCACAATAGGCAAAGAATCTATACTCGGAGTCTCCTTAGTTTCCAAAGAGAAAAGCATAACATATTGCTGAGAACCGCCACCCCTCATAGTTGCTAATTCATTGGCAGATACTATGCTAGAAGGCTCAATAAAAGATAAGGTCTTTCAGGCACATTCTAACACTACATGGTTAGCCAAAAGCCAATCCATGGCAAGGATCACCTCTATCTGCTGCATAGGCAAACAGATGAGGTCCACAATAAATGTCCTATTTTCAACAACTATAGGACACTGTAAGCAAACAGACATAGTGATCAAAGGATCACTAGTAGCGGTGGATACTGTCAGGGTATAAGGTAGATGAGAAACGGGCAAATATAAATGATCTACACACTCATGTGAAACAAACGAATGTGTAGCGCCTGAGTCAAACAACACAGACGAGAGTCTGCCAGATATTAAACACATACCTCGAATAAGATCTGCAGATTGAGAGGACTCAGATCCTCTCACTGTAAACATTCTCCCTATGACCTGAGGTCTTGCTGTCTGTCGTCCTACTGCTGGAACCCCTCTCCCAGCTCCGCCTCTATAACCACTGGCTCCTCTACCAGCCGCTAGCTGCTGCTGAACCGCTATCTGTCTGCAGTCACGAGCCAGGTATTAAACAACACAGACGAGAGTCTGCCAGATATTAAACACATACCTCGAATAAGATCTGCAGATTGAGAGGACTCAGATCCTCTCACTGTAAACATTCTCCCTATGACCTGAGGTCTTGCTGTCTGTCGTCCTACTGCTGGAACCCCTCTCCCAGCTCCGCCTCTATAACCACTGGCTCCTCTACCAGCCGCTAGCTGCTGCTGAACCGCTATCTGTCTGCAGTCACGAGCCAGGTGACCTGGTTTCCCACAAACAAAACAATCATGTTTCTCCTGGCAGTCTCGATTATAATGTGGTCCCCCGCATCCAAAACAAACCAGGCCTCTCTGCTGCTGGCCCTCCCTGGTAACTAGTGCTGGTGGTGCAGATGTCCGAGCGCTCTGTCCCGATCTCGTGTATGGTCCTTGTAATGCCCCGATTTTCTGTTTCTTGTTAATCTGTGTTTAAGTTTGTGCTGGATAGTAATTGATTTTAAAGTTTTAAAGATTATTTTGAAAAACTAAAATCATTTTCATAACTTAGTCTATCTTAGGAAGCACCAGTTAAAATTTCAGCTGAAAATTCAGACGAAACCCGGTCTGCGTTTTCTCTATCGATACAAGTTTACTAATCAGAAAATGAAATTTTTACTCGTGAACGAAATAATTAGGCTTCTAATTACGATTGCTAATGTATCCACTATTTTAAAATTCTTCGTGAAAAATTTTTATTTTATTGATTTTTCGGGTGAGATTTTCATTAGAAATACGATCGATACGGTATATATATTTAACCAGAACGAAAAAAAAATCAAGGGAAATAACTTGTATCATATTTTGGAGTGTTGGGTGAGGAAAATATGATTTTTGTAAGATGAATATTAATTTTATGACACAAAATCATAATTATCATAATAAATTATTATATTTCAAAATTTATATTAAAAATACTTTTAGATTGTTTTTGTTTTCTCTCCCTTTCCAGCTGAAACCAGTCCCCCCCCCTATATAAACCCCTCTTCCTCACACTTCTTCATTTTCTCTCATAAACTCAAAAAAAAAAAAAAACTCCTATTACACTTGCTTGTAATTCTTTTTGTTCCTGAGAAAGCTCAAGCTTTTGCTTCCAAGCTCTCAATTTCTGCAGCACCTAGGTATAATATGTAGCTATTATACTTCAACTTCTTACTATTTTCATCTTCTTATACATGCATGTTGAGTTGGTTCTTACAAAGCTTGTTTATTTTGTTTCAAAACTAAATTCTTTCAACTTCTACTACTTCTTTCTACCTTCATCAATCTTTGCATGTTGGAATGAACCCTCCTATGACCATTTTAATGAGGTTGGCTGAAACCCTAAGGAGGAGAGGTTATGATTTTTCAACATATTTTTCACATGCATGTTGGTTTTACTATAGTATTTGTTCATGGTTTCAACTTGTGTTCTTAAAGCAAAACCCTTTTTACATGAAAATTGTTTCTATCAACTCCTACTCATCTCTACATTCATTTTCATGTCTTGCACGTGGAAAGAAAGTCATCCTCCCTATGATTGTGGTGTTGGCCGAAAACACCAAGAGGGAAAAGAGGGAAGCTTTTGTTGAAAATCACACATGCATGACTTGAAACCTTTTATTTATGAATTTTTAAAAAATATGTTATCCTTTGGTAATAATATTTTATGGCTAAAACTCTAAAATTTTAGAGTTAGTGAAGCCTAACTTTTGATCATTTGGAAGGATGAATGTTTAATGAAACTATGTGCTTGTTTGAGGGATTTTATATTGAGTTTGAAAAACTTTAGAATCCCTAACTTTTTTTTAGAAGGCCGAAACTCACTTGGATGAGGTTGATGAAGCTTGTTTAAATTTTTGAGTAGTATGATTCTTAAAACATTTTAGAATTTGCATGCATGAAAGTAGATTATGAAAAAAATCAAAATTTTCCTCTATTTTCTTGCAATAGCCGAAACGTATGGTTGATGAGGCTAGGATTTAAAATTTTATTTTCAAGTTTTAAGCTTTTATTTCACTTATTTGATACTTAAAAAGTCAAAATCCAAAAGCTTGTAGAAATTAGAATTTCCTAGCATAAAATTTTAAGCATGACCGAGACATGCATTGAGAATTTGAGGTGATTTATAAAAATTTTAAACTTATGTTGAACCCTTGTTTTTGTATAGATTTGCAATCGTAACGTGAACCTAGTCGTTCCTCTTTTTCAAAACCACAACCGAGTTTCATTACCATTTTACTCTGAGGTAAGGGAAGAAAGCCTGAGGGATATTATTTTATGATGACTATGTGTTACCTTTAATTACTTGTGGTGTTTGGTTGAATATTTGTGATAATGGTTGATCTTGTTTTGAATTAATGTGCTGAGTTTTATTCAATTTGCATGTATTATATATTTATTTGATTTTCAAAATGCTTAGGATTATGTGAATGTGTTGATGTAGAGGAAGTTTACAAATAAATAATGTTTTGGAAAAGAAGTTTTGTTTGAAAAAGAGAAGAAAGTTAAGGTTATATTTCTAAATTTTGTAATATTAGAAATTTTATGAAAAATAATAATTTTGATTTGTTGAATTAAAAGAAATTTTTTTAAAAGGAAGATTAATTTGATTTTATTGGAAAAGAGAAAATTTTTAAAATCAAGGTGATTTCTGAAAAATGAATTCCAAATAAAAAATTTTACTAAAAACTTTGCTCAAAACAATATTCCAATAACTAGGATAAGTTATGGAAATTTGATTTTGTTTTGTTTTTCACTGAACGAAAAAAAAAAAGTTGAAAAGTGGACCTAGTAACCGAGACGTCCGGCTGCCAGTGTAATTAAACACATTGATCTATGATCCGTGTCGCGTTGTGGTGGACTCTATGTCCTTATACGTTGTTGTGGATTGTGTGTCCTACATACGTTATACAAACGTGATAAATGCAGTAAAGGTGTAAAGTTGTTTTCTACTACCACAAAGTCTTAGACTGGTGCATCGGTTTAAGACTCTCGTGATTGGACACTCGGACTCAAATGTCCTGTGTTTACAAATTTTAAATACATTGAAAAGTTATGGAGGTCGTGAGCCTTTGAGCTTCGACAAGGAAAGAATTATACACAAAGAAAAACCTCGATAAAAAAAATGTTTTTCATGCATTTGGCAGACGTGCCCAAAGTTGTTTTGTGTGAGTACCTTAAAAGCAGGGTATATCATGCTACGTTGTATCATTGTGCCTTGACGGACAATGAAATCTATATGCCTTGATTACTATGCCTTGAGTTGGATAGTATGCTATGGATATCCACGCACGTTGCACACTGTGCCAGGAATTTTGGACAGTGTAGTGGACTAAAACGTTGTGCCTTTTATGGCAAAGATTTTGGGTCTGATCAGCTCATTTTAAACAAAGTGAAGTAGGGGTCTTCAGAGATTAGGATAGAAGTTGAATTATAGGAGTGTCATGGTTTTCAAAAAGCGATGATTATCTCTTGCTACCTACTGTTTAAAATGATATCTTGTTATTTGTATATGTTTCTCTGTGTGTTTTGGGTGCATATAGTTGTCATAATTATCCATATATTGGTATCTCACCCTTGCATTTTCCTTCATGTATATATGTATGTATCCTGTTATGATGAGACTAGATGGACCCATCTCTGCCTCTCGTGCACTCCCGAGTGCGGACGATCATGTTTGAGGATGCCGACAACCCTGGGGCTTGGGTGATTCATCTGGGGAATCACATAGCCGAGTACATTGATCCGGTTTGCACTATAGAAGGAACATAGGAGGGAGGTCCAGAGAGGAGGATTCATACCGTGGAGACCATCCAGATATCACTTCCACCAGCTTGGTTGTATGTACAGCACCTAGCAGACTTAGGACAGCTAGTGTTGAATCCACCACCTCTGAATGTGGTGCCAGCTTCACCCATAGAGGAGGATCCGGAGGAATTCATGGAAGAGGACCGTCAGTATCATCCTATGAGCAGTGATGATGATGATGATGCATCTAGCAAGGGAGTCGGGGTGGAAGTATCCTCTTCTGATACTTCTTCTGGAAATGAGGGAGACTTCCGTGGTCTCCCGAATGGGTATCACTAGTTGTCTTGACCAGCTTAGGAAGTCTAATCTTATTTTGTAGTGATTTTGGATGGATCCTTTCAAGAACATGTTTAAATTGTCTCCTTAACCTCTAGTATGACTTTAGTATTTTGTTTAAGTAACTTGGATGTACACTCAAGGAAACCTTTGCCAATGCACCTGTCACTAAGAAGGTGTTTGTTATCAATGTGAATATTTATGTATGTTTTTCTATGGATGAAAGTTTATCTTTTAATCTCCCTATCTTATGTTGAGAGTTTAAACTTAAAATGAATTACCAATTAAGTATTAACTTCCGAAAGAAATCGACATGCCTTCAAATATCGTTAATATTAGCAAAAAGGGACAATTAATGTAATGCCCGGGTGAGAGTGTTACAGTCCTCTCCTCCACCGAGATCCTCTATCACCTCTCCTCTGATGACCTGCTCTGGTAGGACCCCCACTATGCTGTTGTCTCTGCTCTGCAGCCTGCCTCTGGTCCATACTCTCAATGGCACTGCACCTCTCTACAAGCTCTAGGAAACTCAGGATATCCAAGGGCACTATAGCCCTCCTCAACTCATGCCGTAAACCCTCCTCAAATCTTCGGCACATCCAGTCCTCATCTAGAAACCTCTGGTAGAACTCAAAACTGAATCAAGATCTCGAATCTGGCCTCGTAATCACCAACAGACCCGTCTCCCTGCTGGAGACTCATGAACTCTCTCTCCTTCTCGCATCTGACTAACCGTGGGAAGTACTTCTCAAAGAAACACTCTCTGAACAGCTCCCAACTGATCAATCTGCCCTCAACCTCTAGCAATCTCCTCTTGCCTTTCCACCATGATTCAGCCCCTCCAGTCATCATGAAGGCGGCATAGGTCACCTTCCGGTCATCTCTGCATCTCATAGTATCAAAGATCTTCTCGAGCTCCCGAATCCACCACTCTGCTCGCTCTGGGTCATACTCTCCACTAAACTGTGGTGGCTTACCTTTGAGAAAGGTAGCCAACCCTGCATCCTCAGCCTCAGCGGCTCTCCTCCTATCCTACCGCTCCTGTAACTCTGCCTCTCTCTGTACCCTCTGAGCATTCTGCTGTGCCTGCTACAACAAAACAGATGCTAACTTGTGGATAGTCCGAAGGGTCTTGGAAGACTCTCCTCCACCTCCAATCCCTGCCTCCGGCTGATGAGGCTCATCCTCTACCCCCTCTATAGCTCCACCGCCACCACGTCTGCCGTGTCCTCGTCCTCAGCCTCGAGCCATGATCCTGTTAAAAGAAATCATTAGCCCACATCAATATGACATATAATACTACATAAAACTGGAATATAAATACTATATGCCATAGAGACGTCGCGTCAGACTCACTACCCAACTTCTAAGAATAGCTGTTATCCGATGTGGATTCAACTAAATAGCCAGTTTACCCTAATCACAGTCATCACAGTCCATTTCAGAACCGAACTGCTCTGATACCATCAAATGAGACGCCCCGACGTCCCATCAAAGAAAACCCAAAATATTAAGACCTAATTTCGTCATTATCATTAAGCTGATATATTAAAACAGCAGAAAAATTTAAAATTTAAAATATACACAACATATATACATACATACATAATATATACACATCAAGACCTGATAAAGTACAGTAGAGGGAATCCCATCAGTCGGATCCCAAAATGTACAAACTGATAATCAAACAGAAAGTAAAAACAACATCTCAAAGAGACAAGACGCACTGGCCATAGACTCTGTACTCAACTATGAGGATCCACTATTCGTCCTCCAATGTCTGGCTCATAAGAGGTCCCATTAAGCTCCTCTATAGCTGGCTCCCCGTAGGATCTTCTCATCACGATCACATAAAAAAAAACATATACAATATAGAGAAGACAGGGATAAGAAACCATATAACATCAAACGTGGAAAGGGTTTAGCTACATTTAATTAAATAACGGCACACTAAACATCCGTCTCCCAAGTATAAATATATGTAACACAATCATCCCCAATCCATATATAGGATCTTTCCTCTACCCTCCATCATGATGCAATGCAAATGTTGTATGAATAATCTCCTCAGGTATCGGCCATATCTGGATACCACAACAATATAATCGACACGTCCCAGAGTCCCTGGCACACACCCTCAACCGCGGATGGAGGGTGCCCACGCAAAGCAATGGCACTATAGCTACATAATCCGGTGCACACCTCTGAACCTCGGTCAGTGTGCTCATGCAACGCATGAACTATAGCTGCGACTAAAATGAAATCATCTCTGGAGGGTCCGCCGTTAGCCTATCACCGGGAATTCTCCCTCTGAGGCATAGACCCCACACGACCATGTTTCAAGTCAACACAACCATGTTTCAGGTCCCTCATGTCACAGACCATGTTTTAGGTCACCCCCTAGTGCCCTAACCACTCATCATAATATCATAGATAACCTCAAAATAATCTCATATCATCAATCTCATTCTCATATCACGATAATCATCTCGGTTAGGCACTGCTATCACATATCGTATGCAATCTCCAATACATCCTCGTGTCTCAACATAACTTCTTGTTCACTCACTGCTCTAAGCACAATCATAACACTTATCATATCATCACAATCATCATCATGTTATCCAAAATCATCATCATATATCATCATGTCATAATATTATCATCATTTCCAAAAATAATAGTAATAATAATAATATCCAGAAATATAACAATCATACATGTTCAATTTAACCAATCAATGCAGTCAAGCAGACAACCATCAAATAATAAAATAATAATATATATATTTTTAGCGTAACAACGATAAACGTACAATTTCTATATCATCATTGTACCACTAGGTAGTTCTCAATGTGATATGGACATTGTCCGTTACTCGCTCTCGTGTAGGGTTTGGGTCGCCCCTATGCCATTATCGAATTAAATGTGACCGCACCGTTTCCAACGTTAAATAGTTTCTTTCCCCCACCTGAAAGTCGTGCGCTAAAGGACACTGGATGAACGAAGCGTTTCTCCCTTGACCTCGATTCTGCCCTGCTCAATACTAGGCCCTCCGAGCTTCCAAAAATTCACCTAAGCATCACATTACGAAGTGCATGTTACTACGAGTTCATTATCGAAAACAAAGCGAAAGATCCTACAAGAAACATAACGAAACGAGGTTTGATACAAGGAAAGGATGCTTTACCTTCAGTTCTTGAAGAAAATGAGAAGAGAACAAGGTAGAGATTGTTGCCACGAAAGCAACGGTGTACTCGGAAATGCAACGAGATACCCAAATCGCTCTAACTCTCTTCTTGAAGATTTTCTCTCTCTAGGTTTTCTCCCCCTCTCTCTCTAAACTCTCCTCTCTGTTTTCTACCTCTGCTGCTCTTTGTTTTCATATTAAGGTTCATTGAGGTAACTTAAGTTATCTCTTGGACCTCCTTATTTTTTTTCAAAATTTCCGTGCGGGCGCTCAGCTCCAAATCCCAGCGCTTAGCACTGGTGCGTTCACCCGGGCTGCTGCATGCGCGCCACGTCATCCTCCATGTGTCCGTGTGCATGGCAGCGTTTCTAGCGCTCAACATAGATTTCTAGCGCTCAGCTCTGGCCTCTGATCAGCACTGTTGACTTCGTGCGTTTCTTCACATTCTGAGCTCGTTTGAAGTCCAATTCACCTCAAATTTGAGATATAGGCTCTTCAATACCTAATGAACAACCTCAAATCCACAAAAATTCCTAATATCTTTCTTAAATCCAAATTTCTTATTCCACACATCTAAGTTTTTCTTTACACGATAAACGGAAAAATCCTAGAGTTTGCTCACATTCAAATTCACACATGATGACTGCGCACTTCCCATGCCACAAATTCCTAGATCTTAACTAACATCTTAACCAACATCTTAACCATATAATCCAAGCTTTAAACATAATCCTCTTACTTAAACAGAACCTAAAATCACGGATGTTACAAAAAGCAGGCCTGACTAATATACAAACGAACAGGTTAGTCGCACGTAAACACATTATCTAATCAGGGAAGGACATAATAATCATGAGAATCAACCCAAATTAACATAAACAATGAAGCCTAGAAAAATGCTTCGGCAAGTGACTTCTTGTTGTATAAGAATTCAGATGATAGAAAGGATGGAATATGACCAAAAAACTGTTATTACACCTCTGGTTCCCTGTTAGTGGTCATGTGTGATTTTGGTTTCTGTTGTTTTTTTTTGTTGCACATTTGATTCCTATTTTTCAATATTGCATATTTGGTCCTTCCGTCTAATGTCTGTCAATTTTTTTAATAATTAACATAAAGGAACTACTTCTCTAAGCACACAAAACCTTTGAAATTTACTGGATTTTTGTTCCCTCATCCGCCTTTCCGATTCAACATGATTCAATGGTTTCTCTTTGTTATTTATTGGATTTGTTCCTTCTTTTCAGGACTTTTTTTGGTTCCACCACAAGGTCCTTTATCATAGAAGCTCAACCAAAGGTTCTATGTGCTTAGGGCAGTGATTCCTCTATGTTAATCTTTGGAAAATTGATAGACAATTGGGCGGAATGACCGAATTTAAAACATTGAAAAAAATAGGATGACCAAATGTGTCAAAAAAAAATTAGGGGTCTAAATCACACATAACTAATAGTAGGAGTACCGAAAGTACAATTAAACCAAAAATAATGACATCGTCACGTCATTATTCAGATATAATCCGAGACCCAGCAATGAGTTTTGCTAAATTGACACAGATTTTGGGACACCGTATCTGACACTTCTATAGTGCATACGGGTTGTGAACCGTTGGATTATGATTCTTCCTGATCTATCCATTCATTTAGTTTTTCAATTATAGTTTTTATTAAATCTATTTTTCTCTCGTATTCTTTACAATCACAATATTCACAATGATATTCCATGTGTTTATTACATGTATCAGTTGCTTTATTTTTTAATTCTTGTACTAAGTCTTTTACTTTAATCTGATTTGTTAAATCTATCATACTTAGATAGTGAACAAATTTTTCTATGTATAGAGTACTCATTATTAATTAGCTAGTACATAGCTTTGATACCAATTCGGTACCACCCTATTACTTTTATTCATTTTATAAATTTTTCTATTAGTTCCCAGGTGGTGGTAGTAGTTAAGCATAATCTGGATGATTATTTTCATGCATAATTTGAGTTACAAGTAGTTCATATCCATAATCCATTATTTGGTCATCTAATTCCATTATTTCTTCGATTAATAGTTTTCTTTCTTCCTCACAAAATATTAACTGTATTCTTTGCATTATTTGTTTTAGATAAAGTTTTTCTTGCCAGTGTTGATGTCTTAATTTATTAATTATCATCTGCTTACAATCTATGGGTATTTTCATAACTAAAACACTTAATATTTTTTGATCCATTTTAATCATCTAGTAAATCCCAATCTTCATATATATCAGATAATGATAGTCTATCATATTCATATTCAAAAGCTAAACCTATATCTTCCATATAGTTCCATTCTAGATCTAGTGATATTTTTACAAGATAATAGTCTTCTTGTCTATACTGGGCTTTTATTTTTTCAATTATTAATTGTTTACAATCAATAGGTAAATCCATTACTAGGACACTCAAAATTTCATTTTCTGTTTGTTCATCAAATTCGGAATATATTTCCATTATTTTAATCAATATCTTCAAACAATGGTGCAGTTAATTTAAAATAACTAGTCGATGATTGTTTTGTTGAAATCATTTTTTCTATTTCTTCTATCTTTTCTAATATTCGTCTTTTATGTTCTTCCCTTTTATTTCTTATATTATTGAGATCTTTCTCCTTTTCTATAATATAATTTTCTATTTGTTCTTGATCTTTATTTTTTATATAAGGGGTTATCAATTCCTTTATATTTCTTCTGTCTTGATTTATTTTACTCTGATATTGTTCATACATATCTCTTAATTCTATTCCCTTATTCATATTCTATTTCTCAGATACTGAGCTAAATCTCTAACTTGATTTGATAGTTTATTTATATCTTCGTTTTTATTTTCTTTTGTTTCCGGGAAAGTAATTGGTTTAGGTGTTTGCCTAAAGCTTAGTGATTTCGGATTTCTTATAGAAATTCCTAATTCAGTTAAGTCATTTCTTTTTGGGTAATAAATCTTTCCAATTTCTTCAAAAAGTATAGGTATATCAATTCTATCATTATTTCTAAACGTAATACTATGGTGTGAATTTGTTAGTGCATAATTGACACAATAAGTAATTGAGAAAATCTTGTCTCTTATTCTCATTAAATTATTCCTTAAAAATCTATGTTCCATAGTTAATGATTGGTCTAGTCTTTGAGTATCTAGAGGTATTCCAATATTTGGGTGTATTTCAAATTTTAATTTGACATAGGCTAAATTTCCTTCGATTACTCCTAATATTCTATCCTTAGGATCTGTTATTCTATCATCTTTTAGAACTATTTCAATAGGTGAATCTATCCCTTCTTGAAAGGTTGCTTTAATTAAAACTTGGATTGCTCCTATATGAATATAGCCTATTTTCTTTCTATGTGATTCCTTTTTTAAATTCCTTTTTAACTCAATCAATTTTTTCTTGTTTAATAGTTGTATACATGTGTTTCCCTGAGTTTCAGATATATCTATTGGGGTTTCATTAACTATTTTTCCATAATATATTATATTTTCCTTTTGGTTGAATCGTTTCATTATACCTCCTAATTTCTTCATGTTTGCATCTTTAGATAAATTTAAGTCTTCTTTCTGAATCTTTTGAAAGAGTTTTGGATCTATTAAGATACTTCCTTCATAGTTACCATCTTCCTCAGTAATTTGTAAATGTTCTACATCAGTATTATTAGTTATTTCCTTTTCTATTTCAGACATGAGTGATTTCTAGTATAAACTGAATAAAGTTAAACAGTTGATAAGTCATACCTGATCTGAGGGTTTAAAAATGATTCTGGTTTTCTTGGTCCACCGCAGCTTCCGTCTAGTTTTGAGTTGAGATTTCAATCGAGTAGTTGGGAATAATGAAAGTAAAGTAAAGAAGTAGTGGTTTTATTTAAGTACATAGAACCGGGTGAATGCACACTCAAGCATTCGCTAAGCAAAAGCTTAGATCTTCTCAAGGAGAAGAGAGATGAGAATTGAAAACTTCTTTTTTCATTCTGCCTTTGCCCTGGCATAGAGGGGCTTATTTATACACGCAGAGTCACTAAGGAAATGACGGAAAAGTCCTTACATTATTACAACTTTACAATCAATCAGGCAACTTTAATAATTTATAATGACGTCATGGCTTACGTCATTCTTCTAATAATGCTTGATGACGTCATGGCTTACGTCATTCTTCAATAATTGCTTCGTCTGAGTCTTTATCGTCTTGCCGTCAGTCTAGTTTCTTCATACATCTCTCGCATTTGTGATTGCCATTCTCTTTAATCATTGCACATAATAAGTCAAGGACAGTTGGTTGATAATTCATTGAAAGTCCTTGTAGCGTGTAGAATGGTAATTCGAAGTTTGTAAGTAATGCGAGATCTCTTTCTCTAATCAAGTTACCACTGGTTTTGCTGAGCAGTAGAGTATGTGGACCTTTGAACAGTGCTTTTATGAAAGAGTCTTTTCCAATGAGCTGGCATTGAGTGAAAATGCTTGCTAGTTGATTAGCCATTATTGTAACAATTTTTTCTTCAGTATAAGTTTCTCCAGTAGGTTCGTCTCTCATAGAGAAACTATTATTGCTTACGCCAATGAAAATCAAGTTCTTTGTGGGTTGCTTAGTTGAAAAGTCTGGGTAAGTCGAATAGAACTTTAGAAAGATAGTTCTATCTTTTGCAACATTCTTTTGGTAGTTCTGGATGGCTTCTTTCAAATTATAAGGAAATAATTTGATTTCTTCTAAGTTTTGGCTTAGGTAGAGACATTCAATAAGTCCAAACTGGAACATATTAAATGTGAAAATCGATGTGGCTCCTGGAGTAATTACAGCCTTAACACCGAAAATGTTTCGGTTGACCATGTAAAAACAGTTAATCTTTTCCTTGTCAGACCAGTTGGTCAATCTTTTTATGTGTTCAAAAAAAATTTCTTTTGAAAACTGAGTTTGTAGTTCATGTTCTTTTCGTGATGGGATCTGATAGTCATCAATGGAAGAGGGAATTCTTCCAAGTATTCTTAATGAAGTCTTTTGTGCTGGTGGAGTCTTTATTGTTTCTGAAAAAGTTCTTGGGCCAAGATATACTTCCTTGCCTTTACTTTGTTCATTCTGATAGTCTATCAGTGCTTTCTCTGCTTCTTCTTGGGTACGAAATCCTTTATGATGGACTCCCGAAATTCCTATGCAGTGAGGTGCTGCCTTGTGCCATTCATTGTAGACACCGGGGTGTGGTCCATTGAAGATAGTGTACCATTTTTCGTCAGTATTTTCTTGTGCTTGTTGTTTGACAGTCTTCATAGGGTCTTCCTTGATAGGCATTCTTTGTAGTTGAAACTTTAGTACATCAATATTTGTTCTGATTAAATCAAGCTCCATCATTTTTTGCTTCTCGAGCATTTCTTGGTATTGAATCTGCTTCAGTATGTCTTCAATTGTTGATTGCTCCATTCTCTTGACAAAATATCTGCAAGAATATTTTTATCTCCCTTAATGTGAGAGATTGAGTAATTGTATTCGGCAAGTTTCATTTGCCATCTAATCAATCGTCCTTGTTTATAAGTTCCTTTATGATTTAAGTTCTTAAAACTTGCGACATAAGTCGAATCGGTTCGGACTATAAAGTCCTTATCCAGTAAATAAATCCGATGTTTTTCCAACATACGGATCAAAGCCAATGTCTCTTTTTCATGAGTGGGATAATTAATCTCACTATCTGAAAAAGTTCCTGACATATATCGGCATAGTAATTCATTTTTTGTTCCAGGGGTTTTGGCTTTCATAACACCTTCCCAACAGTCATTTGAGGCATCAGTCTCAATAATTATTTCATCATCATCCGAAGGATGATATAGCTCAGGAAGATCCCGGCATAAGTCTTTCATTTTTATAATAAGTTTATCATCATCACCAGTCCATGTCCAGATAGCATCCTTCTTTAATTTTTGTTGAAGGATTCTTCTTTCTGCTGCAAGATTCTTGATAAAACCTTCATTTGAAATATATGTTAGTAGTCCAAGAAATCTTTGTAACTCTTTTTTATCTTTTAAAGTTGTTGGAAAACCTTGCAGTTTTTCTAGTACATGTCGTTGCATTATTATTTTTCCCTTTTCGATTTCTAATCCTAAATAATTAATTCTATTCTGGGCTAGGACAGCTTTCTTCTTGCTTAAGACTATTCCATGTTCATAACATTTGTTAAGAACGAATTCAATCTTTTTAAAATGATCATCTAATCCTTTATTCAAAAAGATCAATATATCATCAATATAAATAAGACAAAAGTCTTTAAACTCCTTAAGTATTGAATCTATTCTTCTCTGGAAGATTCCAGGTGATTGCTTTAATCCCATTGGGAGTACATTCCATTCATATTGACCTTGAGGACAACTGAATGCTGTTAATGCCTTCGATTCTTCAGTCAATCTAATTTGATAAAATCCTGATTTACAATCGAAGGTGCTGAACCATTCCATGTTTCTAATCCTTTCAATAATTAAGTCTTTTCTTGGAAGAAAGTAGGCGTCTCCTTCCATGGCATCATTAATTTGTTTGTAATTGATTACCATCCTTCTTTTACCTCTTTTTATTTCATTATGATTCTCTACATAAAAGGCTGGTGCAGAGTGTTTACTAGTTGATGGTCTAATTAATCCTTTTTTACACATTTCATCAATGTCCTTTTCAAATTCATCTCTATCTTGTTTTGTATAAATCATTGGTTTACATTTTACTTCCTTTGTGGGGTCTTTTAGTTTTAATTCTACTAATTCAGTATTTTTATTAATTCTGGGGTCTAGAGGGTTTTCGCTACAAACCTTTTCTAGAAGTTCTTCTATATGAGCTGGTATTATTCTATTTGGTTCCAAATTGACTAATATATGGCGGATTTTTGTGCATATTGAGCTAATAATCTCACCACGTTTCAGCTGTCGAAACTTTGATGAAAAAGTACATGTAGAAGTATGAATAATTGGTATTTTGATAATTTCTCTTTTTTGTTTTTGATAAATATATGGAGTTCGCAAAGTAATATATGTTAAATATTGACAAAATGGTTGATATAACCGTAAGAAATTATTACCAATAATTATATCAATTCCTGTTTCTTGTTTATATATTGTTGGTATTATAAAAGTTTTTTCTTGTATTATCAAAGTAATTCGTTTTGCTATATAATACAAAGAATGTATTGATCCATCAGTAATTTGTATTTTTAATGGTTTTTCCAATCGTTCCCAATTATCAATCAATGCTTCGGTTGCAAGGCATAGACTTGCTCCAGTATCTATATATGCTTCTGTTACATTTTTACTTTTTTCTATTAATATTTTTATATAGGTACTATTCTGATTTTCCTTCTTCTGAAGATAATTCATCATCTGTATATTCGTATATACTTATATCTGAATCACTTAATTCGTCTTCGAGTGGTTCTAGTTCATATATCTGGAAAACATGTTTTATTATTTTTGATTTTTCCTTAAAGTCTTTTTCTTTTCTTTGAGGGCATTCATTAGCATAATGTCCTTCGACATTACATATCCAACAGACACATTTCTTTTTTCCCTTAGGACAGTATTTCTTAGGTGTTGATTTCTTTCTTCTGAAGTATTTCTTTTTATTATTTTTATAATAATTTTTCTTTCTAGGATAGGTCTTTCGTAGATTTGGTTTTTTGTAATATTTTTTCTTTCTTTTATTCATTTTGTCACAACCATATTTCCCTGGTTTTTCTATGTCTGGGATATCACAACAAATGACAGTACTTCCTCTATTTAATTGTCTAATTGTTTCTCTATTCAAACATTGTTCTTTAAGTTCTTGATATAAGAGTTTAATAATTCCTCCTAAAGTATTTGCTGTTTCCTCGGGTTTTAATTCTCAAAGTTTATTAATCTTTGAATTTAATGGATAAGGTAATTTATCTATAAAGATATATTTATATATTTCTTTAGAGTCTTCATTAAGTTGATAATAGTATTTTTGATATTCACAAATAAAACTTTCTATTTGACACATATCACATATTTGCATTCTATTAAGATGGGATTTGGCATTTTCAATTAAAGCTTTATTTGTCTTTTCTCTTTGTTCCAATAAATTATATCCTAAAAATTCTTGGTGTATTAGTGTCATTATTAATTTAACATAGTCTGAGCTATTATCTACCATTCTTCCAAAATTAATCCATTCTGCATCTTTAATACTTAATAAAAATTTTTGTACATTTCCTGTTGTTTTAAATGTCACAAAATTTTTGGTTTCTATAAAGTTTAGTTGTTTAAATCTTTCATCGGTTAAAATTATTAAGATTATTTCATTCGTCCATCTTAAAAGTACATCTTCTTTATTTCTGAGACAGTCAAGGTCGAGTACATTTCCTGTATTATGGTATCGGGGTTTAAATTCTTCTTGAACTTTTGACCATTTATTATTATTTTTTCTTGCATAACCTTTATTATACATTGTTTCAGTTTCATATCTATCCCATGCTCCTTCGGGTGTATATTTGTATTCTTCCCATTTCCTTTTAGGGCTTTTTCCACTATATTCACCTCTTTCCATTTTTATATGATTTTCTTCAGATTCTGAAGATGAGCTATAATTTAAGATTATTTCCTCATTTTCTTTATTCTCTGTGTTTTTTATATTAATTCTTTCGATGTTGTGTATTTGATTATTTTCTTCTTCAACTATTTTGAGTTGTTCTAATAATTGTTGAATTTCTTCTATATCATTTGATTTTCTTAATGTTTCCATATACTCTGCTTTTAGCCCCTCCATGATGATACAGGTGTAGGTATCCATGAAGATTCTTGTTCTTGTTTAATTATTATTTTTGATTTTCTGGATTCTAAAATTTCTTCCAATTCAGTTTTTGTTATACATCTGTTATTTTCTTCATAATCTAAAAGATCTTTTAGTTGGTTTAAAATAATTTTTATTTTAATAATGTCTTCATTTTCGTCCATTTCTTTTCCTTTACTAATATTGTTTAAGGTTTCTTTAATATTTTCTATTTCATTTCTTCCTTTATGTATTTTATTGTAAGTGTAATTTGCAATTTTATCAGTGTTTTCAATTAAGTGAATAATATTTTTATTAATTTCTTTCAAAATTCTTTCTAATTCCTTGAATCCTGATTCTAATTCTTCAGATAATCCCATTATCCTATACAATTTTCTAATTCTTGTTTTAATTTTCTTATTCTTTTTCTGACCAATTCTTGATGATAAATAATATTTTCATTTTGTTCTAATTTTTCTAATATTTCTAAGTATTTTCTTAGCTCGTGTATATTTTGTTTTAGTTTCAAAATTCTATTCATTTTTAAAATAATATCATTGTAGTAGTTTTATACTTTATACGATGTCAAGTGTCGGCAAATTGTGTTCAATTAGCTTTTCCGAACTAATAACATACACTTTCACACTATTATTATTTATTTATTTTGACAAATCACTTTCATACTTGTTAGAAGGTTGGGAGAGCGGATAATATATGTTGCCCCCTAAAATATATCACAATCATGTGGTATGAATTTCGATTAGTAAAAATAAAATAAAAAATATATCTCTCATCATTAATTATTGAATATTTCAATTGATCAACCAAATCCTAAAATATAGGGTTGTGACACACTTTATAAAATAACAGAAATATCCCTTAAGGAAATGCTTATTCTTTATTGTTTTTACTAATTTGTTTTCTTTTTCATTTTTGACAATAAATTCTAATTTTTTGCAACAAAAAAAATATATCATAATTTTTTTTCTTCCTTCCTACCTCTTCCTTTCTTCATCAAAGTTACTTGTGCACACTGTCTCGTGAAATAATTAATGTATATGTAATGCGACTAACATATTCTTAATTTCTGTCAAAAAAAAAAATATATTATAAAGGAAGCCTAGCTATAGCTATGACATAAACATATATATATTTTGACCTGAAGCTAAAATGCATGTATAGAAGTTGACTAAAATACAATTTTGGTTATAAGCAATTACAAAAAGCAAGCGTCCACACAAAAATAAAAATAAATAAAAAATACAATTAAGAATAATTCTTAGATACTTTTGGTGTACTAAAAATCGATTTCTCTTTATTATTGGGGGTGCAACATCAATTTTATAGGCTACCGTTTCTCTCACTTCAATTATATTTTGTAATGCTGTCATTGATGTAGCACTCATTTAAGGGTATAGAATAAAAAATATCTACTACTCTAAAAGCATTTTTATAGTCATTTTTTTTTTGGTATTTCAATAGTCAAAATTCTTTAATATTAATAATACAACAATCCCTAAAGAATGTGACTCAGTTAATTGTGTAAACTTGTGGAGGAGAATTTTAGTTTGAATCTCGCAGAACTCATTCTTAGGGAGGAACGAATAACCTTAAAATACGTCTAAACATTCGAGTAGATATTAGTCCCACAACGAGTCCAAAATGACCTAAACTTATGGAAATATACTCTACAGACCCACTGAGGAGTCAAGTATCATAATTATGATAACTATGATGGTTGTAAAAAAAAACAATAATATAGTAAGTGAATAATAATGTAAAGACTTATTCTAATGTTCCATAAATAAAAAAATTTAATTCCACTTGGATTAATATTATTGTGCTGTGTGAAAAAAAATCACCGTGCTAAAGATGCGTAACATTGATATTAAGAAAAAATTACGCTGACTTTCCTTGAGATAGAGAGATCAGTGTAATTTCAATTATTAACTTTTAGGGATTCAAATGTAAATAACAACATTTGATGTAAGTTTTTTTTAAAAACAAAAGTATTGAATATAATGAAGTCAAATTTCAAAAAAAATATCAATATAAGACTACCCCAAAAAAAAAGCAATACAAGTCCCCAGTATTAATTTTAATTATATTATATATATAATGAATGTCTTGTCATGTCCACGACGGGCCGCAGATGGATCCATGGAAAACCTTTCCCGCAAAAAAAAAAAAAAAACCTTTGGAAAATCTATGGGCTGATTTGTCTCATAACGAATTTGTCAAATTTCATCAGCTATCTATATTATTGCCAAGAGAGAGCAGTTCCTTGACTTTCAAGAACATAATAATGTGACCATTGCTTAATATAAGAGTAACCTGATTTTCTTGAAGAAGCAAAACGATAATGTTTCAGTTTTTTATTTTGCAACTTTATGTGATACAGAAACACTTTATCAGGTGGTCCTGGTTTAGAAAACTATTGGTGCTCATCAAAAGTATGCCCTAGCTGGCTAACAAAGAAGCGCTGAATAGGATGCCATTGCCAATGCCACTAGGTTTCAAATTATCGATATTTAGGCGCAAATTTGCGGTCTATTATGTTTGGTTTCATATCCATATTTCTATAGGGTTATAATAACTCGTTAGGACACTACACTCACAATTGCATATTATACAACTACTTAATTTCAAAGTACAATACATTTATATCCTACCCACACTCACATTAATCTAGGGATCTAGGATGTCTGTATGAGTGTCCAAATCCAGATGTAAAAAAACATAAGTGTAAGGTTTATAATGCATCACCAACAACTAAGTGGGCTTTCATGGGGACAAAGAGCTCACTAATGACTTAGTGGTCCTTCTTTTAGAGGACACCAACAATCTCCCATTATTATTATATACTCACACTGTTGCGGCTGTCCTATAACCTGATTAAGACATTTTAGCTTGTATGATATCCATTTTATCTATTATGCTTACTTGTCCAAATTTGGTCCAAATGGTGAAAAACATGGAACCGTAGTGGCTTGGACTTGAGAGAAACGATGATGATGCCTGACCTTACCCTTGTGGGTGCTCTGAAATTTCTCCAATAGATTTTAGGGAGCAGTGTTTTGGCAGCCCACTACCTTTGCCACAAAAGCCATGTGAACCGGATGCTTGATGTCTGGTCTCAGTAAGTTCTTTACTTCTTTTGTCATTTATCTGTTTAAGTGTAACACTTCAACATATTTCTCAACTTCACAATTTTTATGATCTAATTATAATTAGTCTTATAAATTTAATTGGTAGCTCAATCAATGTAAAAAAGTATATATACCATCAACTGATCATAAATTGTGTTACATCATTAACTATATTTAACTTTTATGATCATAATTATCTTAAAAGTCATACCTATGATGATATTTATTATACAAAAGAGAAAAGGGAAAAAACGCTAGCCTCTAACGGACAAAGCACCAACTGAATCGGCAACAATCAATAAAATAAGAGCTTAGTAATAGTCACAAACTCAAACGATTTGTGATTGAAAGTCTATATGTATATATATGTGTGTGTGATGATGATTTGTAAGTGATTGAAAGTATAAAAAAAAAATCTGGTAATATATAAAAATTAAACTCAATTCTTATTTCATTTAATATATAGATTCATTTTGATTTTGTCACCTACAATAATGTGATGCATACATGTTTGTAACTATGTGTAACAAACATTACTTTATTGAGCATTTGCTTCAAGAGTTTTTTTTTATATAAGCAAAAAATTATTGAAAAAAATATAAGGAGTATTCTAATCTAGATACAAGGAATAAAGAAAAGAGAATAGACTAATGTAAATAAAATACTATTCCTGACCACACATACATGGAACAATATTAACTTTACACTAATCACACCTAAGAACTCCACCCCAAATACTAGTAGTAAACAACCCAAAACATAAGCATCCACCAATTTGAAAGTTTCCTCGGAGAATTGTCCCTGCATACGCGTATGGTGTTGAAGGCCCACGATCAAAAGTCTCAGATTATCAGAAATTACCAATCAAGAGTTGTTTTTACATTTTGATATTCTTTATGATAGAAATGTTTCATTCTCATATTTAGCAAAAGGGATATAAAAAAGAATATTCTCATCCATATGTCATTATAAGGAATATTTATTAACCAGTACTCTTACCAAATCATTACTATATAAAGAAATATGTTGAGATGATTTCCGATGGGGTATGAATAATTATAGAGCTATAAGATAACACTCTTATCCACTCTTTTTCTGACGTTCTCTTGTAAAGTCAAAATTAATTAAAAATAGATTTGATAGGTAGCTAAAAATATTTTTCCTTAAAATATCATTCTCAAAAAATCTTATAATCATATTACTAAAAATAAATAAATAAAACTTGAACCAAACACCCTAATGTATTGGCCCTACTCTTCTCCGGTATGTATGAGTATGACACCGAAGCTCCATAAAGAAGCTTTTTGTTTTGTTTTTGTTTTTTTCTTTTTGTATCAGGGGAATTTCATGAAAGATCTTATAAAAAAAAGGAGATAATAAAATAAAAAAGGGTCCAAATACATTGTGGAAATTTAAACCAGGCACTTATAATTTATATCGTGTAACTTAATTAATTGAATTAACTCAATAGGACAAAAAAAGATTTTACATTCAGTAATGTCTATTTCAATTTTGCGAAAGAATTTTGCCTTAAAATCTGATATACAAGATAAATATACTGACCATTATAATTTTCTTAATTAAAATGTTAAGAAAGTGGTTAGCAAAGCCCAAGTAGAGACCCTTTTCTTGATACACATAAATATGGTACGTTTGATTCGTATTTAGGTACAAGATAAAAAGAACAATACAAGACACAAACCTGTAAGTTATTGGACAATTTTTTGAGTCATTTGTATTTGTTAATCACCCCACGTGACGTCTTTCCAGCTGAAATTTGTCACACAAGTTCATATACAGATCTTGTCTTGTGTGAATAACACAACTCGAAGATGAATCAAGATAAATCTGTGGAGAAAATATTTGTGAATTTATATAGTTGTCTTAAATTAAAGTAGAGGCATTTACCAAAATAATTATAAAGTAGAGGCATGAATTCGGTACCACTAGAACTTGATAGCACCTAGTTTTCAAAGGCACCTGATATGTATTGAGCTAAAGCCAGCCCTATATTTTTGGTACTTCAATTCACTTCCTTTAATCATCATTTCAATTTTTGGTTATGAATTGGCCATAACTCTAACACAAGGGACCTAGGTCTTACACAATTACAAACTTTGTCCTCAGAGAGTTAATTAAAAGCATTTATTAGTTTCACAGAAAAGGGACCAACAATCCAACTGGCCACAAGCTTGATTATGGGTGCGTTTGGATAAATAACTTAACTAAGCACTTATAGCATAAGGCCTTGTTGTACAAGAGCTTATGCCATAAGAGCTTGAATTCAATAAGTCATGTGCGTTTGGATGCATATTTCCAAAAGCACTTATACAAAATTAAGGCGTTTGGATACATTATACGTGCTTGAATTGGCGGCGCTACATCACCAAATCACGGGCGTCAAGCTTTGCTTTCACACTCTCGGAGGCGAGCCAAGGGTTCGAGGGGCGAATCTCTAAAATCACTTCCCGCAGAGGGGACCAAAGATCGGCCGCATTTGCCACATATTGGCGCTCTTTCTGCAAGGCCATGGTCCGCATAAGAGCTTATGAAATGCCATAAGTTAGTTTTCCTAACTTATGAGAATAAGTTAAAAGCAACTTATGAAATGTCATAAGTTCTTTTCATAAGTTGTGGCAAACACGTGGCATAAGAACTTATGGCATCAGATAAGTCATAAGGAGCTTATTTAAGCTCTCACAAACGGGGCCTATGTCATTCTAACTGCACTGATATCAGGGAACATGGCTAATGCTCATAGCTGGTATTTGGCACCCACAATTGGTAACATCTGTGTGTGTGGTTGTCTTCATTTTTTTCTGTAACCTTGATCAGGTGATCTTATTATAAATTATAATGTCTGAAATCTGATATATTATAACAGGACAGGTTACATACTTACATATGGTGCCATCAGGGCCCAAGTCTTTTACCGGTTGAGGCTCTCCTCTCATCCTCTCTGTCCGAACCTTCAGCTTTTAATGTTAAGAGACAAAAATGACCGCAAGTTTTCAATGCACATTATTAAATGATCAATTATTGAAATGCGCCAAGTGTACATATCAAGTTCAAGGTTTCGGGCCATGCAAGAACCTTAGTAAAATAAACTTTTATATTATAACTAAGGAGAATGCTAACTTCTTAGGAGGACATTCTTTAAAAAATTAAGAAAGTAAAATTTGTATGAGAAAATTATGTATTTAATATTTTGAAAAATACTACATATAGTTTTTCAATACGAATTTTCTTTTTGTTGATTACTTAATCAATACCCTTAGGTCACTTGTTAGCAAGATCCATACCCTAATGGAAGTCCAAGGAAACCAACAAAGTTTTCGGTAGGGCTAATTCCCAAAAGCAGAAAGAAAAGCCAGGAAAATTTTACAAAGACCAAAAAGACATTGCTTTTCTTTATATGACATGTATGAAAAAAATTCTAGTCTGTACACCTTAAAATTAAGGATCAAAATATTTTTTTGTTAGAGTTTGATTTTTTTTTTTTTTATAAATTGCTAGAGTTTGATGTTCGGTTGAAAAATAAAAATTGAAGTCACCGTATAGGCATGCTAAGGAACATATTTTCTTTTTCTTTTTCTTTTTTTCAATTGAAGTATTGGGATGGTAGAATATCCAATTTTAAGGTCAGAGTGTACCACAAGCTAACAAGCCTAAACGAAGACTTGCATCGATTCTTGCAGATGAGTTACTATTAAAGAATCAGTAAAAAGAATTAATTAATTAATTAATACATTTTATTCTTACCAGAGAGTTGATGTTTACTTTGGTTTGATTACAAACTTTCAGCAGATCCTCTTTATCATTTCTAGCTTGAACTATATATTGTCAATCTGGAATGCTTTCTAAACTTTTCTAAACCTGTTAATCTCAATGTGTTATCCTTGATCTGTTTTAGTGATGACAAAAAATAATTTATATAATTCTCAATTTTGGTGTCACATAATCAACACTTTTTCTTGACAACACCCTCCATTCTTTCCTTTGTGAGACATTACAGAATGAGATTGAGAACCAACTTATAGAACACTGTGCAAGAAAACTTGCAAGGTTCTTATACTGCATACTACTGCAGAGAATTTTGGTATCCTTCTTTTTACTAGAAACCTTTGTAACAAACCGCGGGATCATAGTTTTGTGTGATTTTTTTTTTTTTGGTTTCTTAGGTATCCTACCTTTCCCAATCAGGTTTTCAACATATGCAAGAGTTAGTGATTGATCCCGTAACCACTTTCTTAAGGGATCCGAACTCGTTATCACTCGGACCAACCACATGTTGGTTTCGTGTGAATTGTGATTATTTAATGAATAATGATGCTATGACAAACTTAATCAGCTATTGTAGTTTTTATTATGAAAATTTGACAACTATGTTTAAAATTTTAATTCTAAACATTGAATTATCCAAGGAAATAAATGAGAAGAAAATAAATTAGCGTTTTAAACAAACATATAAAAGGAGGTCAAAACTATCACAGAATTATACATAAAAATCATTTAAAATTCGACTAATGGATTTTCATCCAACGAAACAGGTGACATGAGATTACTATCCACGCTGGTCCCATCCCATTTCTATCCCTACTCTCTGCATTAAAGTCACTTTCATGATATATATTTCCTGTCAAAAAAAAAATGTCACTTTCATGTTCCAAAAAAAAAGTCCTTTTTACGTTCTACCATCAATTTAACCCGTTAAATTTGTTCCTGGATTCAGGTCAATATCATGATTGATGCAAGTTGTTGTTAGATTGATTAACTGATATGATTTACAATTCAATAAAACAAACAAAAGAGTATGAGGAATCTCCGGGAGTGGTATACAGTTGGTGTAAAGGAATAGTGTGTTTGATGCAATATAAAAGTTGAGAGGATGAATTGTTTATTGAATAAAAGAGTTGGCTTTTAAATAGTCATACATCAAATGAAATAGAGAAAAAACAGCCCACGTAGCAATCTCTAAAACGTGGTCAAAGTGTCAAAGAAATAGGTACAAGTAACAAATTATCCCTTAATAATAGGATTATTGATCATATCCTAACTAAAAACTGAACATGAAGCAAAACTAACTTTAACATCCTCCCTTAAACTGAATGCTACTAGCAATCAGTTTACTTTTGGTGGTGAACACACTCCCAGCAGATTGCGCAGCTTCACAAAAGCATCAAGTTTCAAAGGCTTTGTCATCACATCTGCAACTTGTTCCTGAGTACTGCAGCGAACTAGTTTCACAGTTCCATCTTTTGTGAGTTCCCGAAGGAAATGGAAGCGTACATCAATGTGTTTGTTGCGTCCATGCATCACAGGATTCTTAGCAAGCTTAATTGTTGAGCTGTTGTCGCAATAAACAGTTGTAGAGCCATTTTGAGTGTGTCCAAGGTTCTCCAAAATCCTTCTCAGCCAAACTGCTTGGCAAGCACATGTGGATGCGGCTATAAATTCTGCTTCTGTTGTAGATAAAGATACTACTGACTGTTTTTTGGATAACCAAGATATTGTCCCAGAGCTCAATAAAAACATATACCCTGAAGTACTTTTCCTATCATCCAAGTCACCTGCATAGTCACTATCTGTGTATGCGACTAGTTCCTCATTTCCTCCCTTCTTATAGAACACTCCATAGTCAATTGTCCCTTTTAGGTATCTTAAGATCTTCCTTGCTGCCTGTAAATGTACCTTAGTAGGATGCTCCATGTACCTACTGATGAGGCTAACAGCGAACATAACATCTGGACGTGTAGCAGTTAAATACACAAGACTGCCCACAATCTGCTTGTAGTAAGTACTATCAATTTTCATGCCATCCTCATCCTTTTGAACATTTTCTCCAGGAACAATTGGGTTATGGACAGAGTTACTTTTGTCCATTCCAAATCTCTCCAACACCTCCATCACATACCTTTTTTGACTGATGAAAATGCCATCAGTCTTTTGCATTACTTCAATACCAAGAAAGTACCTCATCTTACCCAAATCAGTCATATCAAACTCAACCATCATGGACTTTTTGAATTCAGCAAACATTGACTCATCATTTCCAGTAAATATAAGATCATCAACATACAAGCTTATAATCAGAATTTTACCTCCTGTACTGGTTTTAACAAACAGAGTGCGTTCATGAGAGCACCTTTCAAAGCCTTCTTTCAGAAAATATGACTCTATGCGACTGTACCATGCTCGTGGAGCTTGTTTCAATCCATAAAGCGCCTTCTTCAGCTTGTACACCTTATGCTCATTGCCCTTGATTTCATGTCCACGAGGTTGTTCAACAAACAGTTCTTCATTGAGTATACCATGCAGAAATGCTGACTTTACATCCAATTGATAGATAGTCCATCCCTTTTGAGCTGCAAGTGCAAGAACGCGTCTAATTATGTCCAATCTTGCCACAGGTGCAAAGACTTAATTGTAATCCACTCCATGTTGTTGAGCATATCCCTTCGTCACAAGTCTTGCCTTGTATTTGTCTATTTCTCCATTCTCATTGAGCTTTGTTTTGTATACCCATTTCACTCCAATTTTCTTTCCTCCGGCTGGTAAATCTATCAACTCCCAAGTGCCATTCTTCTCTATAGACTCTATTTCCAATTTCATGGCATTTCTCCATTTTTCACTCTTCACAGCTTCTTCAAATAAAATTGGATCAGCAGCTGCAAACATAGCCAAGTTGGTCATGCTTTCTTCTTCAGAAAGTCCTTCTCCACTTTCATAGTCCCTCATCCAAATAGGTTGCTGCCTGATTCTTCTACTTGAATCTGGTGAGCTCTCTTCGACTGACTCATTTGAACTAGAGCTCTCGGTTTCTCCCTCTATTTCTTCATTGATGCCTTCTTCATTGTTTTCAACGTTGGTAACTTCATCTTGTTCATCTTCCCACTCTAAGTTGACCGTAATGGTTTCCTCATGACTTTTATCCCAGTCCCAACTTCTATCTTCTTCAAAGACAACATCTCTACTCACAATGATCTTATGAGAAACTGGATCATATAGCTTGTATGCCTTTGATTCTTCACTTACTCCAAGTAGAACACACCTCATACTTTTGCTATATAGCTTTTTTCTTTTACTGTCAAGTATGTGGACATGGGACACACATCCAAAAACTCTAAAGTACTCAACCGATGGCTTTACTCCACTCCAAGCTTCTTCTGGAGTTTTATTTCTCACTGTAATTGTTGGACATCGATTCAATACATGAACATTCCAATTGACAGTCTCAGGACAAAAAGTCCTTAGAATGTTTTTTTCATAAAGCATGCAACGAACCATGTTCATAATGGTTCTGTTCTTCCTCTCCGCTGCACCGTTCTGTTGTGGTGTATACATAGCTATCAATTGTCTACTTATACCATTCTCCTTGCAGAAATCAGTAAATTCTTGTGATATAAATTCACCACCTCTGTCAGTACGCAAACATTTTATGAATGTATCTGTTTCTTTCTCAACACGATTTCTAAAGTTTCTAAAAATATCAAAAGCTTCTGACTTTTCTACCAAGAAGTATACCCAAGTTTTACAACTATAATCATCAATGAAGGTGATTAGGTACCCTTTTTTTGCTGTTTGAGATGGGTGTAATAGGTCCACATATGTCAGCATGCACCAACTGCAGGATTTGAGAAGCTCTCCACGTGCTCTCTTTTGGAAATGGATCCCTATGTTGTTTTCCCACTAGACAGTCTTTACAAATTTTGGAGGGAGCTTTGAGTTGTGGCAATCCATTCACCATCCTTTTTTGCTCAAGAGTATTCAAGCCATTAAAACTCAAATGACCATATCTGCAGTGCCATAATTGAGTTGAGTCTTCAGTGATTGTGTTGAAACAAGCTAATACACCTGGCTGAGGCTTAACAGACAGAACGAACATTCTGTTTGAGGACATTGTTGTTTCCATGATCAAGCCTTTCTCCTTATGATAGATCTTGCATCTTCCATGTTGGAACAAGATTGTTAACCCCTTTTCTTGCAGCTGACCAATACTCAACAAGCTGTTCTTTAGCTCAGGTACATAAAATACTCCAGTGATGATCTGTGAGATTCCATTTAACAGAAATCTCACATTGCCTTTTCCCTTCACAACCATGCTGGAATTGTTTCCCAACTTCATTGTTTCTCTAAAATTTTCATCCAAATCAGAGAATAGTTGCTTCTTGCCACACATATGATTGCTACACCCTAAGTCAAGGAACCATGCATCTTCCTTGTCTGCTTGTTTGTCCTCCATGTATGCCATCAAAAGCATTTCTTCTTGATATTCTGCAAAATTAGCTTCATTGTTCTTGCTTGGGCATTCATATTGAAAATGTCCAAGTTTATGGCAATGATAACACTCCACAGTGGACTTGTCTAAGCTTGACATGCCCCTTCCTCTTCCTCGTCCACGAAATCCTCCACGACCACGCCCTCGTGATCCCCCTACTCTATTTTCAGAAGTTACCTTCAATGCTTGCTCTTCTATCACAGGGACACTCATGCGTTGCTCATGCACCAGGAGACTACTTTGTAGCTGGTCAATGGATAGGGTGTCAATGTCATTTGACTCCTCAATAGAGCAGACAACATAGTTGAATTGTGGAGTCATGGATCGCAAAATTTTCTCAATAATAATGACATCTCCCATAGTCTCTCCATGAATCCTCATCTTGTTAGCTATGGTGAGGGTTCGAGCAAAGTATTCATTCATCGACTCTCCTGCTTTCATTTGAAGGATTTCAAATTCCCTGCAAAGTGCTTGCAGTTGTGCTCGTTTAAACCTTGCTGTCCCTTGATGCTTCTGCTTCATTGAGTCCCAAATGTCCTTATCCGTATCTTTCTTCAAGATAGTCTCTAAGATAGATCTATCAATTGCTTGAAAAAGGTAGTTTTTTACCTTTAAATCCTTGAGTTTCTGATCTTCAATGGATTTCCTTTGCCCCTCAGTCAGAACAACACCTCGATCCACTGCAGGGATCCCATTTTCTACCAAACTCCAATATTCTTTGGACCGAAGGAAGTTCTCCATGAGCATTGCCCGATGGTCATAGTGACCATCGAACTTTGGGATAGCTAGTTGAACAAAACTGTTTTCTGCCATCTGCTTGAAAGGACTGCTGCTTTTCAAGTCTTGATCATGCCCCCTGTAAAGAGGCTCTGATGCCAACTGGAAAGGAAGAGTGTGCTTGATGCAATGTAAAAGTTGAGAGGATGAATTGTTTATTGAATAAAAGAGTTGGCTTTTAAATAACCGTACATCAACTGAAACATAGAAAAAAAAAAGTCCACATAGCAACCTCTAAAACGTGGTCAAAGTGTCGATGAAATAGGTACAAGGAACAAATTATCCCTTAACAATAGGATTATTGATCATATCCTAACTAAAAAATTGAACATAAAGCAAAACTAACTTTAACAGTTGGATATGTCGATTTTTACAATCCGGATCCTCTCCTGCTGTTGCACGGTGCAGCAGCAGTTTTTTTTTTCAATTACCGCGTGCGGTAAGTTTAGGAAAAATTGAAATCACGCTGCAGAACCGTTGGATTATTCTCTCCCACGTATCAGAGCCGTTGATTTTGGCTGGAGAGGTGCTGCAGGGATTTATGTCGGAGGGAATCTGGATTGCGATTTCTATGATGCTATTGCCTTAATCTAAATTATTGCAGGTACTTTAGACACACTAACACGTAAATGCTTCAGAATTTTGCAACGCACGGGCTCTCAATAACTAGTTGGATCGAAAGGAGAATGTGGAAATGCAGATGATATATGTGGAATGAACCTCACCACATAACTACAACCTTCTGATAAAGACGAGAAGATACTTTTGAGCCACACTCCACTGATATCAATATGTCCCCTTTCTTTTTCTTAAAAAACGTAGACATTTTTTTTTTATTAGAACTATATAAAACGGGAAAATGTGCACATCAAATTTTGAATATACCCTCTAGCTGTTATCAAAATAATTTCTTATGAGAAATTATAACAAATTATTTGTGATGTTATCTTTTTATCTTGTAATTTAAAGTTTTAATATTCTTTTCTATTTGGAGAATTATAACCACTAATATTTTGACATATGTGCTTTTATTTTAATAACTAATAGAGATAAATAACTTTAATACTAATTTGTCAAGATATTTTCCGAACATAGAAATTAATGTCTTTCCATTTTAACAAATGTATTCTATTTTTTGAGTCAATCTTTTTTTTTTTCTTCAAGTTATCCTCCTAACCAATCATCATTATAATATAATCTATCTATACTATATATAAAAGAAGGTTCAAGCTAACGATATTTCAACATGTGTCAATCTCTGGTGCAATAGCTTATCATATACTATTCTAACTTATTCTTTTATTTTTAAAAATTTAAAAAAAAAAATCGAATTTCGAATTTCAAGTTTTAAAATGTTTTGAAGACATTTTCTTAATTGCTCATTAATTATTCATATAATTCTAACACAAATTGATATATAAGTATTGATTGCAAGGAAATTATATTAATTGACAATCAAAGTTAATACAATTTAAATCCTTTAATACAAAATGAATAACGCATCAGTAGTTTAATGCTATAAAATTTTAATCTTAATAATTAATACTTATGAAATTAATTTTTTTTAAAAAAATGTAAATACATCTATCTATACTATACTATATACTATATATAAAAGAATGTTCAAGCTAAAGATATTTCGACTGTGTCAATCTCTGATACAATAGCTTATCATATACTATTCTAACTTATTCTTTTATTTTTTAAATTTTTAATTTTTATTTCGAATTTCGAATTTCAAGTTTTAAAATGTTTTCAAGACATTTTCTTAATTGCTCATTAATTATTCATACAATTCCAACACAAATTGATATATAAGTATTTATTGCAAGAGGATTATACTAATTGACAATCAAAGTGAATACAATCAAAATCATTTAATACAAAATGAATAACGCATCAGTAGTTTAATGCTATAAAATTTTAATCTTAATAATTAATACTTATGAAATTAATTTTTTTTAAAAAATCTAAATACAATCAAAATCCTTTAATAGATAAATAGAACGTGTAAGATTAGTATAGAAATTTTTAAAAAATATGGACCGCTTTTTTAAAAAAAAAAATCCTTTAATACCACAAATTTTTAATGCTATAAATTTTTTTTAAAAAAATATGAATACAATTTTTAAATGAAATAGTTTCTAATATACTATACTAACTTATTCTTTTTTTAATTTTTTAATTTTTTAATTTTTTAAATTTTTAATTTTTACTTCAAATTTCGAATTTCAAGTTTTAAAATGTTTCCAAGATATTTTCTTAATTGCTCATTAATTATTCATATAATTCCAACACAAATTGCTATATAAGTATTGATTGCAAGGAAATTATGCTAATTGACAATCAAAGTGAATACAATCAAAATCTTTTAATACAAAAATTATAACGTATAAGTAGTTTAATGCTATAAAATTTTAATTTTAATATTTAATACTTATGAAAATAATTTTTATATTTTTAAATTTTTATTTCAAATTTCGAATTTCAGGTTTTAAAATGTTTTCAAGACATTTTCTTAATTACTCATTAATTATTCATATAATTCCAACAGAAATTGAAATATAAGTATTTATTACAAGGAAATTATACTAATTGAAAATCAAAGTGAATACAATCAAAATCCTTTAACACAAAATGAATAATGCATTAGTAGTTTAATGCTATAAAATTTTAATATTAATAATTAATACTTATGAAATTAATTTTTTTAAAATCTAAATACAATCTAAATCCTTTAATACATAAACAGAACCTGTAAGATTAGTATAGAAATTTTTTAAAAAAATCTGGACCGTGATTTTTTTTTTTAAAATCCTTTAATACCACAATTTTTTAATGCTATAAAATTTTTTAAAAAAAATCTGAATAATGCAATATTTTCTAATATACTATTTTAATTTCTTCTTTTTTTAAATTTTTACTTCAAATTTCGAATTTTAAGTTTTAAAATATTTTCAAGATATTTTCTTAATTGATCAATTATTATTTATATAATTCCAACACAAATTGATATATAAGTATTGATTGCAAGGAAGTTATAATAATTGACAATCAAAGTGAATACAATCAAAAATTTTTAATACAAAAATTATAACACATCAATAGTTTAATGCTATAAAATTTTAATTTTAATATTTAATACTTATGGAATTAATTTTTTTTACAAACATATGAATCTAATCAAAATCCTTTAATACATAAGTAGAACGTGTAAGATTATTACTGCAATTTTAAAAAAAAAAAATCATTTAATACCATAATTTTTTATTGCTATAAATTTTTTTAAAAAAATCTGAATACAATCAAAATCCTTAATACATAAATAGACCGTGTAAGGTTAGTATAGAAAATCCGATATTGAAAATTATACTGATATTTAAAATCAATCAAAATAGATATTGATAGCATAGAAAATCCGTATAATCAGAATTCATTATTATTCATTACAATTAATTATTCATTATAACCAAAATCCTGCCAACCACTTATTTTCTATCTATAAATTGTTGACCCCTAATCACTACCGGTCATCATGTCTTGCTTTTAGCTCATATCTTGCTTCCTGTTACAGAAAGACAGAAATCGAGACGTTACAAAAAGGGAGAGAAACTTGCAGTGGTGGCTCGCGGCGGAGGGTGGGTCTTGAAAAACTAACTACCACTTAACAGCCGCTCCTTTGTTCGTCATTCCGAACACCGCCATCTTCTCCATCGTTGCATTGTTGTCACTTTTGTATGTTCTATTTTCTAGTCATTTTTAGGGTTTTAATGCAACTTTACAAATCGTGCCATCTATAGTTACATTTGGTTGAGGGTTGTATGGATTTTATTAATTTGCTAGTCACTTTGAATTTATTTGAATGTAGATTAAGCAGAATGTGGGGATTTGTCGGATCGTGCAAGTTGCTTGTGATAAGATGAATCATCTATGGCCGTTTGCGTAAGAGGCTACTTCAAACAGAAGTTCCTTTACATTATCTTGCTGTTCTTTAGGTACCTTTCTAAAAAAAATCCGGTTCTACCATGGGTTTTGAATGTACCCCAATATTCTTTCCCTATCTATCTACCATTAGGAATCTCAAACTTGAAGTCATGAATTTTGAAGGAAAAAATAATTCCATATTTTTACTATTTGAGTATGAATCAGCTTGACTTTAAAACATGTTGGCAACTGGTAAGAGCATCTCAGAAACATTCTGGGATCATATTCAATGAAAATTCCCGATTTGGTATAAAAATACATGGACTGAACACGCGTACATAAAGCCCAATCTCATTCACCGCATTCGAAATCTGTGAGTTCTAATTAAAAAAACAATAGAGGCAATACTAGGTGAATAAAGGCTCAAGAATGGCGGAATTCACAGTTAAAAGCTATTCAAAAGGCTACAGCACATATCTACAATTTCTCGGCAAAAGAGATCTACAACAAAAAATAAAATGATTGCGATTTGCACCTATCATTATTGCGTGGAATCTAAAGAAGGATCGCCCTTATCATCCATAAAAGCCCCGCTTGACTCACTGGCATCCGTCACTGCTGATTCCGAAATCCCATAGTAGCCACATCCCTCCGAATCACCCTGACCAGCAGCTATCCTGGATACCCCAGAAAGTGATACTAATCCCATGGCAGCAATGCTGTTTGCAATAACATCAATGTCTCTGGTTCCAGTATAAAGACCACGGCTGCCAGTAACAAGTATATTGTTTTGTTTATCATCTGGATTTAAAATTGCTGGCAAAGCATCCATCATCGCCTGTTGGTTACCCTGGCTTGAACTGCTGATTAGCAACCTAAGAGTTTCTCTTGCACCCTTCACCACAGCATCAGATTCTGAAATGAGTGGCTTCACGAGCTTTGGATGCAATGGAGGGATGCTAGTTGACATGGCTGGGCCAGCACTCACAAGATACCCCTGACCAGAAGAGCACACATCAATTACTGGGACATGAACAATTGGATCACACATTAATGGTGTGAAGGTGGGAATCTGCTGAGAAGTTGGTAATGACATTCTGACCAATGGATCAGGCAGAAATGGAGGAAAGTCCATGGCTGTAGTTAGATTAAGAGGTTGTACAGATTCCAAAAAGCTAACTGGCAGGGAATTGGGTAACAAAGAGGCACCTGTGGAAGGAGGAGGTGACTCAACAGATGAATTGATAGATTGTGGAAGTGATGCGAGGGAAGGAAAAGTTGAAACCCCAGGAGGACACCAACAATAGTGGGGAGAAAACAGGGGTGACACCAAGGGAGCTACTTCCCCTCCTAAGCCAAGGCTAGATGAAACAGCAAGTTTTCCCAGAGATCCCAGAAAACATGAAGGAGAAAAGGTAAAATTTTTGGTAACTTCTAAAGCTTTGTCATGATCAGAAGTCGAAGATAAACCCAAGACGTTGTTCGACTCATTTGTCAAATTGTCCAATGCAGACTGATGGCTGTCACCTCGACGCTTTATCTTCTCCCTGGCAGCAATCCTGTGGGAAGACAAGCTTCTTGGGGGCACCTCTTTGAAAGAACTTGATCTTGGACTAAGAATACTCTGGTAAAGCGTCGTATCTCCCTTCGCCACCTGTCCTCCATTATGCCGAGATCGCGGAAATTTTGATGATGAAGACTGTGAACTCTCAAAAGCAAAATTACCACTAGCTGTGGAATTAACAGATGTTGAAGTACAAACTGAAGTCTCAAGACTACTGTCCACGGTCGACCCAGCAAGAAAAGCTCGAAGCTGAGTTGCAAAGCAGTCAAGCCGTGACTTGCTAATGCCACTCAACTCAGCAATGGATGGTTTCCTCTTCAGCAAATCCTTCATCTGATTTATTGGAAAAATGAATTTGATGGCAAAAAAGTATTAATCATAAAATAAAGGAGGAACTAGGAAGAATGTAGAATAACTTTCATAGCCACTCATGCCATGTGAAAAATCAAATGAATTCAATCGTTTGTGCAAGACAAGAAGCAGCCAAACCTACCTTTGCAAGTAATTCAATTCCCAAAAGCTTAGACTTCTCTGAGCACCAGAAGTAAAAAGTTCTGCTATCTGGAGTTCTCACAAGGAAGGATCGGCCAGAACTGTCAGTTGAGATTTCATCAACCACAACAGCGGTGCACTGGGCTTTGCTTGTAAAGGTGAACAATCTCTCTATTTTACCATCATCCCCAATGAATGAGAGGCGGATATCAGAACTTGGAAGTAATACAAGTGTCAAGTTACCCCTGTGAACAAGTCAATATGAGATGATACATTATTAATAGACAGTTGAGAAGACAACTAACAGGAACTTAAAAAGTCAAGCAATGCATCAAATTGCACAACGAAAATGTGGTGCAGAATATCCAAAGTTTTAAACATCCGCCCAATAATACAAAAGCCTTATTCCAGTTAACCATACAAGTTTTAGCCCCATAACAAAAGTACAGAACATGTCTTTATCACCAGAAACAGGAAATATAATTTTCACTTCAGTCTTTCATGGTGTGTAACTAAATTCAGGAATGTATACCAAACAAATTCATCAAATTTATTCTTGCCAACAAAGGGGGAAAATTCAGTTAGCTGTTGAAAACATTGGCATCCTTTTAGGGATATTAATGTTACACATTTATTAAATTTAGGCACAAAGCCATTTTGCTTTTGACTGCATAAGCCAGCAAGTTGTCTAAATCAAATGTTCTAAATCATCTAACCAACATATTGAACCCTTTCCACCATTTCAAATGCAAACAAACTACCTCAGAGAAATTAATCCTGATCACTATCTACTATATGCTTATATTGTTTCAAGTTTAGAACAAGTGTATTAAAAAACAGAATCAAATATGGAATGAAATCAATATTAAAAATGGCGAATTTAGATTATTGTTATCAAAAGAGATTGTCGGCATATGTGATCATGTTTGAAGAAGAAAAATTTAGAAACAAAACAAAAATAACATGTTTAGCAAATCAATGTGAAAATATAAAACTTGCAATATAAATACACAGCAAGCCACTTATACAGATACGCAATTAAACGTAATATTTATAATCACCGTCTGACCTACTCAATGTGTTATTTCCCCCCATATAAAACCCTCGAACCTAAAGATCTAAAAAGCAGCAGCAATATATATACATATACATATATAATATATAATATAGGATCATGAAACTACCTTTACTTCTTCTTAATTCAGAGATCATAATAGAATACGCCCAGTTACCTACAAGTCAGAAGACATTTTTACTTGGAAGAATGAACATGTTACCATCAATAAACTAAACTACAGACTCCGGTAATTATCACCAATAATCCAACAAACTGCACATTTCTGTAAGGTTAAAGTTACAAACAAATCTTCTAAAAAATACAGCATTTTAACCGTAAAAGGATTTCACAAATTGCTGACAGTTAAACAGAAGTAATGGGAAGCAAAATTGCCATAATAGATATGCCAGTTCACTGCTTCATACATAGTAGACAAGTAAATGCTACTTCAAACTTAAGAAAAGCAATGTAGCAAAACAAAATGCAAGAGTAATTGTCTATAAGCAGAAAAATCAATTTACAATTTTACATAGCCACGAGTCCACAACTCAGCCAGCTAAAAGCTATAAATGTAATAACCTTCAGAAAAATAAATACTCACAAAAAAGTTAAATTCAAACTTAAAGGAACGACTACACAAGGAAATCAAAATTCTTGATCCTTTAACTTCTAAAAGTCAAAAGAAAGAAATGACCGAAAAGTATACAAAATAATAGAGCTGCGCACGTATATTAATGACTCCGGGACCACTGGTATCCACCAGTATAAATGTACTCATCAGGCCCATTTGTCTAAATAAAACTAGACCTGCCACCAAATAAGGCCCACCTTGTCAGGGAACTTGTTTAGCTCAAAATAATGTGTCCAACAGGCCTCATTTACAGATCCTAAAATATTGGACCTATTTCTGGCCCACAATTTTGTTCCAGACCAGAAGGTCCCGAACTCTACCCCTGGCCCTGCTCAGAGTGGCTGTGAATTCCTTATCCTTCCTTACACACATGCACACATTAGCTTTAGCCTTTACAAACCGATGATTAACCATATCAATACAGCCTCAAAAAAGTCTGAGCAGGGCCAGAGTCATCAGACCCAGTCCAAAAGAAATTGGGCCATGTTTGGCCCATTTGACAGGGATACATAAGGTCCATTTCTATTTTTTCAAAAACAGAGTTTTGCCTTCAATAGGCAGAGGCAGGTAAAAAAGAAAAGTTCTTTTAGGTCAATCAATCACTCAAAAATATATAGCAGGTGGCAAAACTATTGTTTCACTTCTAAAGAAACTGAGTTGGAAAAAACCAAATCTCCAGGTCTCGGTGGATGAAAGGTCATGAAATGATGGAAGGAAAAAAAAACACAGCCTTCTTACACAAAGGTTGCAAGTTGCAAAAAAAATTGAAGTTGTCCAAAATGATGACATTAATTTGACAAAACCATTGAAGAATTCAAACAAAAAGTGTCTCATGAAAATCACATGCTTCAATGATCCATGAGAAATACAGGAGCACACATAGGAAACTTGTGAGGAGCAATGCATCCAAATCATACTTTATGCATACACAATTTCACACACAGACTAATTTACATGTATATTTATATCTGTTACATACTGCAAAAAATTACAAATCCCACGTATTATTTTAAACCATCGGCCTGCATGGGATACAAAGCATAACACACAAAATACAATGAATTGCCAGTATATAGTTATTGCAGTAAGAAAATATACACTATCAGTCAATAATTTGACTGCCGCCAAACAACACACACACGCACAGATGGAGAACAGACAGATTGACAAGTTTTGATTGGACTGGATCGTGAAGCCTGAATTTAGAAAAGGGAAGCTAACAAACACAACGAAATAATGTTTGAATGATGCTAAATGAACGATTGAAAAGTAACATATACTCTACCATATTGCATAATATATCTACAATAAAAGCAAGTCTGTGCACGTTTCTATGAGGAAAACAATAGGTAGATTTCCATACAGGTTTAAAATGACATTACCTATTACCAGTGGGGCAGAGGCGAGTGCCTTCTTTGTTGATCTTTCCAACGCGAATCGAAACAAGAGGCACGCAGAAGCATCTGGCTAGCATTCCAACCTCTGATGGCTCAAAATGCTGTAAAACCAAAAGAAATAAAAATTAAAACAAAAGTTAATTGATAATAACAAATATAATAATCATAGCTAATGGAATAAACAAACAAAAAGCCTCAAGGATCAAGCATACCTGACTTAATTGAGTCAGCAAGGGATCTTCGGCGACGCCGCAGGCAGCGTTCATCTTCAGCAACGGTTTCAACCGTTCGTCGGCGCGGCATGCTCCCATAACTTGCATATCAAGAGCCTGTAACCACTGCAACAACCGGTCTTCCCGATTGGTCTGCTGAATCAAGAGATCACCGTCGCCTTCGTCCACAAGAATATCTGTCAACCGCTCCGTCAGCCCAACCTCACTCGTCGAACCACCGTTCTCCGCCAGAAAACTAGAATTCGCGCTAGATCCAGCTCCGGACGAAGAAGAGGCACTGTCGACCGACAAAGAATCATCGAAATCCTCGCCGATCGATGGATCCGCGCGATCGAGAAACATTTCCTGTTCTCTCTGGTTCGCCATAATAAAAATTACGCAAAAATCAAATTGAATTCAAACAAAACAGAAAAATCAAAAACTCTAGCTTCTTGGCGAGAACGGAATCAACGAATTTGAGGACAGAATTGGCAACCGACTTAGAGAGAGAAGGAGAAGGCGAACGGTTTTTAGAGAGAGAAAAAATATCTGTAATCTCTAACAGGAGTTAGATATGCCCGAAACGGAGGGGAGGGGAAAGAGTAGTTGCATTAATAGTAGGCGCGCCAGGGTGACGTGGCGGACTTGAAAACGGTTATGGAATGTGGTTTGGGCATTTGTTTGAGATCCAGGGAAAGTGGCTGATAGGGTCCCATGCCTACGTCAGTTTTGTGCGGGTCCTGCATAAAAACTTGAGGCGGTGCCACGTAGGATCAATGGCCCACTTTCTCTCTCTGATTAGGTTTTGAAAACGACAGCGTCGAATAAGGTTGCAGATATGGATGGCAATGCCACCCGGTGCACAGTAGGGTTTTTTTTGTGTTTTTTTTTAAAGAAAACTTAGATGCAATTTTAAAGATGCAGTTGGTCTTATTCAACAATTACAACATACTCATGTAGACATTTTTTTAAAAAATAATTGAAAGATAATGGATAATATGAATTAAATATTTTACCTTGTGTTATAATTAGAAAGCATCATCAACTGAATCATTGAAACTTTATGGAAGTTTTTTTTTTCTATTTTCAAATATATTCATAATTTCGTATATAAATTTTATTTTATATTTTTATTAGCAAATCAACACCACAATAAAAATAATATTATTATATTATACACGCTAAAATAAATAATTTTTTTAAATAATATACAATAGTACAATATTTTGTTCTATTATTTAGAAAATTTAAAAATATAACCTTGATTTAGTATATAATTAAAATTTAAATTTTTTTTATATAGATATAGATAATTTTTATCTTTATTTTTTAAAAGACTTAAATTTTAACCCCAAGAGTTGGTCTAGTGAAGCATGACATGATCTCGTATCTGACAGATTTCAGGTTTGAACCCCCACTAATCTCTTTGAAGGAAGTAAATATAAATTCATCTGTAAGGAAGGTTTTCCCTGCTCTGGACCGAGGCATCATCCCCTCAACTTAAATTTTATTATTAAAAAATATCCTGAGAAACCAAAAAAAAAAAACTCCTATTATAAGAAATAAGGTGCATAAATGAAGTGTATTAAGCATTTTGTAACAGTTTTTGTATGAAATGTTTTCTCCTATGTACGGCTATTTTTATATTTATCCATTTTTTTACCTATTAAATGTGATTAATTATACTATTGAGTGTTAAGGTCATCTGTTTTCTAATTGTTAATCTTGTTTTAATGATTGTGAAAATAATCAAAATATGATCAAGAACTGAAAGCGAATAAAAGTCGAAAATGATTTATACCTATACAAATGGATCTTTTATGGATCCTTTATATATAGCAGGCAAGAGCAAGGGTCCAAAGTGCCAACCGTAGCAAATTTCAAAAAATCCACGACTGAAGGAATCCCCACGCCACACGGACCCCCACCACACCCTTATCATGCTCATCTCTAAAGATCTCAGCGTGCAATGCCACTGAATCGATGGTGGATTTACCATTGAACCTCAACCTAATACTACAAGCTCAGCAACCTCCTCATTTCTCTTGCATTTTCCACAAGTTCAAAATCACAGGAAAACGTAAAACACTTGACTTTTAAACTAACCTTAAAAAAGAAAAGTAGAAAAGTAAAAGGATAGGGAGAAACAGAATCATTAATGGTTTTTAGAAAATTAACTGAAATTAAAGGTTTAACCTTTTTCTAAAAAAAAAAAACTGATCAAATATGGGAATAAATTCTGTTCTAAAGCTGGTGAAAGCTCGATTTCCCCACTTTCATTCTAAATCATAAAAATGTATAGAATTATAAACCATATCCAGATATATGTTTCTCTTGTCCAAAAGTTGCTCTGCAGAACGAAGTTAATGTCTCCATATCACTTGCTCTTCTTCGGTTCTTTTGTATATTGAACCATCAAACTTTCAACATCTTTCCAGAAAAGGCCCTCAACCAAGACTCCGTCTTTAGTGAACCTGCAATCCAAACAAAAATAAAATGATGCATTTTGATCTCCAAAAGCAGTGAGATGGATGCAGTCACTTGTCCGTTTTCATTGTGAGTGTGTGCATAAGTTAAGGACCAGTGATGGGGGTCGGAGAGCGAGAGAGATACCACTCAGTAACACTTTTGGTAAAATGTACTGGTTCGTTTGCAGAAATTGATTTTGGATCTGCACTTGCTATGGTAAGAGTGTACATGTCCGAAAATCTAGGCAACTTGGAGGAAACTACCAAACCGGTAGTGGTAAAGGATCCCTGTAAAAATGAAATTACATCTAAGTTGGCATACACCATAATCATTGTTTAAGTTGAGTATGTCTTAGGTGTCTGCTGAAAGGCTAATATCAAAGAAATTACTCGATTTGGACAGAGTTAAAAAACAAACTAATATCTTAAGTGGTTTTTTGAAACAGCAAAAAAAAATGTTTATTTTGGAAGAAGAAAAAGCCTAGACAAACGGGATCTATAACATTCCATTACAGCCACTACAAAGAAAGAAAAAAAAGTTCTACACCCTCAGCCAGTGAAACAACTATAATAATCTGCCAAGTAAACAACTATTTTGCTTTGTTGCTCATGACTTACCCCCTTTAAATCAATTGTGAAAAATGAAGCAACCAAATTTGCATCCATTTTAAGACTGAAAGCAACTAAAAACCCAAAGAATTTTAGCATGTCTGCGTCAAATCAAAATCCAGATGATAATGTATGAGACTTAAAATAATAAAGATATAGGTACTATCTGGTTTAAATTTCCAATCTGAAGATGTGTGATAGTCTACTTCATTAATTACTTTAACTTGTTTAACCCAATGGATGGAAAAAGTTATCCTGTTGCAAGTTTTATGCAACTTAAATTAAAATTCAACAACTAAAGAAACAAGAGCAGATGATGAATTAATACCAGTACATAATAAAAAGTTCATTGCAAACATTTCATAACACTGCTACATCAAATAAATACTACTCGCTTGCCAAACAGATACTAATTTCAGCTATCTGTCAACTTGATGTATGGCCTATTTCATATACAAGCGATCTGCTTTGTGTCAATGATAAATATTGAGCTAAAAAAAGTTATGTTCAGACTATCGTACGTGTCTTAATGCCCATACTAGAACACAATCATAATAAAACTAACCAGGCTGAAACATCAGCCTTGCTGCTCTCTCAGGAGAGAGAGCAAAGGAAAAAGTGGCCAAAACAATAAGGAAAAGGCACTCACTCTCCCTCTCTCTCTCACAGTCACTCACTCACGCAGGCGCGCGCACACACACATATATGAAGCGAGAAGAATGAATCTTGACTATTGGATCTTATTTGAATGATCCAAATTAAAAGATAAATGCGTGTGAATTTTTTAAATGGATCATATTTGAAATAAATGGTTCATAAAACAACACTACATATTCTAACAGACCACATTAAACATTATGCAAAGGAGAGAGCAGGATAGATAATGTGTTTCTAGTATAATTCCCAAATCCAGCACCAGACCAGAGGACTACCGACTATCCAAACCAGAAAATTCCATCATCCGGAGCAATGCAAATCAAACACAGCATCTATTGATCTATTCTCCATTTATAAATGAAAGTTCAGCATTAAAGAGAAGCCTTATCTGGGTAAACAGGAACTTACAGCAGGAGGATAAGTAATCAGAATGGCATTCTTCTCCTTAGTGTATATGATCAGCTGCAACAAACCATTGAAGACTACATACGTGCAAGAGTTAAAGATCAAACAGCAACTGAAGTAGAATAAATAAAAATACAAACATCAGCAATCACACTTCCATTTTCAAGTAAAGTATCAAACTCAATTTGAATAGTTCCTTCATCCCACATTTTCAAATATCCTAATTTCAGATGTTAAAATGAAAACACCCCAACACAAAGCAGTTAAAGAAAAACCAAAAACCAAAAATGGAGTGAAAAAAAGGATATAAGGCGATGCAGGCAATGAGAAAATCCCTGTTCTCGGGGAACTTCTTCTTGTAGAATTGGGCGAAGAGAGCAATGACGATGATGATGGCCCCAATGAAGAGCCTCACGTTGCTCAATCTCACGTCTTCCACATACCCGCGATTCTTAACAACCTACATACACAAATAGTCAAAAATTGAGGCACGCGTAATCAAAATTGGTGAACAAAAGACTCAAAATATAAAATGAAAGAAAAATCGATAAGATCGAAAAGGGATAAAGAGGGTTAGGGTTTAAGGCACGACCTACCTCAGAGACGGACTCGTCGAGGATGTTTTTGATGGAGTGGTGATCTAAGAGATTGGCCTTCTTTGGAGATTTGGATGCCATTTCTGATTTCTTCGATGCCTATCTCAGATTTTCACTTGACCCAACAATGAAGCAGCTCAGCGTTTCGTTTCAACTTCAACCCCTTCAATTCAATAGCAGGGGGGAGTGACACTAACCTGCGCTAGCAGCGTAATGCGCAACCCTCATACTCTGCACCGTATTTAATTTTATTTAATTTTTTTATTTATTGGCTGAAACTGACGTGATTAATGTCAGATAACATATGTTTATCAAAAAAAAAAAAAAAATGTTAGATAATATAGTCAAGGCAAAATAGGTAAATTGATCTCATACGTTTATTTTAATTTTCAAATCGGTCTTTTATGTTTTTTTTTTCAAATTGGTCTCATACGTTTTGAAACATTTTCACGTTAGTCATTCCCGTTTCTCAACTATTTCTCAACCGTTTCTCAAACATGTTTTTAATATTGTCAAAACATAGAGGACCACATTTGAATATTTTTAAAACATATAGGACTTATTTGAAAAACTTAAAAACTTATTTGAAAAAACTTAAAAACGTATAAGACTTATTTAAAAAACTCCAAAACATATAGAACTTGCGCGAAGACGTTTCAAAACATATAGGATCAATTTGAAGGAAAAAAAAAACATATAGAACCAATTTGAAAATTAAAATAAAGATATAGAACCAATTTACATATTTTTGCCCATAATCAAATAGTCAAAAGGCCAATAAATAGTTAAATACATTTAGTTACCTCTATATGGAATGTGAGGATCTCTAATGAATTAAAATTATAAATTCAATGGTGTGTAACTTTGGTACTTTGGACGGGTCCTCTCTAATCCCAGTTTTCTTTTTGCTTAATTGTATCTTTTGGCTGAAACTGAAGTGATTAAGGTTAGTCAAAAGGCCAATAAATACATTTGGTTACCTCTATGTAGAATGTGAAGGATCTCTAATGAATTAAAATTATAAATTCAATGGTGTGTTACTTTGGTACTTTCGACAATGGACCTCTCTAATCCCGGTTTTCTTTTTGGCTTAATTGTATGAGTTTTCTATCGTGTGTAATTTTGTACGGGTTCTCAAAAAATAAATTCGTATAGGAACCTGTGTATTTTATATGTTCAAAACTGAAATGCTTAGTTTTACAATAAATAGTTGCTATTTTTGGGTTTTTCAATATGTGCAAAGTTGCACATGATAGAAAAACCCTAATTATATTTAGGGTCTTGCTAACGAGTGTCCTGACGTTTGGTATCTGGAATGTTTTATTCCCAGGTAAACTACATTCATGAGAATGTGATTCCCGAGAATAAAGTTTTCTCACCTTCACACATGAGAATAGAGTTTTCTCAAGTTTATAACTATCATTCACTAATTTTATTCTCGAGAATCTTATATGCCTGGGAATAAATTTTTAAAACTTGTAACAAAAATGGGAAAACTTTATTCCCATGCCAACATTCCTCGGAATACATTTTTAAAACTTGTACCAAACGCTACCTAAGAGCATTGGTTAAGGAACCCACATAAGGAAAGTTTGTATTGAAAAACTAAGTGTAACACTTTTCAAAATGTTAAATACATCATGTCGCATACAAATTTTCCTTTTTCGATTCCTTAAACAATGTCTTAAGGGCACTTGTTAGCATTCTTCTTGTATTTTTGGTTTTTCGGTCATGTGGGTTTTGGTCTCTCAATTTTATTTTTTTCTGTACATTTGGCATCCCTATTCTTAAATGTTAAAAATTCGGTCTTTTCATCCAATATTTATCAATTTTTTCAATGATCAATACAGAGGAACTATTTCTCTAAGTACCCGGTACCTCTAGGTGAGGTTCTCCTTCCTCTACTATCAACTAGAGGTTCTGCACGTTTAGAGCAGTGATTCATCTTTATTAATCATTAAAAAAATGATGAACATTGAACATAATGAATAAATTTGAAACAATAAAAAAACAGGGGACCAAATATACATAATATACTTTAAGGATAAAAATCACAAATGACCAATAAGAAGATCATCAAAAATACAATTAAATATTTCTTTTGCTAGTCTAATAAATTAGATGGTGAGGTGGATTCTTTCTTCTTCTTCTTACTTTCTTTGTTGTTTTTTTTACCATGGTTTTTTTTTTTTTTCTCTTTTTGCCATGGGTTCTATCGTTAAATCACGAGGGTTCTTACTTGTTAAGGGCATAAAATGTTATAATATTTTATTAATTTTCTTTTAATAATTGCCCACCATAGAATAGCCCTTCTAATGAGGTACTCACTCCGGTCCATTTCTATGATAATTTAATATTTCTACATTAAGAAAGTATTAATTTGTTTACATTTGTACCAAATTACCCTTATTTATAATATCATTAATTATTTACATATTCTAACCATATTTACTCCACATTCTACTTGTCATTAATAAACACTCAGAATGTGCACATTTATTAATAAAAAAAATGTGCATTCATATGACTTTTGTTTTAAAACAAGTACTAGCATTTATGGTTGAATTTAAGTAGGGAATAGTAGTTGAATTTAAGTAGAGAGTATAAAGGTATGTATGGGAAAAAAAATTATCAAATGTATCTTAGATTTACAAAAGATCCATTGTTTTTTACTAAAAACAAAAAATTAAATTTATCATAGAAATAATCAGGAGGGAGTTAATATGTATGATTTGGTGAGTTCAATAAGCCACATTGATAAGTTTCCAAACACGAGTTTTTTAACATTTAACCTTTAGAAGGGGCGTCTGGCATTTTGCCTGTTTATAATTTTACATATCTAATGGAATGATTTTTTAATTATGTATGTAAAAGGAAGTTTGACGTATGATTGTGCCTTTAAGATTATGAGGCTTATAATTTTTTAGTTTAGGAATAGTCATCAAATCAAATTGCTTGTTATTTATTGGCCTTTTGTTTTTAATGTATTTCCTCTCGGAAACACCTAAGGAATTTGAGTTTATAATTAAGAATTTATTTTCAGTTATTTAAGAAATTTGAATTGGATGATTAAGTGAGTTTACTAACAAAACAGGCGTTGCAACTTGTATCAAGTCCAAGTGAGATGTTTGCAAGTGAAATCAGGTGAAGCTTGACCCTAAACTTTGTCTTCTAATTGAAGTTCGCCATTTTGCATTCTAAAGTTTGTTTTTGTCCAAACTAAAAATCCAAAAATATTGCATTTGCTTTCTTTTACTTGGTTTCTTTATTAATTTCATTTAAGCTCCCTTTGAACCAAATCATTGATTTAAAAAGTTGTTAAACTTGTGAAATACTACTTGATCCTCGATCCCTAAGAACGATTGAGTTTCTCGTCATTTTTATTTCTTGCAATGGTCCGATATACTTGTATCTTACCATTATTCTTTCAGGCTTCAATCAGTATGATATTTTTTGGAGGAAGGTATGATATAGTATGATATTTTTTGGAGGAAGGTATGATATCTTTTGGTGGAAAGTAAAGGAAATGGGTGAAGGATTATATCTCCCCTTGTTTGATATGTATTTATGAATGAATGATATGTTTTTAGAATATTTTATTCACAGACAAACTATATTCCTATGAATCACATTTTCAGTGTGAACACCTAATTTTGTCCGGGTATCTTTTAATTAATCTTCTGAATAAGAAACAAAAAATAAAAGAAAAAAATAAAAATAAAAGCTTTTTGATTGTTAATGAACTAAAAAAAGGATAATAATAAGAAAATAAGAAAAAGAAGTCTAAAAAGGTTTGGTCTACGGTAGAATGTCATTTTCCCTTCCTTTCTTGGTGTGTGACAGCTTTCCTTTCTTTTATCTTTTGGTTCTTTGTGCTTTTTTCAAAAAATAATAGCATAGTGCATCCTGCTACCCTGTGCCATCACGTAACAAAAGCTGATTTTCCCAGTGTAGCAACACCATCAATGGTCCCTTTCTCCACAGCTGGCAGATGGGAACTTATCCTTATTCCTTTGAATGTGCATAAATTCAAGAGCAGAAGCAGGGGGGGGGGGGGGGGGACGAACATTTCACAGACCATTATTTGGTCATTCTTCTCCCTTTTTTTTTTCCTCTTCACCATAAACCCATCAACATCATCTTCTCCTCTCATATCCTTCATCTTCAACAACCCAACAATAACAACACAAAAAAAAAAAAAAAAAACAGAAAAAGCCCCCACACTTCACATCTTTTCTTCCTCTTAACTTCATCTTCATCCCACATCATTCCTCATCTCTAACCCACACATCTCCATCTTCCTTCTAACTCCAACTCTTCTTCCTCCTTCACCCAAAACCCAACAAACACCATAAACCCATACTTACCCATACCCAGCCAACATCACCCATCACCCTCATCCTTCCACCTTCATCTTCCTCCTACCATTTCTCTTCTTCAACCCAACAACAAAAAAACAGAAAAGAGCTCCACCCCCACTTCATTCCCACAGCCACCGCATCCTCCTTCTTCCTCCTCAGATCGCAAGACCACCGCAGGCCACCACCACAGATTGCCTCTGTCTTCTCTTCCACTTACCACACGCAGATCCGCATCCCTCAGACCGCCGCAAACCGCGCCTCGCTACCCCTGTCCATGGCGCATCCGCCATCTCCGCAGCCTAGGAACCATGGAACCAACATCGCATCCCACGCAGAACCGCAGCCATAGAGCTCCGCCTCACTCGCCACCACAACCTCGCCGCTCAGTCCCTCACCACCTTGAACCACCGCTCAGATCCGCAAACAAGAAGACGTTTTTGTCCGGAACCGCCGCGGAAGCTCCCAACCCGCGTCATCCACCATTGCACTGCCCCAGCCAGCCTCTCCTCCCACGCTCGCCGCCGCCTGTGCTCCTTCATCTGTCTGCGCATGCTGAGTTAGGAACGAAGGTTTCCTTCTGATTTCTCTTCCAGTTTGCAACATCTTGTCTTTGAGATGTGTTTTTTAAATGTCCTTTTTAATAGCCCATTTTTTATCTTTTATTTTTTTGTTTTTATTATTTCACTCCTTTTTATTGTTTACAGATTTAGTTAGTTACATGGGATCATGGTTTGGTTATTGGCCCAATTAAATGGGTTTCATCTAACTATATGGGTTTTTCTGCTTGTGGTCTTGTAGTACCCTTTTCTTATCCATTTACTTATTTTTTTTATATATAAACAAATAACTAGAATAGAATAATTATCGAATTATTTTGGGATGGTTTTGTGATAGGTTTCACACTCAATTCCTTAGATGCGAGATAGCTCTGTGGACATATTTGCCATGTTCTACCTTGTTTAGGAGTTTTCGACATAAAAAATAATAGATAAGTAAAAAACGAAAAATACATAACAACTCTTTTTAAGAAAAAATAAAATAAAATAATAAAAACAAAAAAATCAAAATTAAAATCAATCAACCAATCAAATCTTTTCTAAAGAACTACGTGGCTTTGAGTTTCCCATCGCACCCGGGAATACGTAGGAGCAAGATAAATCATCTTGTCGGGCCAAAACTAATTTTTCTCTTTTTTTGTCTCTTTTTATGTTAAAATAATTAATCAAAGTAATTAAACTTGTCTGTTTTTAGGGATGCTCTATGGACACGGTGTCATGTTCAGTCCCTTAGATTTGAGGTTGCCCTGTGGACTCATGTGCCATGTTCAACCTCATTTAGTTTTTATAAATAATAAATTTAAAAAATGAAAAAATTAATAAAAATTTAAAACATTACAAGTTAAAAAATAATTCTTTCTTGTAAATAATTTTGGGGTAAAATAAATATTTAAAAGATTATTAAAATGTTTTTGCACAATTAACTTGAGGTACCGTTTTTAAACGGGCGATGTGGGGTGCTAACACCTTCCCTACTCGTAACCGACTCCCGAATCCAAATCTCTATCTTTTTTTTTAAGACCAGTTTATCTTTAAATAATTGGGTTTTCTAAGATTTTCCCAATAAAAATTTTAGTGGCGACTCCTTTGTTTTTACCTTCTTTTCCGCGGCTCCCGGACGGGACGGTCGCGACAGCTGGCGACTCCACTGGGGACTTTAGAGAGTCAGGCCTATCATAGTTGGTTGTGCAACTTCTTTTAATAACTTTGAAAATATTAGTTTTACCCCTCTTTGTTTTATTTGTTTTGTAAATTGTTATATGCTTTAATATATGCCTTTGTATATTCTTGCAACCCTAGGGTAGAGAATTATTATGTTGTTGGCTGTTCTTTTTTTCATGTGTGATGTAGTTTTCATTTTAATAGGTTTTGAGCAGGTTTGTATGCTCCCAGCACATACATCACTTACACTTATTTCACACACTTTTAGCTCTATACCCGAGCTTGTGGAAGCTTAAGGATTAGGCGGTATGTCGACATTGTCATTGAAGAGGTCTTGTACCCCCTGATATTTGTCGATTCACCACTCAGGTTGTACCCGATATCATGGGATGGTCATATTGAGAGGGTTTATCCCTACTTGTGGCTAGACTCATGAGTCGGATCCTTATCTTTCGAGATAGGGGCAATCTGAGGACCATGAATTTTAGAAGTCTAGACCCTACCCAATTTTCACTGATAAAACAAACTTAGGGACCAGTCTGTTAAAGTCAGGACTTTAGGTGTGTCAACCCTAAATCTTAGGACACAAAGGGAGCATTTTTTTTTCCTTTACCTATCTTCATGTCTTTTATTTTATTTTTTGTCAAAAAAATCCACATTTTTTTTCTAAAAGAAAAAATTGATTTATACGAGTCCTTTTGTTTTTTTACGAAAACAAAAATTCTTCATATTTTGTAACTCATGCATTCCTGTGAATAAAAAATGGGCTTGTGTAAATATATATATATATATATATATATATATATATATATATATATATTTATTTAGCTCATCCATTTTTTTTATAACTCATATTTTTCGTAGAAGAATAAAAAAGGATGATCCTCGCATCTCATGCATTAATTAATTTTTTGAGTCAATATGAAGAAATAAAAACAAAATCATTTTTCATGCATTGCATGCATCAATTACTTTCTGTGACAACCACATGAGGAAAAATTAAAAGATAAAAATCATGTCATGCATATGGTGAAAAAATAAAAATAAAAACTCAATCTTCTTCATGCATCTTATGCATCAATTTCATTAACCTCTTGGATAAAAAAAGAAATAAAAAATAAAAATAAAAATTCATTCATCTCATTTTTTTATGCATCTCTCAAGAAAATTTGATAAAGAATAAACCATTACATGCATTTCATACATCTTTGGGTCAATATAAAAAAAACCATTCATCTCATACATTAAAAAAAAAACGCATGCATTGCCATTGTTATAAAAAAAAATTATTTCATACAATTCTCTAGTTAAAAAATAATAATAACAACATAAAGAATTCGTTTCATGCATCTCACGCATTAGTACTTGGCTCAAAAAAAAAACTTTTTTTATGCATCTCATATCTCATATACTCATTTCTTTTTAAGTTGAACATTTATTAAAAATAATTCATTCCATGCATTTCATGCATTATTCTCCTTTCTTGGAGAAAAGTAAACCACTGCACTTTCAATAAAAAAGAATGTCAACTAAACCTTTGATCATGAGGTGGAACTGGAGACAATATTTGCTCAAGTGGCCCAAAAATGTAGGCACAACCTTTTGCCTAATCATGGATGTTTGGATGTCAATGTGAAGGATTTTATATAGCCCTACTGGAGTCAGGTAGCACATATTCACGCTCTTATGGAGTGATCTTTGGAAAATCATGCAAATTCGGGATAATAAGGCCTTGACCGAGGAAGAAAGAAATCATGATAAGGACAGTCCCAATCAACTATGGAGAGTTCAAGATGAAGGCTATGCTAACATCATCAGAGATTCAATCCTAGTGATTTGAAAAGAGCCAATACTTTGTGATCCATATCTTGAGAATTTCTAAGTAACCAATGAGAGATTTGTTTATCAGGGATTTACCATGACACAATGGTTATGTTGTATTCTATAATGAGATAATTGAACCATGTTCATTTTCTTGAAGCATTAATGTAATGGATTTGCATGGGTACCTTGTCTCATCCTTTCCTTATATCTTCATCTCCACCATAATGTTTCTCTCGTCATACTCATATATCATATTCCCTTTTTTTCTTCCCCAAGTACCTTTTTTGGTTTGGTTAATAAGGCCCACTTTCTTGAAAGTTCTTTGTGGACAACAATGAAGCCCACATGTGCCCATACCTTTTCAAAAAAAAAAAAAAACAAAGAAAGAAAATAATACAAATAAAAGAGGAGCAAATAAATAAACACTTGGTGAGCACCATCTCTTTGTCTCTAAAATAAAGTTTAAAAAAAAATAAACAATCATGATTTGAAATGAAGATTGGCCATTTTTTCTCTACCCTTAGCAAAATATCATCATTATCCCTTGTTACCCCTTTTGAGCCTGAAAATTTTCTTCAAAGAACCTTGGACAAGGATCACCACTAAACAAGGGGCAAGCAAGAAGGAAATGGTGATCATGAAGCGTAACAAAAAAAAAAAGAGAATTAAAAAAAAAGGAAGAAGAAGAAGAAAAAGAAAAAGAAGAGAAAGAAAGAGGATAAAAAAAACCTCATGTAAAACAAAAAAGGGGAAAGTTAGAAGAAAGTAAATGTTCTCAATAATCCGAAAAAAGAACATGGATCTTTGATCCTATTCAACCTTAAAACATTTGTTTGAGCCTTATATCCTTTTTCATGACCCCCAACCATTAGCCAGGTTACAAGCCTCAAAAAGTCCACTCTGATCAATGAATGATTGCTACTTTTTCATCAATTTCATTTTGAGACAAAAAGTTTGTGCTCTTCTAGTTTTTAATTGATTGCTCCTCTCTAAAAAAAAAAAATCCAAAAAAAAGAATGAAAAAAAAGAAAAAAGAAAGCCTGTTAGGCTAAAAACCCTCATAGGCAGTCTAGGCAAAAGTTTGGGCAAGATCTACGTGGGGCAAAACTTTGCTTTCAAGGGCCTTATTCTAGAGCATCTCCATTATTGGATGCCCTACACTAGGGCAACATCATTCTCAAGTTTTCCATATCAAGTGCCCTACATTGGGGCAGTTTCATTCTGGGAACCCTACACTGGGGTAAATTCATTCTCAAAGGTCTTTATCTGGGAAATTTTGTTCTTAAGCGGCATACAAACCCATTTCATTTTCACATGACTGATACTAAGGCAAAATTCTGGTAAGCAGAATCCCTTCTATCCAAAATCAAATCAAACCAAAATGGGACAATGCTTTTTTGCCCCCCCCCCCCCCCCCCCCCCCATCACCTCTTGCGGGTTTTACTTCACTCCTGTCCTTTTGAATACCATTTGAGTTATCAAACTTCCAACAAATCGAGAAGTTGTTCAGGCCATATTGTTTTTCCTGTCATACTTTTGAATCCATGCATGTTTGTTACATGATGCTTCAGGTAAGGTAAACATGAGTTCAATGATACAATTCAACCGTCTAATGGTAAATCTTTGATGAACAACTCTGGTCAGAAGAATTCTGAATACGAGGAAGAAAGTGGCATCCTCGGTTGGCAATTCAAGCAAGAGCTTTGATCTTCACAAATAAAGCTGACAAAACTGTCCGCGTCAAAAAAAAAAGGAAAATCAAAAGCAAAATGAAAAAGAAAAAGAAAATAAAAAGTAAACAAAAAAGCTCGCTAGACTGAAAACCTGAAAAGGCAGTCTGGGCAAAAGTTAGAGCGACCCGGTAGGTTGAAAACTCGCAAAGAGCGACCTACGCAAAATTAGGGTCAAATACAAACAAAGTACAAGAAGTCTCCTCAAACTGATAAACCGGGGCAGTTTAAGAGGACAAGCCATGAAAAGCTCCCAATACATGAAGGCTGGGGCAAGTCACATCCTTGAAAGATTGACCAGGCAATCTCATCCAATTGGGATAATCATCACAAAGAAGCATATCTCAGGTAAGAGGTAAAACATCGGTTCAACAAATAAGTGATGATCGAAATCAAGGAGTCTCACTCCAGTTCATCCTCAATCTCGGCTGCAATAAAAAATCTAAGGAGTCAAGGATCAAAGAGGTGTTTGCAAAAAAAGAAAAAAAATCAGATTTTTTTTCATCATTGATAAAAAGCATATCATGCATCACACATTAAAATATATATATATATATATATATATATATATATATAATCAAGGTCTGCATCACTCATCAAAAGCATCTCATGCATCAAAAAAAAAATTATAATCAAGGTCTGCATCACTCATCAAAAGCATCTCATGCATCAAACAAAAAAAAAATTATAATCAAGGTCTGCATCACTCATAAAAAGCATCTCATACATTTTTTTTTTAAAAAAATTATCACAGTTTTCACCAATCATAAAAAAAATCATCTCTCATATCATACGTTGTCTTATCATTTCATGCATCAACAAAGTCAACATATTTGCAGTGCATTTGTTCGGCTTTCGCTGGCACAAGGCCCCAAAAGTCATGTCTTATTAGCTTTAGCAGGCATATGGCCTCTTAAGTTTTGTTTTGTTGTAGTTTGGCTTTAGCGGGCACAGGGCCCCAAAAGTCATGTCTTGTCAGCTTTAGCAGGCATAGGGCCTCTTAAGTTTTGTTTTGTTGAAGTTTGGCTTTAGTGGGCACAGGGCCCCAAAAGTCATGTCTTGCCAGCTTTAGCAGGCATAGGGCCTCTCAAGTTTTGTTTTGTTGTAGTTTGACTTTAGCGGGCACAGGGCCCCAAAAGTCATGTCTTGTCAGCTTTAGCAGGCATAGGGCCTCTTAAGTTTTGTTTTGTTGTAGTTCGGCTTTCGCTGGCACAAGGCCCCAGAAGTCATGTCTTATTAGCTTTAGCAGGCATAGGGTCTCTTAAGTTTTGTTTTGTTGTAGTTTGGCTTTAGCGGGCACAGGGCCCCAAAAGTCATGTCTTGTCAGCTTCAGTAGGCATATGGCCCCATAAGCTTTGTTTTGTTCGACTTTAGCGGGCACAGGGCCCCAAAAGTCATGATTTGTTAGCTTTAGTAGGAATAGGGCCTCATAAGCTTTGTTTTGTTCGACTTTAGCGGGCACAGGGCCCCAAAAGTCATGACTTGTTAGCTTTAGTAGGCATAGGGCCTCATAAGCTTTGTTTTGTTCGACTTTAAAGGGTACAGGGCCCCAAAAGTCATGACTTGTTAGCTTTAGTAGGCATAGGGCCTCATAAGCTTTGTTTTGTTCGACTTTAGCGGGCACAGGGCCCCAAAAGTCATGTTACTGTTAGCTTTAGTAGGCATAGGGCCTCATAAGCTTTGTTTTGTTCGACTTTAGAGGGCACAGGGCCCCAAAAGTCATGTTATTGTTAGCTTTAGCAGGCATAGGGCCTCATAAGCTTTGTTTTGTTTGGCTTTAGCGGGCACAGGGCCCCAAAAGTCATGTTATGGTTAGCTTTAGTAGGCATAGGGCCTCATAAGCTTTGTTTTGTTCGACTTTACCGGGCACAGGGCCCCAAAAGTCATGTCTTGTTAGCTTTAGCAGGCATCAGGGCCTTTTAAGCTTTGTTTTGTTGTAGTTTAACTTTAGCAGGCATAGGGCCTCGTAAGCTTCGTTTTTGTTCAGCTTTGACGGGCATAGGGCCCATAAGCTTTACCTTTGTTGGCTTCTATAGGCATAGGGTCTCGCAAGTTCTTTTATCTTTCGGTTCGAGCTTCTGACGGGCAATCCACCCCGTAAGCTCTTTTATATTTCTGTTTAAGCTTCTGACGGGCAATCCACCCCGTAAGCTCTTTTATCTATCCGTTCGAGCTCTTGACGGGCAATCCACCCCGTAAGCTCATTTATCTTTCAGTGCGAGCTTCTGACGGGCAATCCATCCCGTAAGCTTTTTTATCTTCCTGTTTAAGCTTCCGACGGGCAATCCACCCCGTGAGCTCATTTATCTTTCAGTGCGAGCTTCTGACGGGTAATCCACCCCGCGAGCTCATTTATCTTTATGCTCGAGTTTCTGACGGGTAATCCACCCCGTAAGCTCTTTTATCTTTTAGTGCGAGCTTCTGACGGGCAATCCACCCCATAAGCTTTTTATCTTTCAGTTCGAGCTTCAGACGGGAAATCCACCCCGTAAGCTCTCTTATCTTTCAGTTCAAGCTTCTGACGGGCAATCCACCTCGTAAGCTCTTTTATCTTTCAGTTCGAGCTTCAGACGGGCAATCCACCCCGTAGGCTCTTTTATCTTTCAGTTCGAGTTTCTGACGGGCAATCCACCCCGTAGGCTCTTTTTATCTTCAGTTCGAGCTTCTGACGGGCAATCCACCCCGTAAGCTCTTTTATCTTTCAGTTCGAGCTGCTAACGGGCAATCCACCCCGTAGGCTCTTTTATCTTTCAGTTTGAGCTTCTCACGGGCAATCCACCCCGTAAGCTCTTTTATCTTTCAGTTCGAGCTTCTGACGGGCAATCCACCCCGTAGGCTCTTTTATCTTCAGTTCGAGCTTCTGATGGGCAATCCACCCCGTAAGCTCATTTATCTTTATGCTCGAGCTTCTGACGGGCAATCCACCCCGTAAGCTCTTTTATCTTTCAGTTTGAGCTTCTCACGGGCAATCCACCCCGTAAGCTCGTTTATCTTTATGCTCGAGCTTCTGACGGGCAATCCACCCCGTAAGCTCTTTTATCTTTCAGTTTGAGCTTCTCACGGGCAATCCACCCCGTAAGCTCGTTTATCTTTATGCTCGAGCTTCTGACGGGCAATCCACCCCATAAGCTCTTTTATCTTTCTGTTCGAGCTTCTGACGGGCAATCCACTCCGTAAGCTCTTTTATCTTTCAATGCGAGCTTCTGACGGGCAATCCGCCCCGTGAGCTCATTTATCTTTATGCTCGAGTTTCTGACGGGCAATCCACCCCGTAAGCTCTTTTATCTTTCAGTTCGAGCTTTTGATGGGCAATCCACCCCGTAAGCTCTTTTATCTTTCAGTTCGAGCTTCTGACGGGCAATCCATCCCGTAAGCTCTTTTATCTCTGTTTGAGCTTCTGACGGGCAATCCACCCCGTAAGCTCTTTTATCTTTCAGTTCGAGCTTCTGACGGGCAATCCACCCCGTAATCTCTTTTATCTTTCAGTTCGAGTCTAATGGGCAATCCAACCCGTAAGCTCTTTTATCTTTCTGTTTAAGCTCGGCCGGCAATCCACCCTGCAAGCTTGTTATGTGTAAACCTCATTGGGCAATCCAACCCGCGGGTTCTTCACAGGAAATCGTTTTGTAGTCATAAGTCCTTTTGCTGGTCAGTGTACCCCGAACAAAATTGGAGTTCATATCTTTACTTGTTTCTTATAGCGATAATAGGATGACTACAGTTACATCTATTATCTAGTAAGAAATAAGTAAAGAGGGGCAGCTGTGAACACTTAATTTTGTCCGGGTATCTTTTAATTAATCTTCTGAATAAGAAACAAAAAATAAAAAGAAAAAAAGAAAAAAAAAAGCTTTTTGATTGTTAATGAACTAAAAAAAGGATAATAATAATAAAATAAGAAAAAGAAGTCTAAAAAGGTTTGGTCTACGGTGGAATGTCATTTTCCCTTCCTTTCTTAGTGTGTGACAGCTTTCCTTTCTTTTATCTTTTGGTTCTTTGTGCTTTTTTCAAAAAATAATAGCATAGTGCATCCTACTACCCTGTTCCATCACGTAACAAAAGCTGATTTTCCCAGTGTAGCAACACCATCAATGGTCCCTTTCTCCACAGCTGGCAGATGGGAACTTATCCTTATTCCTTTGAATGTGCATAAATTCAAGAGCAGAAGCAAAGAGTGGGGGGGTGGACGAACATTTCACAGACCATTATTTGGTCATTCTTCTCCCTTTTTTTTTGCCTCTTCACCATAAACCCATCAACATCATCTTCTCCTCTCATATCCTTCATCTTCTTCAACAACCCAACAATAACAACACAAAAAAAAACAGAAAAAGCCCCCACACTTCACATCTTTTCTTCCTCTTAACTTCATCTTCATCCCTCTCATCCCACATCATTCCTCATCTCTAACCCACACATCTCCATCTTCCTTCTAACTCCAACTCTTCTTCCTCCTTCACCCAAAACCCAACAAACACCATAAACCCATACTTACCCATACCCAGCCAACATCACCCATCACCCTCATCCTTCCACCTTCATCTTCCTCCTACCATTTCTCTTCTTCAATCCAACAACAAAAAAACAGAAAAGAGCTCCACCCCAACTTCATTCCCACAGCCACCACATCCTCCTTCTTCCTCCTCAGATCGCAAGACCACCGCAGGCCACCACCACAGATCGCCTCTGTCTTCTCTTCCACTTACCACACGCAGATCCGCATCCCTCAGACCGCCGCAAACCGTGCCTCGCTACCCCTGTCCATGGCGCATCCGCCATCTCCGCAGCCTGGGAACCATGGAACCAACACCGCATGCCACGCAGAACCGCAGCCATAGAGCTCCGCCTCACTCGCCACCACAACCTCGCCGCTCAGTCCCTCACCACCTTGAACCACCGCTCAGATCCGCAAACAAGAAGACGTTTTTGTCCGGAAAGCTCCCAAACCGTGTCATCCACCGCTGCGCTGCCCAGCCGCGCTCCTTCCACGCTCGCCGCCGCCTGTGCTCCTTCATCTGTCTGCGCATGCTGAGTTAGGAACGAAGGTTTCCTTCTGATTTCTCTTCCAGTTTGCAACGTCTTGTCTTTGAGATGTGTTTTTTAAATGTCCTTTTTAATAGCCCATTTTTTATCTTTTATTCTTTTGTTTTTATTATTTCACTCCTTTTTATTGTTTACAGATTTAGTTAGTTACAGGGGATCATGGTTTGGTTATTGGCCCAATTAAATGGGTTTCATCTGACTAAATGGGTTTTTCTGCTTGTGGTCTTGTAGTACCCTTTTCTTATCCATTTACTTATTTTTTTTATATATAAACAAATAACTAGAATAGAATAACTATCGAATTATTTTGGGATGGTTTTGTGATAGGTTTCACACTCAATTCCTTAGATGCGAGATAGCTCTGTGGACATATTTGCCATGTTCTACCTCGTTTAGGAGTTTTCGACATAAAAAATAATAAATAAGTAAAAAACGAAAAATACATAACAACTCTTTTTAAGAAAAAATAAAATAAAATAATAAAAACAAAAAAAATCAAAACTTTATCAAAATTAAAATCAATCAACCAATCAAATCTTTTCTAAAGAACTACGTGACTTTGAGTTTCCCATCGCATCCGGGAATACGTAGGAGCAAGATAAATCATCTTGTCGGGCCAAAACTAATTTTTCCCTTTTTTTGTCTCTTTTTATGTTAAAATAATTAATCAAAGTAATTAAACTTGTCTGTTTTTAGGGATGCTCTATGGACACGGTGTCATGTTGAGTCCCTTAGATTTGAGGTTGCCCTGTGGACTCATGTGCCATGTTCAACCTCATTTAGTTTTTATAAATAATAAATTTAAAAAATGAAAAAAAATTAATAAAAATTTAAAACATTACAAGTTAAAAAATAATTCTTTCTTGTAAATAATTTTGGGGTAAAATAAATATTTAAAAGGTTATTAAAATGTTTTTGCACAATTAACTTGAGGTACCGTTTTTAAACGGGCGATGTGGGGTGCTAACATCTTCCCTACTCGTAACCGACTCCCGAATCCAAATCTCTCTCTTTTTTTTAAGACCAGTTTATCTTTAAATAATTGGGTTTTCTAAGATTTTCCCAATAAAAATTTTAGTGGCGACTCCTCTGTTTTTACCTTCTTTTCCGCGGCTCCCGGACGGGACGGTCACGACATTCAGGAAAATTTCTTTCCCACCTTCACATATGAGAATAGAGTTTTCTCGAGTTTCTAACTATCATTCACTAATTTTATTACCGAACATCTTTTATACCTGGAATAAAATTTTAAAACTTATATCAAACATGAGAAATTTTTATTCCTAGGCCAACATTTTCGGGAATATTTTTTTTAAAAAAAATTGTAACAAATGCTATCTTAGAGAGAAAGAAGGAAAAGAAATGAAAGAGAGAAATTTTGTGAATCCCATGAAAATATACATACATTTCCGTTTTTTTCCCTTCATGAAACCAAACAAAGGAAGGAAAACCCCATTATTTTCTATTGGTTGATACTTGATACTGAATAGGGGGTCGATTACTCCTTTACTTCTTTCTTCCTTCCTTTTATACCAAATGGAGCCTTGGCAATTTGCAAGTTGAATATGCAAAGGCATTGGAAAGTATGACACTTTGAAGACCAGTTGATAACAGTTACCGATCCAGTTTGCATTGCAAGCACCAACATCGCCAATGGTTTGTCCTCCATGTCTGATAGTGATAAATGAAAATGACACAGAATAGTGAACAAGTTGCATACTCAGTAACTGTTAAATGGATCTAGACCTTGGATACCAATAAAATTTGGAGGTTATATAAAAATATTTGTTTCAGGAGCATAGTCAGAACCAAGAATTCTGTTACATGGGACTCAAACATGTGGCTCTATCATGTAATTTTGAAACATGAATTCCCATCTGGGGACTAGTCCAACGAAATTAATCAAGATACAATTATGGCTATATTATAATCTCCTGTTTATTAAGTTACAACCTTTCCAATGTCAAATCTATTTCCTATCGTTTGAATGAATATGCCAATTGATGATGGTTCATGAAATTTCAATATAGGGAAAACTCAAACTAGTGATCTTCAATCACAAAGGCTTTGGCTTTACTTTGTTGGAAGCATCCTTAACAAGCAAGAAACGAATCTGCTTAACTAGTTCTTCCTTCACCATGAACAAAACCGCAGCCGCCAGCACACTTTGTACAATTTTTGTGCGCATGCCTTTGTAAAATCCATAGAACCCTTCATAGCGGATCATCTTAATAATAGCATCCCATGTGCCTGAATTTCAAGAACATGCAACTTTAGAAAGGAATCAAAGATTCAGTAAGTTTCCAATCTAATGGTTTAAAAATGGTTGTGTGCACGGATGCGTGCACTTCTGTATGTGGGTGTGCGTAGGTGTGTGTGAGAGAGATAGAGATATATATATATATAGAGAGAGAGCAAGGGAACGAGGGGAGGGAAGCAACAAACCTTAGCATTCATCACCAGGTTGAACAAGAACAAAACTCACAATTTAGCTAAAGTAATACATGGCTCATAACCTCACTTTTGGCAAACAATGGCTCTGTTTGGCAAGTCCAATAAACTAGCTTATAGCTTATTTGATTAGCTTATAAGTTTGTTTGACTGAAATAGAGGTGTTTAATAAACAAGCTTATCTCATTAGCTTATAGCTTTTCTTCATAAGCTAATTTATTTAGCTTATAGCTGATAACTTATAACTCATTGAATTTTCTCTCGTTTTTACTCCCATTCATTTAATGAATTCTTACTTTACCATGCATATCATAAATATGTCATTTTATGTCATTTTATATTAATAAGCTAGTTCAACCGCTAATTTTACCAAACACTTCAAATTCAATTAGCAAGCTTTCCAGCTATCAGCTATTTTTGCCAAACAAAGCCAATATCAAAAGAACAGATGAAACATACTACACGAGAATTATGAGCCATATTCATGGTAATTGGTATAAGAATAGATCGTCACAATATAAACCTTTATAATGGTGTCTCTTGTCTCCACTTTTGACCTGTCTAGATTGAAGCCTGGCCTGCAATAACAACATCAGAAGTGAGAGATTGACAAAAGCATTTTGGATACAGATCCTCTGCTAGTCTTCTCAGCTCTCCTCATTCCTTTTATCTTATGAATAATGGACATCAATGTGACGCACAAGAAGGATATGATGACACGAGAAATTTAAGAAACAAGACATTGACTATTTAGTATAAGAAAACACAATTCTCAAATATTTGAATTAAATTCTGACATTATTCATCATCGCAGATGATTATGATGTCAAACACATCTAACAATCTACCAACAGATTTAGATACATATATCACAAAGACAACAAAAAAAATGTACATCAATTTCATGTAATGCATAATTAATCTCATATCCAACTCTTCAAAGTCCCAACCAACTCTTCAAAGTCCCAACTAGTATTATTACCATATTGACAGTAAGGTCCCGGAAAATACAAGGCAAATCTATGGAATATTCTGGCATTTATGAATCTCAGATAAATTCTTGGGTTTCAGATCTTGAAATTGATCCATAGTTCCATTTTTGAATGTTGCAAATTAATAATGCACAAGGCTGTGATGTGATCTGATCAGGTAAGAATTTTTACATGAAAGTAATGCCATTTCTTGTTTATGTTTGACAGCATCACCAGCCAGGAAAAATGTCAATGTCCACTGGTATTCTACTATTATCCTCTATCTCTGCAGTTTAAGAATTATAATATTGAATGTCTCATTGTTGATTTTATTTGCTAAGATTAAGATTCCCACACAGCTGGAACAAGCCAACATATTACAAAAGCTAGTTTGATAATACCTTCACAACTAGAAGAGGATAAGTTACAACAGTAGCTCCAAGCTTAGCCAAAGCTCCAAGAAGAAATATCTAGTGACATAATGCAGTCTTAGTCTGACAAGGTTTTAAACAATTAAAAGCAACATAATAGAAAATTTAAGTGTGAGGAATTAATCACAAGCAACATCACAGTTAACAAGTGTGAAATGAGAAAATACCTCCAAAGCAGTTACACCATTGCTATCCTTCTTACTCTGAACACGTCTTTTTTTTAACTTCCCCAACATGGTTTCATACAGCATGAACTGTATGGAAGGATTGCTTACCTGAGATCAATAACAACCAATCATTAAAACTCCCATAGCATGAAAAAAATTCACTTCCAACGTACCATGATCAATGTTGGTAATACACCTTTCCAGAAACCCCAAACTCCAGCTTCATCATAGACTTCTTGAACCTGCAAATATTTATTAGAATATTATTATGCATACAAAAGGAAACTCTCCAGGTTTGAAGTTCAAAATGTTAATCAGATCCAAATTCATGCAAATTCTAAAGCATCATCATCTGGAATCCCAAGAAACAAGAGCACGGACTGTACTAAAATTCTTTATATGATAGAGTGAAAAAAGTATAATTATGGATAACCAATCAATTCATTGAACTACTTTCACATTATCTCTTCCAATTGGAATATAAATGATATGGGATTTAGCATACTAATCCAGACAACAATCTATTTGTCGAAAAATTTCTTACAGCCAAATAGCCCAGATAGAATAAGCAGCATAACTTTTCTAAATTGCTACAGAAGGTGTCGTGCGAGCTCTTCTTATACCATAAGAATAAAGAGACTAAAAATAAAGATAGACTTTACCTACCACATGGCTAGTTCCATAAGGAAGAGGCTCAACTGAAGAAAGCATTGTTTGTTCATTGGCATCTGACAACTGCTGACCAGGGAGAGCTTTGCTTGACTGTTTTCTATGCGTCTGCACGGTAAAAAGAAATTTCTTTTAACCATTTATCTTCTATTACTTTGTTCAAATTAATTCTGAACACTTAACACTAGATTACAACAAAAAAGAATTTAGAAAACTTTGAGAAACACAGAGCATAAAAGAATACGTGACAAATGGTGGTATCCTAAGTCCTATACTAAAATAACTTCGACTTGACAGCCGATATCTTGTGTATTCTTGACACGTGGGTCCCAAACTAGCTACCGAATATCTGAAACCCATAATCTCCTTTTCAAGTCCAAAGTCTAAACAAGCATCCAAATTCGTGAATCCTTGTGTTCCAAGTTTATTTACTACAAAGTTGAAATGTTTTGAGAAACTCTTTAGGGGGAAGGGGAAAACAAAATCAGTAAAAGTGTTTGTAATTTACATTTTCAAAGTAACTAGATAACAAGAACAAAGGGAAAGGAGACAGAAGAAAGAAAGAGTGGAGGTGACTATCAACTAGCTATTTACCTGCATGCGGGTGACAACTACCCATATAGGATTTGTCAAGAGAACATTAACACACCTACAAGAAGGATTTACCAAGCAATTTAGGTTAGGTCAGACCGCATGAGTATCAAGACATCAAAAAATCAGTGATTCCTACCAACTTGATTGGCAGGGGTCAAAACAAACTAGAAACATAGGAGCTCTTTATAGGAAAAGTAAATTACCCAGATAAAGCAGCGACAATAAGTGAGGAGATCATCCCAACTGATCCATCACCAATGCCTAGCCTTTTCTGTTCAAGTGCAGCTGCTTCAGCTTTGTTCCTGAATATTTGATAGAAATAATAGTAAACACCCTGTACCATAAAATCATAGTAATTAAAAAATGGAAAACCTAAATCAAAACATTAAATAGGTTGGCAGGAAATACACCATGCAGGAACCATGACTTGTAGTAAAACTTCAATTCATTTTGATAGAAAAAGAGAAACATTACACATCGTCTACTTCACCATAACAACAATAATAATTGAACAATGAGAAGCAATATCATCAAACCAGAGCTAAAATGGGCTCACCTGAGATGCAGCTGTACCCACTAGTGATGGCATCAAGCCTCCATACAACCGCTCCCACCCCTCTTGTTTCACAACCTACAATATTTCCCCATAAGGCCATAACCATAAATAATCTCTTAACAATGACTTCCATTATTATTATTTTTTCAAAACAAAGAAGTTTGGCTAACATTAACTTATGAACCTACATAACCACAAGGGTAAAGCCAATATTTTTTTTCCTACACTGATCTTTTGGTTCCTTATCTTTATTTTAGACTTAAACTTTAACCCTCTTTTAATTTTTTGATGTAAAATGGTCCCTCATCTTTAATAGGTTTCAATATGGTCTTTTCCTTTAAATGGTGACATTCAGATTACATTAGTATAACTTTTGTAAAATAACGGACCATTTAAGGGAGGAAAAAAAAAAAGATCATTTCGGGAAAAAAAATATAGGTTGAAATAATTTTTTGATCCCTATACATGTCCCTGATGGTCGATTTGGTCCCTATACGTAAAAAATTTGCAAATCAGTCCCCATACGTGACTACCGTTATCACTTTAGTCCCTACCGTAACCCACCGTTAATAACCGTTAAACTTTGGTCCCTATGCGTATCCCTGATTGTCAATTTGGTCCCCATACGTGTCTCTGAATGTCAATTTGGTCCCTATACGCAAAAAACTTGCAAATCAGTCCCCATACGTAACTACCGTTATCACTTTAGTCCCTCTCGCTCTCGGCTCATGCCGCTCGTTAAACCTTTAACCCTTATAACAGAGACATACTATTTCCAGCTATAGCAAAAAAGAACTAGAAACTTGTCCCCTGCCTATTAAACCTTTAACTCTCTAATTACATAATGCACCTTAATTTACTTTTGACCATCCCAAAAAGATCTCCATGTCTTAACAAGCTCCACTATTCCAGCACAAATAAAATGGTCAGGGATGGAAGCTCCCCACCACGCATGAACCTGCAAAGCAGAGCAACAGAACAGCAACACCACCAACAATACAACACAAGGCATCATTCTTTCCTTGACTTTCCTTTGAATAATCCTCTATGTTGCAAAAAATGTTGAGACAGCTTTAGTCAATATAGGTCAAGCAAGCATATTGCTCTCATCAATGTCTTCCCTTTCAAGCTTCCTTTTGCACCAATACAGGTACTCGAGAATTGACCCATCTTCTTCAATAACCCAGTTATGCTCCGCAACATCACCCAATGTCATCCTTAGTGTTGGGTGTGCAAACTATAGATGTTGAATGTCATCATTACAATTAAAAAAAAATATACAGTCACTGACACTATCAAAGGATATGAATTCAAAGACATAATTACATGGATCAAATGAGGTTGAAAGGAAGAGGCCAACGTAAGCAAATCTGGGTTTTTCTCTTAGTTCTCCACCTTACTTTGTCAGAACGTCGTCGACGGCAGCATGAGCCGAGAGGAAGAGGGACTAAAGTGATAACGGTAGTCACGTATGAGGACTGATTTGCAAGTTTTTTACGTATATAGACCAAATTGACAATCAGGGACACGTATAGGGACCAAGTTGACAATCAGGAACACATATAGGGACCAAAGTAATAACGGTTACTAACGATGGGTTATGGTAGGGACTAAAGTGATAACGGTAGTCACGTATGGGGACTGATTTGCAAGTTTTTTTTTACGTATAGGAACCAAATTGACAATCAGGGACACTTATAGGACAAGAAAATTATTTTAACCAAAATATAAAAGGGATCACGTTAATATAACTTTGCAAAATAGAGACATGTTGAAAAAAATTAAAGACCAAAAGTATAGTTTAGTTTTTTTTTTTTTCAAAATCCAACATCAAGTTTGCATTTTTTCTTTGTTTCCATGACCAAAACAAACAAACAATTCAGCTAAACAATCACATGATCCCTGATCCCTGATCCCAGATACCTGGCACATTTGCTGGAGAGCTCCCAGATTCCTCTTGTCTTTCTTCGGATCACGTTCGGTTTGTTGACGAGTGTTTACCTGTAGATAACCTCAGACAAAATCAATTCTTTTTACATCTTGAAAAATCAACTCGAGAAAAAAAAAAAAACTCTGATCCCAAGTTCGTACAGTTTGAAGAGGATATGTGATGAGCTGAGCAATGATCCCTCCTCCAGCTCCAGCCAACCCATTGATCAAAGCGTCGGACATGTTTGTTTCTCGGGAAAATGAAAATCTATTGGGGGCTTATTTTTTCTCAATGAAGCATGGCATTGAGAGAGAAGATCTAATTCTGATTCGAGAGAGAAAGTGGGAGAGAAAGAAAATGCACCTACCAGTGCGTTTGTCTGTAGTAAACGGTGATTTCACAGTTTGCACATGATGGATTGTTTTCACCATCAATGTTGCGTTTGGGAAAGGAAATGATGTTAACGTTGTTAATGTTGTGTATGCATTGACTATTCTACCCTTGATTAAGGGGAATATACTGCTGCTATTCGCTTGCCGTCTGTCTCACGAAAACCTTTTCTTCTTGGGACGTGTGTTATATTTTTTTTTTATGGATAAATAGTGGCAAGTTAGTTATCACTCCGTACCAGATCGATCAATTAAGGACAAAGTTACCTCGCGTTGCCATTTCGTTTTCAATGATCGAAGAGAGGACCACTTGATTAAGGGATGATGTGTCGAACCACCATGTCGGCAACGTTGGGTTAAAGTAATATTTTGTTACTCTAAAATCTACATCATTCAATTTTATTTTAGGTTGTAATATTTTGATCTCTATATTTAATATGAATTTTTGATTTGGTTACTATACATCAAAATTTATTAAAATGGTCTATATGTACAAAAAATACATGTTTGGGACCAAACGGTTAATGTATAAGGATCAAACGAGTACTTTTTGTACGTATAGGGACCATTTTAATAACTTTTTATATAGGGACCAAATCAAGAATTCATGTCAAATATAATGATCAAAATATTACTTTAACCTTTATTTTATTAAAATTAGAATGATCAAAATTAACATATAAATAATTGAAAGGACGGGCTGAGCTTAGGATCTCAGTTTGAATTTTGCGAAACATATCTTTGGAATAAGCGAAAAATCTTAATTGTGACTAAGCGTCTAAGCAGAGACAAGTCTCATAGTGCTTTAGCGGGGTCAAAGGATCTATGCTTTTGGACAGATTCCATGGACCTACTGGAGAGCCAAAGACCCTAATTACGATGAGTATCAACAAAAAAAACAAGACATGACAATATCATGCAAGATTTCAAAAATTAAAATAAATCATAAGAAAACTTAGAATACCTCCTCTGAAATCTGGGAATATTTCTCTAACTTAGAAAAAATTGAAATGACAATTCCACCCTTTTGTTCAGGATTGTATAAATATTCATCAGGGGGCGTTTGTTATAAGGTTTGAAATCACATTCCTGAAAATTTAGAAAAGATTGATTCCTACATCAAATCCAAACCAATTCGGTCCAATTTTAAAAATATAATGACTCGATTAGATGATTAAGCTTTTACCAACACAATAATTAAAAACTAAGTCTAAATAACATCAACAAATATAACAGATAGCATACTAAAATGGTGGGACGAGGGACTGATGGGCGACGTAACTTAAGCCCCATTATCGTCGACCGATAAATGGGTTGTGTCGTCGGCTAAATGGGAGACTGAGAGACGGAGAAAATGAGAACATTAGTCACAAGGAGAGAGAGATGTGAAATCGCGACAACACTCATTGTGAGAAATTAGATAAAGGGAGGAGGAGAGGTGTCTATCGTTAGATTAAGGTAATCTGTAATACACTCAGGGCTCGTTTGGTGGTCACCCTATCCTATCATGTTGGGTTCTAACACAGCCTTACCCTCAGGATAGAATTTTAACTAGATGGACATGATATGATAGGTGACAGGATTGCTTTATCCTAACCTATGAAATAGACAACTATAAACACGAGAAGGGGGTTGAATTGTGTTTATCAGAATTTAAAACAAAGTTGAAAACTTTTCGCACACAGAAGCTAGTTCCAGCAAGTGTGAAAACACTTCACAGACAAGTGACCTGTCCGTTGTGATTTAAGCAGAAAAACACACAAGCACACAACTTGAAAACAAGTTTGATATTCACACTTTAACCCATTTAGTTAGAAAGCAGATAATATAATCAAAGCAACTAAAGAGTTTAAGAGAAGAGAGATTAACACAGCTATTTATCCTGGTTCACTCTTCAACACAAAGAGCTACATCCAATCCTTAACAGCACCAAGTTTTATCCACTATAGCTGATCAGGTTACAGACTCCAAGTATTGTTTGCACACCTAGCCTCTCCAGGCTTCAAGACAAGTATTCTTTGCTAACCTAGCCTCTTCAGGCTCACACAGGTTTGTTTGATAAGTTTGTTTGTAATAAATACAACAGACAGACAGTTCTTTCACTAACACTTAGAGAGTGGATTAAATGTAAGCTTAGGAAAGACTGCGTAATAACTTCAAATGATTGAAGAATACAGATTGAAAGAATGAAGAAATAAATACGCAGAGTAATGGCTCTTTAATGCTGTGTGTTATATCTATCTTCATCTTCAATGACTTTTGTATTTATAACCTTCAAGTATTTAAGATCCGTTAGAGATATTCCTTCAATTGTTGGCTTCAAGCAGAGCTCCATTAAATGCAATAGAGTCGTTTTGGGCAGGCATTAATGCAATAGGAACGTTGGTTGTACTCTAACATGAAGGATCGTGACTTTATGCATCGTGAAGTAGCCAAATCAGAGTTTTGCATAGTGTTTTTGTACTTTACAGAGCACATTTCCCTTTTCGTGTAATAACCAAGAGTACTAGGGAATAAAGCATGTTGGAAACATTCTTTAACTGGACTTCATCTCTGATTTCCTAGGTTGCTTGTGAGAATGACTTCTGACTTTTCTTGATAAGCGTGAGAAAGCTTCTAAGTCTTCTGTATGAGGGGACAGCTTCCAAAAGGTCCTTGCACTTGAGTTCCCTATTGAAGAACCTCAGACAAGTATAAGAACTTATCAGAAGACAAGTTGAAACTTCAGTGCAGAAAGTCAATAATCCTATTCAGCATACAGGTTGACTTTTGCTTCTTCAGACAGGTGGACATCTATGTGGGCAGACAGGTGAGAAAGTGACTTCTTACTATTTTGATCTGCACACTGGATAGACAGGTTAGCAACCAATACAAAGGTTAATTAAATCATTAACAAAATGTTTAGTTTTCATCAAAACTTAGGGAAATGCACATCAGACATTTTAGAGACTTAACAATCTCCTCCTTTTTGATGATGACAAACACTCATATGATTTAATGAATCTTAGAAAATATCAACATAAGAGATAACAAGATTCAGACAAGTTGAAATTTTCTTAGTCATAAGGGGTGTGCAGACAGGTGCACTTAGGTTCAATTTATATATTAGGAGTTCTTTAAAGGCAGCATAGTATCAGAGCTAATATCACTTAAAGATAGAATTATGCAAATCAATTCAGAGACAGGTTCAATTTTTACTTGATTTTACTTAGTCAATATCTAATCATCTTAACTTTACTTTCTCCCCCTTTTGTCAACAGCAAAAACGAAAACAGTCAAGAGACAGAAAAGTAAAGGACGGAAACTAAAGGATAACCAGTAATTTTTTATTCATCAAAAGCTTTTCAGTACAAGGCATATTTTATAGACAAAACTACCTAGGCTGACTAAAAATAAAAAACAGAGATTCAACTCTCTTTTCTAAAAGCATCCTAGCATGTCTTTCTTCATCCAGCTGTCTTCTGGTTTCCTCTAGTTGAGTCTGAAGCAAGTTGAAGATATGTAAATCCACCATCTGAGGAGTGGAGGCTTCTACAGTCAGACTAGTTGAAGCAGCAGACTGGTCTGAGTACCAGGGTAAGGCTAAGACAGGAGGTGCCTTGGGCACAGAGAAGGGTGAGGAAATACGGGGAAAGACAAGTTGATGAAGAGTTCTATAGTAAAAGAAGGGAAGAAAGGCTAACTTAAACAGAGGTTTGATTCTGACAAAGTCAGTATCAGGGGATGAGAAGACATAGGAAAGTCTCTCAAACAGAGACAGACGGGTGACTCTTATCTGGATAAGAGGGGGGAAGGGGTTGTTAGGCTAAGACAGATGGAGGTAGGGGTAACAAGGAATCAATGTGACAAAAGAAATAATTTGATCCTGTTACTAACAAAAAGAAATACCTAGACCTGTTAGGTAACATTACAACAGAGGCAGGATAGTGAGTCCTTGCCAATGTTCTAATGAACAAGACAATAGGGGGATAAAAGAAAATCTCCCTATAAGGGTTAAGGATATGAGGTGGAGGAGAAGGAATGACAGACAGATGAGAGATACTTGCAGTCATAAGAGATTGCAGATCATACACAAAAAGACTTGATGATATGCCAGCTTGCTCTTTGGGAGTTGAGTCCCTATGAACAACTGTGTACTGACATATATCAGACACAACATCATAAGATGATGTTTGGGTTTGGTGAGAAGAGACAGGTGAAGAGAAAGGAGACACAACAGAGAGGGGTTGGACAAATAAGGCAGGTGGAGAAGAAACAAAAGGATTTATGATACCTTGGTTAGAGGGGGAAGATGGTGCAGAAGGGATGGATGAAAGGACCAGCTGATTTTCTGATAGCTTCAGTTTCTTCCTAGACAGAGAAGGGGACAAAATGTCAACCTCAAGGTGGAAAATTGTCTGTGTCCCAACAGACAGGTTTGCAGCAGTTGCAGCAGCAACTTCAACCTATGCAGCTTGATCTTCTGCAGGAACTTCTACCCTTTCAGCAGATGCCACAGAAGGCACAGGGTAGCTAGACCTTCTCTTTCTGGGAATGAGTCCTAAATCGAGAGTCTTCTTCTCCTTGGGCTTCTCCAAGGGTCTTGTTGTCTGATCCCCCTGAGCAGGTACTTCCTCCTAACTAGGTCCAGACTCCACTTATCTGACCTTGGCAAAGGTCTTCACCAGCCTTCTCCTCTTGTTGGGCTGTGAAGACTCGGTTTCTGATGCCACATCATCTCTTGTCTTCCTCTTGGGAGAGGGCTTCTTTAGCTTGAACCTTAGTGGCTCAACTGTCTCAGCAGAGACTGATGGCTTCTCCAAAGCAGGCCTCTTGTCCTGTCTAACCACTTTTCCAGCAGGCTTGCAGATCCTTTCAGAGATGGGCGTCTCTGACTCATCAGTGGAGACCACCGATTCTTCTATCAGCTTCTGCTCTGCAGCAGGCTTCTTCTTTTTCTTTTTTTCCACTTCCTTATCTTCCATAGGAACACCCTCTATGTTCATCATAGACAGGTCCTTCCTGTCAATAGGAAAGGAGATGTCTATGAAGTACACATCACTGGCAACAAACAGCTTGTTCCAGAAGAGTCTTGTCAACAGCATTCCATAGGGGTAGGGCTGCATGTTGGTCCTCTTGATCAGTGATTCAAGGTACATGTAGATGAGGTCATTGATGTTCACCTTGATTTTGTGAATCAAGTGGTACAGGGCAAACCTGTCCATCTTGGTCACACTATCTCGTGATCCTTTCCTTGGTATCACGCATTCCAGCAGCAGCTTGTGTATGAATCTGCACTTCACTACCATGCTTATTGGATTCATGTTCTCAGGGTCGGGAACACCATATAGAGCAATGTTAACATTCTTTGTTCACACCTGATCCTTCCACTCAGGCTTGAAAGTAGCTCCTATCCTTGGGCATCTGGTGACGAGTTCCAGAGAACTATGGGGAAGAGAAGAGTGGTATCCATCACTCGAGCACGAAAGCTCTTGGTTCCATCAAGCTTGGTGGTGAGGACCATGGCACTTGTCCAGAAGTCTCTGACAAGCTTGGGATGAACCAGCTCCTTTAGGTCAAAAAAGGAGGTTCACTTGGAGTATTCCAACTCTTCCGTGACATCCATTCCCCACCTTTTCATTTGTTGGAGGTCCACGTTCTTACCATCCAAGATCTTCTCCACATCAGAGAGTCTCATGTTGTACTTATTAGCAATTTCCTTTGAAGAAAGATGCTTTGAGGATGCCATTACAGAGAAAAGGAGTTTCTAAGGTTTTGGAAGATTAGAAGGGTTTGACAAAGAAGAAGACGAAGATGGAGAGATTCTTAGGGATTGAAAACGTAAAGTTTGAACCTTTCTGACTCTTTTCCTTTTATAGTCATTAAGGCAGGAGAGAGAAATAAAACATTTTTAATTTAAAACAGCACGATTTACGTGGAGAACTACAGCGCCCACTTTAGACATTATGAAAACATGGTTTCGAGATTAAAACTGTCGTGCAAATGATTAGCTTCAGATTAATAAATGGTATTAAATAACTAATAACCATTTTACCAAAAACTGTTGAGTTCTAGCATTGTGACTCAGCAGGGTCAAACAGGTAACATAGACATGTGATATAAAAACATAAGACAGGTATCATAGACATGTTAATTATCAGACATGTCATTCAACAATGCAATGCATGTATAGATTATCTCTCATAAATAAAAACCTTTATTTTGCTAATGGTTTAGTAAAAATATCAGCCCACTGATTTTCAGTTTTAACAAACTTAATATCAAAGATACCTTTCTGAACATAATCCCTTATAAAGTGATGTTTGATTTCAATATGCTTAGCCTTAAAATGGTTAATGGGATTTTTAGTTAAGCATATGGCACTAGAATTATCACACCACACAGATATATTATGTTCATAAATACAGTAATCCTCAAGTTGATGTTTTACCCATAAGAGTTGAGAGCAGCAACCAGTAGCTGAGATATATTCTGCCTCAGCAGTAGACAGAGCAATAGTTATCTACCTTTTGCTTGACCAGGAGACTAAGCTTGCTCCAATGAAGTGACATCCTCCACTGGTGCTCTTTCTTTCTATTTTGTCTCCAACAAAATCAGCATCACAGAATCCCACTAATCTGTATTCTTTTGATCTTAGATACAGCAAACCAAGATTAGTAGTCCCAAGCAAATATCTAAATATTCTCTTAACATCTTTAAGATGAGATTCTCTTGGGTCGGATTGGAATGTAGCACACATACAGACACTAAACTGAATGTCAGGTCTGCTTGAGGTTAAGTACAGTAGAGAGTCAATCATACCTCTGTAGACAGTTCGGTCTACCTTTTTACCTTCATCATCTTTGCTTAGTTTTGCATTGGGTTGCATGGGAGTTTTCATGAGTTTAGCACTTTCCATCTTATACTTCTTGAGTATCTCCTTGGTATACTTTTGTTGATGGATGTAGATTCCATCACTTGTCTGTTTGATTTGTAATCCAAGGAAGAACTTTAATTCTCCCATCATGCTCATCGCAAATTCTGCTTGCATTAGCTTGGAAAATTCCTTGCACAACTTTTCATTAGTTGCTCTAAAAATAATATCATCAACATATATTTTGACTATAATAAAATTCTCTTTAGAACTTTTCTTAAACAAGGAAGTATCTACTTGTCCTCTAGTAAAGCCATTATGCATGAGAAAAGAACTAAGTCTATCATACCATGCTCTAGGTGCTTGTTTCAAACCATATAATGCCTTTTTAAGTTTGAAAACATTATCTGATTTATCATTATCTTCAAAATCAGGGGGTTGTTTAACATACACTTCTTCTTCAATTATACCATTTATAAAAGCACTTTTTACATCCATTTGAAAAAGAGTGATTTGGTTTTGTGCAGCATATGACATTAATATGCAGATAGCTTCTATTCTAGCTACAGGTGCAAAGGTTTCAGTATTATCAATACCTTCCTGTTGGTTATAGCCTTGAGCTACTAACCTTGCCTTATTTCTGACAACTTTGTCATTCTAATCCAATTTGTTTCTGAAGATCCATCTGTTCCAATGACATATTTGTTTTTGGGCTTGGAGATAAGTGTCCAGACATCATTTCTGGTAAACTGGTTGAGTTCTTCTTGTATAGTGTAACACCCCGATTTCTCTGTCTTTCTGTATCAGTAAATACATGTGTATATGTGTTTATTTTTGTTAAAATCCAGAAGATAATTTTAGATAAACTAAAATTATTGTCTTGTTCTACCTTACCGTAGAAAGTCAAGGTTAAATTTTCGGTTGAAAATTCAGACGAAAACCGGTTTGCGTTTTCACTGACAGTAAAAGTTTACTGAGGAGAAAACATAATTTTGACCCGTGAACGAAACGGTTAGTGTTTTTGTAGTGTTTCCAATGATCTTGGTCATTTTTGAAAATTTACGTTCGAAAATAAAATATAATACTTTATTCGGGTGAAATCGTCAAAAACTACGATCAGAAACTTTAACCGGATACACAACGAAGCAGGATGGGGAGCTGAGATGGCCAATGTGACATGTTGGAAAAGGAGTGACATGTTGATGTGAGTCAATTGTCACATCAAAAAACAACCATCATTACAACTTTTTGAATATATCATATTATAAACAAAAAATCAATTTTCTCTCACTTTTTCCAACCAAACACCTCCCTAATTTTCACACTTTACACTCACATAACCAAGTTCTCCACTTCAAGCTCCATTATTTCTACTTCTTCAAGTGTTCATCCTCATCATTTTCTTCAAGTTTCAAGGGTAATGCTCTATACTCTTGCTCATCTAAGTCTTCCTTTTCATTCATTTTGAGAGTTATGCCATATTCACCATTTTTTATTCTTAGATCTAGAAACTTCAAAAATCTCTAGAAATTAGTAGAAAAATTCATTTGAGTTGAAACCAATTTCTATGGACTCACAATGATCTCTATATTGTTTATGTAAGTGCTTGCATCAAACAAAAATTTCCTTCCCTGTTTTCCTAACAAGGCCGAATCTATGTATTTGTGGAGCAAGGAAGTTTTGTTTCAATTTTTGTTAAATGATCATTGATTTGAACTCTTTTGTACCTTTAGTTGTTAAATCCAAGTGCTTGAAAAGTTTGAAAATTTATAGCCTATTTTAGAGATCATGGCCAAAACCCTAAGCTCGTAGCTTAGAGGAGTTTTTGTTCAATCCTTGTTAAATGATCATTGTTTACGAATCTATAATACTTAAGGATCATTAATCCATGAGTTTGAAATTTTTTGAAATCCCTAACCCTATTTTCATGTTATGGCCGAACATGTGCCTAGGGTAGATTGAATGTTTTGGTTGTTTTATTTTAACTGGTGATTATGTGTTGGAATCTTTAGACTTCCGTCGGGAAGCAGGCTGAGGAGGATCGTTACAGGCAACGAGAACAAGGAACTTTGCTTGCTTTGGAACGAGATAAGAGGAGACTGCCTGAGGGATGTTTCAATAGCCGTATGCTATTAGTTGTGATTTGTGAGTGTCTTAAGCCTTGTTATGATTTATCTGTGTTATCTATGGTGATTGAATTGTTTGTTTAAATGCCTGAGCTTGATGACTTATCTGAAGATATGTTATAGCTTTACTATATGGCATGAACTATATTAACTGTCAAAATATTGATGTGAAAATATTACTGTTGATTGATTGATGTCTGAGAATCCTGACACTCGTCGGTGCTCAATTAATTATGATGGTAAAAGTCTTAAAAAGCCTTATGAGAATTTTGGAACAAAAATATTTATTTGATGATTTCTTGATAAAAGAATGAATATAAAGTTGGAACTGTAAATGAAATATTTTAGTGTGTTATAATTTTCGAAGAATGAGACGGAAAATATTTTGAGAACTAAGTGTGAAATATTTTAAAGCTAGAGGAAAATCATTTTCTTAAAATAATCTTAGTATAAGTGAAAATAATTTTAAAAGTATGTTTTATGAAGGAAAACCTTTGGAAATGATTGGCAATATTTTAGAAAAGAATTTGAAAGGGTTTGACAACGTTCTAAAGATGGTTTGAAAGAAAAAGAAGAATTTCAAAAGAAAATGGATTTTTTTATAACTTAGCATTTTACAAATGAATTTCCAATGAAAACGGTTTCTGGAAAAATACTTCTGAAAATATTCCGGCAAGCTTGGATAAGTTGTTGAAGTTTCATTTTGTATTTGTGTTTCACTGAACGAAAAAGAATAAGTACGTTGGAAAGTGAACCTAGTATACGAGACGTCGGAATACTAGAGTTATGTAATTTACACGTAGATCTTTGATCCGTGTCACGTTGTTGTGGACTGTATGTCCTAATCGCGTTGTTGTGGACTGTGTGTCCTAACCACGTTGTTGTGGACTGTGTGTCCTAATCATGTTGTGATAAACGTTGAAAAAGGTGAAAGTTTTCTATGACCACAAGCCCAAGACTAGTGCATCGATTTAGGGCATTGTGATTGAGCACTCAGACTTCGTGTCTCGTGTTGATGTTGAAAAATCTTAAAGTTAAAGATTTTATGAATAGTCGTTAGCCTTTGAGCTTCGACAAGGAAAGAATGTACACACAGAGAAACTTTGAGAACAAAATGATTTTTACATGCATTTATTTGGCAGACGTGCCATGTTACCGCGTTAGAAATCATCGAGTCATGTGTTAGCCAATGAATTTTGGGGAAATATGCCAATGAACTACGATAACCAATGGTTACTGAGTGATCTGCCAATGCGTGGACAGAAGTTTCCCATTTATCGTAATGATAATTGAGATGTCATAACTTGTGTGCAATAACCATTGTTTGCTAAGTGATCTGCCAATGAGTTATAAAGGTGTTGGACATTGGATTCTTTTCGTTGACAATGATCCATGTAAAAAGCTTGATCAGCTTAAACAAAAAACGAAGTTGGTATCTCATGATATTAGGATAGAGCCTGAATATTGAAGTGTCATGCATTTTTTTACAAAAAACATGATTGATCGGGTTTGAGACCCCCTTGATATAATACTGTTTATTTGCAAGAATTTTACGATACATGACTTTACATGCTATCTGATGCTTTGTGTCGTGTATATGGTTATTGTGATAAATCCATATATTGGTATCTCACTCTTACATACTTTCTTGTTGTTTTCTTTTCCTATATGGAATTGTTATATATGTGTGTGTGGGGGTGGGGGGGGGTGGGGGGGTGGGGGGGGGGGGGTGTTTAGATGGATCCCCACATTCCCCTACCACCATCGGGCGTGATGACACTGATTTTTGACAACGTTCATAGTCCGGGAGCGTGGGATATCCACCAGGGATCACACTCTGCTACTTATACCGGGCCTGTTAGTTCACTGGAGGGAGCTATTGAGGGCGGACCACAGCGGAGGATTCATACTGTCCAGTCGGTGAGGATTTCACTACCACCTCCCTGGTATTACCTTCGTGTTTTGGCTGAGCGAGGACAGTTGCACGAGCATCCACCTCTACGTTGTTCTTGATGACGACGATGATGATGACTCTCTTGACGAAGGAGGGGAGGTTTTGGATGTCATGCGTGATTCGTCTTCTGGGAGTAGGGGTGTTCATTCTGGCCTTCCCAATGGCCATCTCTAGTTGGACCAGCTTTGTGTTTTCTTTTTGTGGGGTAGTTTATCCTTGTCCAGCAGATTCCTAGTTCTTAGGACCATGGTATTTTGTGATGTGGTTCCGGACCCTTTTGCTTTATGATGCTTATATTTCCTTTACTTACCTATCTTCTAAAATATGTCAATGGCCTGTTCTCATAAAGGCCCTATGTTCATATTGTAACTATGCACTTATGCTGCAACTGCTGATATATATATAGATATATATACATACATACATACATACATATATATATATATATATATATATATATATATATGTTTCTGTTGTTCATGTTTTGAGTGTTCATCTCTTTAGAAAAAAAAAATTATCATTGTTTTTTAGAATACTTATTTATTAAGAAAATATTATTTTCCGAAAGTAACCAGCAATTTAATAAGTTTTATATTCTGCAACGGGTAACCATGTGACGCCCAAGTTGGGGTGTTACATATAGCAAGAATCCAACTTTCATCCTCAAGAGCTTCTTCAATGCGTTTTGGCTCTATTTCTGACATAAAGGTCATTACTTGATTCTCTTAAAGTAGATCTGGTTCTTACTCCTTCCGAGGGATTTCCAATTATAGGATCCTTATGATGATGAGTTTTGAACTTTCAGTTCCTTTTGAGATCATCACGAAGATCTTGACTTGTCTGCTCCACTTGTTTGTCTTGCTAATTTACAGGCTCCGTCTTGGTCAGATCAGGTTGTTGACTTTCTGACTTGTTTATGTCAAGACCTGCAAGACCATCTCCTAGATTTGATAATTCCTTATCAGTCTTTTAACTATCATTGAACATGAACAGATTCTTCAATAATAGAAGTTATGGAATTGTAAATTCTAAAGGCTTTAGACATTTCAGAATATCCTACAAAGATATCTTTATCTACTTTGGAATCAAACTTTCCAAGTTGATCCTTAGCATTCAGAATGAAGCGTTCACAACCTAATTCATGAAAATAATATATGTTGGGACTTTTACCTTTCCACAATTCATAAGGTGTCTTCTTTAGAAAAGGCCTAATAAGTATTCTGTTTGTACATAACATGTAGTGTTTACTGCTTCTGCCCAGAAGTACTTAGAGAGATTATTCTCATTGAGTATAGATCTAGCCATCTCTTGCAGATATCTGTTCTTTCTCTCAACCACTCCATTTTGTTGTGGAGTTTTAGGTGCAGAGAAATTGTGACACAGAACTGTCTAAACTGCTCATTTTCAAATCCCCCCCCCCCCCCAATTGTCACTTCTGAAGGTACAGAAACTGTGTTCGTTTTGTACTCTTTTGCAGATAACTGAGAAACCCTTAAGTCTCATCCTTGTGGGTTAAGAGAGAACCAATGTAAATCTAGAGTAGTCATCAACTATGATAAATCCATATTTTCTTCCAGCCAGGCTAGCAACACCAACTGGTCCAAACAGATCCATGTGTAACAACTGAAGAGGTCTCGAGGTTGATACTTGATTTTTAGATTTGAAACTCGATTTTAACTGTTTACCTTTATAACATGCATCACACAAGACATCTTTCTTAAAACTAATATCAGGCAATCCTCTCATAAGGTTATCATTTTTCAGTTTAGAAATTAGTTTCATACTAGCATGTCCTAGTTTCTTATGCCATAACCATCTTTCATCCTCTTTAGACATCAGACAGGTTACACTTTGATCTGAGAGATCAGTCAGTTCAATCTTATACAGATCTTGTTGCCTTTTAGGTGAAAAGAGGGTTTTACCACTACAGTATTTAACTATGCATAAATCCTTGGTAAAGGAGACATCAAATCCACTGTCACATAATTGACTTATGCTAAGTAAATCGTGTCTTAATCCTTCAACCATAAGAACATTAGATATAGAGGGAAGAGGGGGTTTACTACCAATAGTACCAATTCCTATAACCTTCCCTTTTATAATTGCTTCCAAAGGCAACATATCCTCCTTTCTTAAGTTGGAGGTCTAGGAACATAGACCTTTCTCCTGTCATGTGTCGCGAGCAACCACTGTCCAGGTACTAGCAGTGGTGTTTCTTTGTCCTATTAAGAACATCTGTAACAGAAATTATTTTGTATTTATGTACCCATAATTTTCTGGGTCATTTTCTATTAGTTCTAGGAGTTTGTGAAGATTTCCTTATCTTCTTATGGATACACTTAGACATAACATGTCCAGTTTTCCACAAAAGTTACAGACAGGTATGGATTTGATTATTGTTGACTTAACAGACACTTTAGAAGTTTTAGTTGATACTTTATGACGTGTCTGATGGTCATATCAAATACCTTCTTTATTAAAGGAGTGATTGTCTCTGTCATTAATAAATTTGGCAAGATCAGAAGTGAGATTTTCCACTTTCTATTGAAGTTTTCAACTTCTTAAGATTGTGATGTTTCACTTGAGATATTAGCTTCATCATACTTTTTAGTCTTCAGCTCACTGTTCTCTTTGGCTAACTTCTCACACTCTTGAGATTTCTGCTTATGCTCACTAAATAGCTTTACATACTCTCTCTTAAGGGATTTGAAGACCTTAGATAAGCAGTTGGATTCCTCCAGCAACTCCTCATAGGCATAAATAATTCCTCATAGTCATAATGTACCTCATCATCTGAATCTGAGTCAGTGTTGGCCACCAGACAGAGATTGGCTTCTTCCTCTGTCTCTTCATCAGAGATGTTGACTTCAGATCCTCCTAAGTAGCCATTATCCCCTTCTTCTTCTTTTTGAAGAACTTCTTAAAAGGGGACTTTCTTAAGTTGAGGACATTCAGCTTTGATGTGACCAGGCTTCTTGCACTCATAGCAGACAATTGACCTCTTGTCTATTGAAGTTGATCCTTTGAAGTTCTTATCCTTGTTGAACCTTCTGAATGACTTATCCTTTTTGAACTTCTTTTTCTGTAAGAGAAGCTTTATCTTCCTGGTTAGGAGAGATAATTCTTCATCACTTTCAGAATCCTCGGGTTCAGACAGGTCAGCATCACTGGATGACTCGTCTGCCTTCAGAGCCTTGGAAGCTTTTTGATAAGCCTTCAGAGCAATTGACTTGCCCTTCTTTGTTGCAATTTCATCTCCAAGTTCTTGCTCATGAACAGTGAGTGTTCCAAGAAGTTCATCCATAGTCAAGGTAGCGAGATCCTTGGCTTGGGAAATAGCAGTGACCAAAGGTCTCCACTGCTTAGGTAGACTTCTTAGTATCTTTCCAACCTTCTTAGCATTAGTATAAATTTTGACAAGAGACTATAGGCCATTTATGATAGTTTGGAATCTTCCTATCATCTGAGCAACAGATTCTCCTTCCTTCATGAGAAACAGTTCATACTTTCTGAAAAGCATGGCAATCTTTGATTCTTTAAGTCTGGCTGTTCCTTCATGTGTGACACTAAAGTATCCCATATTTCTTTAGTAGAATCACAAGCACAAACATTTTCAAATTCTTCAAGACTGAGAGTGCAAATGACGTTGTATTTTGCTTAGTGGTTCAGCTCCAATTTAGTATTTTCTGTAGGGGTCCACTAAGCTTTTGACTTGTCAGTGTTGTCATCATTTTTAGGAATGAATGGACCATCAATGATGACATCCCAGAGATTAGAGTTTGTAGATAGAATGAACCATTGAAACCTATCTTTCCAATAGTTGTAGTTTTCTCCATTGAAGAATGGAGGTATGGTTAGGGAAGTTCATTCAGTCTGGTGACTCCCACTTGAACTGGCTCCAGCAGTCATGTCTATTCTTCAAGACCTTTACCTCTACATTGTTAGATGCTCAACCCAGAGACTAAGCTCTGATACCAACTGAAATAGACAACTATAAACACGAAAAGGGGGGGTTGAATTGTGTTTATCAGAATTTAAAACAAAGTTGAAAATTTTTCGCACACAGAAGCTAGGTCCAGACAAGTGTGAAAACACTTCACAGACAGGTGACCTGTCTAGTATGATTTAAGCAGAAAAACACACAAGCACAAAACTTGAAAACAAGTTTGATATTTACACTTTAACCCCTTTAGTTATAAAGCAAATAATATAATCAAAGTAACTAAGGAGTTTAAGAGAAGAGATATTAACACAACTATTTATCCTGGTTCACTCTTCAACACAAAGAGCTACGTCCGGTCCTTGGCAGCACCAAGTTTTATCCACTATAACTGATCAGGTTACATACTCCAAGTATTGTTTGCATACCTAGCCTCTTCAGGCTCCAAGACAAGTATTCTTTGCACGCCTAGCCTCTTCAGGCTCAGTTCTTTCACTAACACTCGGAGAGCTCCATTAAATGAAATAAAGTCGTTCTGGGCAGTCATTAATGCAATAGGAATGTTGGTTGTACTATAACATGAAGGATTATGGCTTTATGCATCGTACAGTAGCCAAATCAGAGTTTTGCATAATACTTTTGTACTTTGCAGAACACATTTCCCTTTTCGTGTAATAACCAAGAGTACTACGGAATAAAGCATGTTGGAAACATTTTTTAACTGGACTTCATCTCTGATTTCCTAGGTTGCTTGTGAGAATGACTTTTGACTTTTCTTGATAAGCGTGAGAAAGCTTCAGAGTCTTCTGTATGAGGGGACAACTTCCAAAAGGTCCTTGTACTTGAGTTCCCTATCGAAGAACCTTAGACAAGTATAAGAACTTATCATAAGGCAAGTTGAAACTTCAGTGCAGAAAGTCAATAATCCTAGTCAGCAGACATGTTGACTTTTGCTTCTTCAGACAGGTGGTCATCCATGTGGGCAGACAGGTTAGCAACCAATACTGAGGTTAATTAAATCATTAACAAATGTTTAGTTTTCATCAAAACTTTGGGAAATGCATATCAGACATTTTAGAGACTTAACATCCTGTTGGCTCACCAAACAATAGTTTCAAACATGATATGATAGCTTATCTTATCATGTCTCTCCTATCCTAATCATCAAACGAGTCATCATAATCTAAAACAGCATTACATACCAGTAATATGATAAATAAATATTAAACTTTACATATACAATTTTTTTTTTATAAAAAATAGGTCGAACCAACCTACTAGCTTTCACGGAAATGATAAAAAAATAGATTTTTGTTCGATTTACCTGTTTTTTATCGAAATTTGTATTCTTTATCGGTTTGCATTTGAATACACTCGTTATATTTTTATCTTGAATTTTAAACGTAATTATTTAATTTGTTTAATAAGTGTTGATAATTTATTTATTTTTTTCAACTAGGAGATGTTAGTGGTATGAATTCATTTGTTAAATAATTGTCAAATAATTTTTTTCACTTTTATATTAATGTGAGTTCCTCAATTTCGTGTACCACGCCATTCGTAACTGTTCTGTCCAAATATCTCAAGTGGGAGATACTCGTCCGGAGAAACTCTTGTGGGAGTGTTTTGGAATAGCTTGACAGAATGGGAATTCTGCTCCTACGTATCCAAATGGGAATCAAAGCAAACGTAGTTCTAAGTGAGGGGGATGACCCCTATTTATAGAGATGTTTTGGTGTAACAGTTTGAGTTGGACTGTTATTGAGATCCTATTTGTTAGAATCGGATTGTTATTGTAATTAGATAAAGATAAGGATAAGGCTCCGAGTTATGCGGAGGGATATTTGGATCAGCGAGATATTCGGCTCAGTCAGTTGTGACTGGATAGCTCGGGACCGAGATATCTTCATCCGCGGTCTGTTGTGGGATAGGCCCGAGTAATTATCCTCGGGCGTCAAGTGCATTAATAGGTCTTCGGCTTTATGGGAGTTCGGGTCATGGCCCACTTACAAGAATGAGCTCGGTCGTATTGACAATCCTCGGCCTTATATCTTCGGTCAGTACACAAGCCCCCCGAGCTCTGAGCTTAAATAAGCGAAAGAGCTGACAAGTATTAAACCGAGCTCATACTTCGGCCACGTGGACTTTCGTATTTCCAGCTGTCATTTCAATCGAACCTTCCCTCCCCCTTTTTGTTAGAGAAGGCAATCATTTCCCTTAATCCTTCTGCGGCACGTTACACGTGAGTAACCCTAGAGTTCCGCGCCCATTTAATGAGGGGAAAATTAAAAGTCGCGCCTTTGGGCTTCAAGAAATGTGGGCCGTTGATCGTATCTCATCATCAACCGCAACATCTATAAATATCTCCTCTTACTCCACCTTACTCCTCCTTGCCCACTACCTTCCTCCACTCTTCGTCTCTGTCTTTCAAGTTTCTGCAATCGTCCTCCTGCCTTTCGCTCTCCAGGTACGCCCCACCTTCTTCCTTCTTTCAAATTTCCAAGTTTATTTTCGGATTCCGGTCATGAGTTCATCCGAATTCACTGAGTCAAACATTTCACCTCTGGTGGAGCGCGAGGTTTCCCCCATTGGGGGCTCTCCTTCTACTTCTTCTGTTCCCTCACAGGAACTAAACATCGGTCAGGTGAGACCGTCCCCCTCCGGGTTGTCTTCTTCTGAGTCTAATTCTTCTGGGTCCGACCCTTCTAGGTCTGGTTCTCCATCCCCCCAAATTTCCAAACCCGCCGCTCGCAAACAACGCCAAAGGGTTCCAAAAGACCCTGTTCCCGATATTACCCTACCTGGTTATACCTGGGTTAAGGGCGAAGTTGGGGCTTATTTTTCCGACTTTCAGTCTTCAGATTCGATTGCTCGTCTTTGGTCCCAGATTAATATCTCGGCGTCCGGAGACGAATCTGAGTTTATTTGTTCACCATGCTCGGGTACCGAGTATGTTTTCCTCAGGGCTCATCCTTCTGAGCCCCCTTTTACATATATGTACAAAACACTATTTGCACAGCTGCGCGTGTCTCTTCCTTTCACTGAGTTTGAGTGTGACGTTCTGATAACCATGAATGTCGCACCTACTCAGCTTCATCCCAACAGTTGGGCTTTTCTAAAAGCCTTTCAAATTCTGCGTAAATACATCGGGATGGTGCCCACTACTCCCAAATTTTTGTACTTTTACCAAACAAGGTTTGGTGAGAAAACGGGATGGATTTCCGTCAATGGGCTGAACCGAAGAGGACTGATTAGTTTATACACATCATCATATAAAGACTTCAAAGTCGGCTTCTTCCGAGTTCGCCCCTCGGGCTCTCACTCTTCCTACTTTTTTGATGAAAATGGATGCGCCAGGTTTCCTTTATACTGGCAATCATCTCCTACCAAATTCGTTGGTTTTGAATACAAATCCCTTCCTGCCGAGGATAGACAGGATATAGATATATTAGAAAAACTTCCTCGGCCTCTCCATTGTGGACGTCTTTTGAAACTCCCCTTTTCATCCACTCCGTGAGCCGACTTTAAAAGTAAGTGTTCGGCTTTTTAGTTTTTAAATCTTTTTTGTATGTGTTCCTGTACTAACAGCTTTTCTTTTCGGCAGTTATCATGGGGAAATTCGACTTCTCTAAGCTTTTGAAATCTGCCGCGAAGGAGGGTCCCTCAGCGACCGAGAAGAAAAAGAAAAGAATTCCTCCGGCCGCTGCTAAGGCCACTACCAAGGGGGCTTCATCCTCCGCCCCTCACAAAAGAAAAAGGGTAGAGATAGTAGTCGACGCCGAAGATCCTTCCCCTCCTCGCTCGAGTACCCCACTCCCTGCCACTCACGAGACGGGAACTACGGGGCGAGATGAGCAACTGCCACCTTCTACCGAGGTGAAGTGGTATAACACTTCTCTGAAAGCAGGAACCTCGTCTCTCTGGGGCGAATACTTCAATCCCTTCCCTTCCTTTGACTCGAATTTCCTGAAGCCCGCCGATCTCCAATTAATTAGGCAGCAAGGGGCTCAGTCTAGAATGGAGGTCCTCTCGGCTTACTGCATCCGAGCTGCTGCTCTGGCCCGCTTTTGTAGCCGAGATTTGGTGGAGACTGAGAGGAAGTCCCAGCACCTGGAAACTGAACTTGCTTCTATTGAGAAGCTGAAGGGGGATTTTGCCCGGATCTCCGCGGAGAATGATGAGCTGGCCAAAGCCAATAATCTCCTGAGTACTACCATTACCGAGCTGAATGGCCAGAACTCCGAGCTTAACTCCCAAGCAAAATTTGTTGAGGAGAATAAAGCTCGGGCTGAATAGGATAAAGCTCGCGCTGAAGAAGAGCTCAAAAAGGCTCAAGTTGAAATCAAACAACTTAAAGCTGCCCTGGAGGCCGAGACTAAGGCCAAGATGGAGATTCAGGAAGATCTAAAAGAGGCCACTGACTGCATTCTTGCTGAGCATCAGAAAGGTTTCGCAAAGGCCATTGCTCAAGTTGAGATTCTCGCTCCGGGGGTTGATATCTTGGGTGCCGATGTAACTAAAGAGGTGCACAATGGGGAACTTGTTTCCATTATTCCCGAAGAGGAAGAGGAGGTGGAAGGGGTTGAAGATTCTCCCGAGGATCACATCGATGCCGAAGAGAGCCCTAGGGACGAATAACTGTATTTTTATTTTTCGTACCTATGTAATGGGTTTTTCCCCTTGTAATCCTTGTTAGTCTAATGAAAAATTCTTTCCGCATTTTGATGACTTCCTCTTACTTTTATAGCATTTGTTTGGCCGAGATATTCTTCGAAATATTTTTATACTCCGACGTTGTTTGCATTGCGTGCTCGACTGTTTAAACAAGACCTTGACTAAGACCGAGATATTTTATTATCTGTATCAAAAACGGATAGTTGTTGTCACATGTGAAACACATGATTCACGTTTTGTATATGTGGTCACACGTTATGTGCCTTGGAAACCCCAGTGGGTTCATGCAATTATTGCTTTTTGCTGAGTTTCAAGATTTATTTTTCCAATAAACCTTTTCCCAACGCATATTCCTGCCTCTCCCCCCTTATAAATAGGGTTGTTTCTTTGCTTTACTTATTCATTCTTCCATCTTTTCCACCTGCAAAATTCGTCCTCTTTCGACCCGAGTAGTTCTATAATAGTGCTATGGGTTTGTGCTCCTCTCTCGGTTCATCGAGAGTTTCCTGAATAACTGTTTTATGCCGGCCTGGCCTCTTCGTGCTGGCCAATTTGGACAGCAGATCGGCCCGAGTATTTTCTTCTCTGGGGATGTGTTCAACAGCAAATTTCTCAAAGTTGGAAATTAACTGATTGACTTTACATAAATACCTGGTAAGTTGAGGCTATTTTGTTTGGTATTCTCCAGAGATTTGTCTTGTGACTAGCTGTGAATCACTTCTGCATCTAATAGCTTTTGCTCCCATTTCCTTGGCCAACATTAACCCTGCTATTAAGGCTTCGTATTCGGCTTGGTTGTTTGAGGTTTTGAACTCAAACTTTAATGACTGCTCCAGGATTAGCTCTCCCGGGCCTTCAAGTATTACCCCAGCTCCACTTCCTGACATTCGAGGATCCATCCACATACAAATTCCACCATAAATCCTCGGTTATCGGCAGCGGATTGAGCTCGGCTACGAAGTCGGAGATACATTGAGCTTTCAGAGGACCTCTCAACTCGTATTTCATGCCGAACTCGGATAACTCCACCGACCAAGAAATCATACGGCCTGCCAACTCGGGCTTTTTGAGAATCTGCTTAATCGGGTGATCGGTTTTGACAATCACCTGGTGACTCTGGAAATACGGACGCAATCGCCGAGCTGTAGTTACCAGGGCCAAAACCAGCTTTTCTATGACTTGATACCGGGTTTCAGCATCATGAAGGACCCTGCTGATGAAATACACCGGCATTTGAGCTTTCTCTACTTCTTGCACAATGACCGCACTGATGGCGTACTCGGTGACTGACAGGTATAAATATAACTCTTTCCCTGGGATAGGTCGAGTTAATATTGGTGGTGAAGACAAAAAGGCCTTGAAGTCGACAAAGGCCTTCTCGCATTCCTCGGTCCACACGAAGGTTTGAGGCCTCTTCAATAATCTAAAGAAAGGCCGAGCTTTCTCTGCAGATCTGGGGAGAAACCGAGATAATGATGCCAGCCGCCCTACAAGTCGCTGCACTTCTTTAATATTTTGTGGACTTCGCATCTCAATCACAGCTCGGCATTTATCAGGATTGGCCTCGATTCCACGGTGTGTCAACATAAAACCGAGGAATTTTCCACCTTGGACACCAAAAACACACTTCTCTGGATTCAGCCTCATATTGTACTTTCTCAACTGCTGAAAAATTTCATCCAAATCCTTCGGGTGGTTGTTGTGGTCATCGGATTTTACGACCATATCAACCACATAAACCTCCATAATCCTTCCGATCTGTTTTTCAAACACCCTGTCCATGAGCCTTTGGTAGGTGGCTCCAACATTTTTCAATCCGAATGGCATTACCCGGTAACAATAGTTCGAGCCTTCAGTGATGAAAGCTGTTTTCTCCTCATCTTGGGGATACATTCGGATCTAATTGTACCCCGAGTATGCATCCAAGAAGCTCAAAATTCTGTACCCGGAAGCACCATCCACCAACCTATCAATACTCGGTAAAGGATAAGAATCCTTTGGACAAGCTTTATTTAAGTCTGTGTAATCAGTGCACATGCTTCACTTGCCGTTTGCTTTTTTGACCAGAACCACGTTGGCCAGCCAAGTAGTGTATTCTACTTCTCGAATAAAGTTTGCTTTAACCAACTTCGCTGTTTCCTCTTCCACCACTTTTCTCCTTTCCTCACTAAGTCTCCTTTTCCTTTGAGCTACCGGTTTTGCCTCAGGACAGATTGCCAGCTTGTGGCATAAGAAATCGGGGTCAATCCACGGCATGTCTGATGTGGTCCAGGCGAACAAATCGGCGTTGCTGCGGAACACTTCCTTTATTTTCTTTTTTAAATTCAGCTCAAGTTGACCGCCTAGCTTGGTGCACTGATCGGGCTGTGATCCAAGCTGGAACTTCTCTAATTCCTCAATGGGTTGTGGCCGTTGTTCTTGCATGTCAATTCTCGGGTCTAGTTCAACAGAGATGACAGAATTTACAGACTTGTCTTTTCCTCTGTCTAGTGTTTTTGCAGGTGTAGGTTGGAGCTTGCTTACACGCAAACTATCAGCATAGCACTGTCTGACCATTTTCTGATCAGCCTGCATAGCAACTATGTCTCCCGAGTCGAAAGGTAATTTCATTGTGAGGTGGGGAGTAGAGACCACGGCTCCCAACTCGTTCAAAGATGGTCTTTCGATTAAGACATTGTACGATGTTACTGCATTAACCAACACGTACCTGACCAGAATAGTTTTGGACACTTTGCCATCTCCAAAAGTAGTTAGGAGGTCAATGTATCCTCGGGTATCCACCTGTTCCCCAGCTAAGTCGACGAGCTTACTGTCGTATGGCTGAATAGATTTTTCTGGGATCCCGAGCTTCTGAAATGTTGAATAATATAGAATATCAGCCGAGCTCCCCTGGTCGACGAGAGTTCTCTTGACCGAGAAGTTGGCCAATTGCACTGTGATTACCATTGGGTCGTCCTGATTAGGATCCACACCCAAGAAGTCTTCATCGGAGAAAATAATCGGTGGGGAAATCCTCGGGGGTTTGCCGGCTACCGATTTTACAGCCCGAATAGCCCGCAGGTGTTTTCTCCAAGCTGAACTGGTTGTGCCTCCTCCCGCGAATCCACCTGAAATAGTGTTTATTACACCTCGGACAGTGTTATCCTCCTCCCTCCTCTCATTCTGATCTTCCCTATTTTCTGTTCTTTCATTATTTTGCCGACAGCCGCCCCTCCCAGGGCTTTGGCCACCTCCTCTTCTTCTACCTCTGCCACGCCCTTCACCATTGTTGTGATTTCTCCGAACAAAATTGTTCAGATGACCAGCTTGTACTAACTCCTCAATCTTGTCATGTGGGACCCAGCACTCCTCGGTGGTATGCCCGTAGTTACGATGGTACCGACAATGCTTCTGTCGATCGACATTCTGGGGCGTGTGGCCACGGTTGGGGAGCTGCAAAAGTTATGCGTTGTAAGCTTCCTCAAATACCCGAGCTCGATTGGTGTTGAGGGGGGTATAGTGCTCATACTTCGGCCCCCTATGTAAATGCTCAGATGTGTTTTTGTATTTCTGCTTGTCACCTCCAGCCCTCCTCTTCTCTCTCCCTTCTCATCTATCAGAATCATCGGTTCTTTCTCTTTTCTTAGACTCTTCAATTTCCTCCATATTAATGAATCCAACAGCTTTCCTCCTCAACTCATCCATACTGGTTGGAGGCTTCCGAGCTAGGTGTCTGGAGAAAGGGCCAGGCCGTAACCCGATCAAGATAGTATGTAGTGCAACATCGGCACTGAGATTCCGGATGAGGACAGTCTCTTTGCTGAACCTGGCCATAAAATCACGCAGAGACTCGTTTTTTTTCTTGCTTAAAGTTTACCAACGAGGCCGAGGTTTTTTGATGAGCTCGGCTCGTGGCAAACTGAGCATTGAACTTAGTCATAAATGTGTCAAAGGAGTCAACTGATGCTGGAGGTAGCTGGGTATACCAGCTTAATGCAGCATCTTTCAGAGTAGTAGGAAAGACTTTACACATGACAGCATCATCATCGGTAAAGAGGTATATTTGAGTAGTGAAAGCATCTAAATGACGTTCCTGGTTCGAGGTGCCATCATACTTGTCAATGTTTATTGGTTTGTAGTTTGCTGGTAGAGGAACCTCCATGATGGCGTCGGTGAAGGGATGTCTCGGCCTCCGCACGCCGGCCCTCTCATTAGGCTTATTTGCCTGAAGTGAAAGTTCAGGGGCTTGCCTAGGGAATTCCTCCTCGCCTCCTCGGCCAACATGATGAGAAACACGGGGTTGCAGGACTCCTTCTCTGCGCGTGTTACTGGATCCTTCATTCTCGGCTGTCTGGCGCTCTCTCATGAGGAGAAGAGGCGGACCTTTCTCTGCTTTGTTCTCGTTCACGACGGCTGTTCTGCCGACGAATATCGTCATTCTCCCTTCTCAGCATTGCCACTTGTGCGAGGAGTTCTTGAATAATGGGATTGTCGGTCGTCATAGCTGGGTTTATGGATCGTTCTCCATTATCCCCATTGTTGGCATTTTCTGGCTCCTCTCTCCTGCAGTTCCCGCTCCTTGTCCTCACCATTGTTTGTGGTATGGTAAAATTTTGCTTCGATTCCCATAGACGGCGCCAAATGTTCCGTCCAAATATCTCAAGTGGGAGATACTCGTTCGGAGAAACTCTTGTGGGAGTGTTTTGGAATAGCTTGACAGAATGGGAATTCTGCTCCTACGTATCCAAATGGGAATCAAAGCAAACGTAGTTCTAAGTGAGGGGGTTGGACCCCTATTTATAGAGATGTTTTGGTGTAATAGTTTGAGTTGGACTGTTATTGAGATCCTATTTGTTAGGATCGGATTGTTATTGTAATTAGATAAAGATAAGGATAAGGCTCCGAGTTATGCGGAGGGATATTTGAACCAGCGAGATATTCGGCTCAGTCAGTTGTGACTGGATAGTTCGGGACCGAGATATCTTCATCCGCGGCCTGTTGTGGGATAAGCCCGAGTAATTATCCTCATGCGTCAATTGCATTAATAGGTTTTCGACTTTATGGGAGTTCGGGTCATGGCCCACTTACAAGAATGAGCTCGATCGTATTGACAATCCTCGACCTTATATCTTCGATCAGTACAGTAACAATTCGTAAGCAAGCAATAATTCATATTAATTATTGCTCTTTTAATATTATTATTATTATTATTATTATTACTGCCTTCAAAGTCAACACACTCAGTAATTAATACAACTAATAGGGATTCAGATTGTGTGACTTTAGTACGGGAAAGGCACCGTGCCTTTCCCATTTTTTGGAGCGTTGGATTAATCCGGTGCCTCAGAGGGTGCTACGTGTCCCATTTTATTTTATTTTTTAAAAATTGAAAATGGATTGTAGGAACGCACAAGAAGTCAGGAAGCAAAACAAGGGGCAACATTTCATCTTCTCCCTCCGCCACTCCACCGTCAACCAACTGTCACCTGACCACCGCCATCAACTCCGACCACATCGTTGTCATTGACTCCTACTATCAACTCCGACCACCACCGTCGTCATCGACTCGACCGCCACACACACACCATCGTTACCTCCCTGTGCATCTCTGCTTCACCGCTGCAAGCTTGGTTAGGACGATGACCAAATATTTAGAGCAGCTTTGAAGTAATTTGCTATCACAACCATGAGGACTATTGTTTGATTCAAATGTATTCCATGAGAATACAGGGCATTTCTACTAAAAAGGAACAGGGAAATGAATGACCAATATGAGACTATGGTTGCAACCAACATTCACAGATTCCAGCGCAAGGCTCCACACTGCCTCTCCAAACCTTTGATCCTGTCCTGCTACTCAATGCTTTTCTGATTTTCCAGACAGAATCAACCTTTTAGATTTAGAACATTAAAATGGTGTGAGAATGATATGTTTGTGTGGGCATAGGAATGACATACAGAGGCGGAACCATAAGCGGATTGTGTGGCAGTCGTCGACGGTGGCTGGTGGACGTCGGGGCGGCGACTGTAACAGCCTGATTTTTAATTACGCTGTTTAATCGGTTAAAATATAATTAATTATATTTTAATCTGAGAGTTAGAAAGTGATTTTAAATAAGTTAAAATCATATTCATAGTCTCTCTTATGGTAGAAGGTTACGGTGAAATTTTGGGTTGAAAATTCAGACGGAGCCCGGTCTGCATTTTTTTAACTGACAGTATAATTTTATAGTGATAGAAAACCCTAATTTGACCCGAAAAATGAAATTTGAAGATTTTTTTATATTTTTTCCGTGAGGAAGTCTACTTTCCAAATTTTTGATCAGAAATAAAATATTATGCTTATTCGGACGAATTTTGGTAAAAGTTCGGACGGAAAACAGTCGGTGTTTTCACTGACAGTAAGATTTTAATGATCAGAAAACCTAATTTTGACTCGTGAACAAAATGGTTTATATTTAAATCATATTTACAACGAGTTTGGTTAGTTTGAAAATTTTCAGTCGAAAATGAAATATTACGTTTTACGGGCGTAAAACCCTAATCGGGGAAACCGACGAAGTCGAGAAGGGAGGTGCAGAGACAAAACCGGACACCGGAGGAGCTAAGTCATGGGATGAGTCACCACCATGACTCACCAAGCATTTATGAGCATTAAATGCTAGTAATCATGACTTTTATGTGAAAAAGACCAAAATACCCCCAAGCTTTTGCGGGTATTAACAAGACGCATCTACGCACTCTTAACCACTCATTTTACGTGGTTGAAAACCTCCCACATCTCTCAAATTTCGTGCATCCACCTCCAATAAATATTACCTATTTCATTTTGCTTTCGTTTCATTATTTTCCTCTCAAAAACCGAAATCGGGTAAACGACGGAGCTGCGTACGGAATTTCCGGGAACCGCTAACGGATAAGATCGGTGACTCATTAGTGAGTCACTTTGTATGGACAAAAATCAGTCTCACCCTCATAAAATGTGAGCCACATATTTAATAACCATAGTTAAGCAAAGTAACCCTAGTTAAGTTAATTAATAACTATGGTTAAGCTTATATTAATTAAATAATCACAAAACCCATTAATCTAAATGTTAAAAACCAAACAAGGCCTAATATTACTCCTATATATACCCCCCAAACCGTGGCCTCCCTCCCCTTTCACTCATCTTCTTCATTTCCTTCATTTCTTCACTTTTTCTCCAAAAACACCATTGTTGATCTTCAAGAACTTCAAGTGATTTCCATTAACAAGATTGCCAAGATCCTCATCAATTCTTCTTCTACTTTCTTAACTTAGGTAACATGATCATCTCCTCTCTTTTTAAGCTCTTGTTTTTCATATTTCTTGAGTTTCCATTTCTTAGATCTAGAACTTCAATTAATTCTAGAAAATTGTAGAAAAATCATAAAAATGTGAAACCAATTTCTATGATCTAGTTATGATCCCTCCTTTATTTATCCAAGAGCATGTGATCAAAATCATTTTCCTTCCCTATTAACCATTAATGGCCGAACCTAGGTAGGAAAATGGGTTTGGTGTTTTGTTGTTTGTTTTGAATGTTAGTACTTGACTTAAGTTCTATAATACATGTATAGATTAAATCCAAGAGCTTAGGTCCAACAAAAATCCCTAGCTTAAATTCCTAATATGGGCCGAAACCCTAACCCTAGAGGTTAGAGGATTTTGTTTCAAATTTTATTCTTGTAATAAGTAATCTATATTAGTTAAGACTCTAGTAACTAGGATCTAAAAGATGGCATTAAGAAGATAATCCTGAACCTATTTTCTAAGTCTTGGCCGAACCTAGCCCTAAAGTGTCATAGATGGGTGTTAGTTGATTAATTATAATTATGTTGTTTGGTTGAAGGTGGTTGTGTTAACTCGTGGCGGAATAACGAGAATCGTCGTGTACGTGTTTCCGGTGCAAACTCAGGTGGGGAAAAGAATCAACCTATCGTCGGAATCAATAAGTAGTAGATTATATGATAATTGTGTAGGGCGACCTAAACCCTACTAGTAGTTGAGTAATCGACAAGACCAAAATCATATTGGAAACCTTTTCTGCAAAACCAATGGTGATTTGGAAATTGTAGGTTTATCGACATTAGGATGATTTTATTTTATCTGAGGTTGATTGAATTTATTATTATTATTTCATTGCTTATGTGATATTTTGTGGTATTTGAATTATTTTCTGATATTGTGTTATGCATGATCTGCCTGGTTTTTAATATTGTGCTTAGCTGATTTTTAAGTAAGGATATGTGTTGTTCGGGAGATAATTGTTTGGGTGAGAGAATAAAGGTGATTTAGAGGTGCCTAGCCTAATTAAGTGGTTTTATCTAAGAGGAAAAAGGTGTTGAGACTTTGATGGAAGGTTGAGGCACTAGGTTGTTATTGATGTAATTTAGGGAGATTCATTTATCGAGGTATTGTTAGCCACAGCCGTGTGAGTGGAACGCACGAGGTCAGGATATCCTATTTTGGGGATATCGGATATTGCGGGTGAGTGCCCTACGGATGTGGATGCCGAGGTAGACTACCGTAATACTCTTTAGTTCTTAACGAGTTCGCATGTTCTTGGCACTGGACCGTTATGGAAGGATATTCCTTGACGAGTTCGCATGTTCTTGGCATGTTCTTGGCACTGGACCGTTATGGAAGGATATTCCTTGACGAGTTCGTATGATCTTGGCACTGGACCATTTTAGACTAATAAGTGTTTAGTCTTTGATGCGTTCGAAAGTTATTGGTACTGGACCGTTCTGGACTACTGACTAATGTGACAGGAATGAAGATGGCCACATCAGTATAAAGTTTTAGTTGCATGGGCTGAGGGTAGAGGATGATATAGTGGATTGAGAATGATTGTTGATTTTGAGTGATGCGTGTCTGTGACAATTACTGTATAATTTACTATTACTCTTTTCCGCTTTGTGATGATAGAACTGTTTCTTATTCCCTATATCTTTGTGTGTTGTATTTTATTTCTGATGTGATCGTATGAGAAGACCCGATGGAGGAACCAATTGCTGAGGAGTTAGATGGAACTCCGTATGAACCAGATGCTGGAGGTCGAGCTGTTATCCACGGCGATTAGAGTATAGACATTATGGCCAGTGTGTCTAAGGAGTATTTATATTTCCGCTAAGTATGTCTGTAGTGCAGTTTATGCCTGTGAGGGATCCTACTGAGAGGGTACCCTCAACAGTGTTTTGGTAATGTAATAAATAAACAGGTGTGTATTTATGTAATATAGTTTTGGTATGTTTTATATCTGCATAAGTTATATAATTATTAATTAAGTTTTAAATTTTTACGTATTTTCAACGATAAGCGAGTGATTAAGTAAATAAATATTAAGGTTTTAATGTAATAATACGATGGGGCACAACGGGGTGTCTCATTTGGACCGTTATGGAAGGATATTCCTTGACGAGTTCGTATGTTCTTGGCACTGGACCGTTATGGAAGGATGTTCCTTGACGAGTTCGTATGTTCTTAGCACTGGACCGTTATGGAATGATATTCCTTGACGAGTTCGTATGATCTTGGCACTGGACCATTTTAGACTAATAAGTGTTTAGTCTTTAATGCGTTTGAAAGTTATTGGTACTGGATCGTTCTGGACTACTGACTAATGTGACAGGAGTGAAGATGGCCACATCAGTATAAAGTTTTAGTTGCATGGGCTGAGGGTAGAGGATGATATAGTGGATTGAGGATGATTGTTGATTTTGAGTGATGCGTGTCTGTGACAATTACTGTATAATTTACTATTACTCTTTTCCGCTTTGTGATGATAGAACTGTTTCTTATTCCCTATATCTTTGTGTGTTGTATTTTATTTCTGATGTGATCGTACGAGAAGACCCGATGGAGGAACCAATTGCTGAGGAGTTAGATGGAACTCCGTATGAACCAGATGCTGGAGGTCGAGCTGTTATCCATGGCGATTAGAGTATAGACATTATGGCCAGTGTGTCTAAGGAGTATTTATATTTCCGCTAAGTATGTCTGTAGTGCAGTTTATGCCTGTGAGGGATCCTACTGAGAGGGTACCCTCAACAGTGTTTTGGTAATGTAATAAATAAACAGGTGTGTATTTATGTAATATAGTTTTGGTATGTTTTATATCTGCATAAGTTATATAATTATTAATTAAGTTTTAAATTTTTACGTATTTTCAACGATAAGCGAGTGATTAAGTAAATAAATATTAAGGTTTTAATGTAATAATACGATGGGGCACAACGGGGTGTCTCAGCGACGTCGTCCTGCATTTTTTGGGAGGCTTCGTGAATGGGTCAGGATGCAAAATGACTTCCTGAGTTTTCATTGGTTTTTAAAAAAAAACTGTGCCACATGTCATTATCTTGACACTACAAGAATTTTCGCTGTTTCCCAGGGCCTATGGCCCTGGGAAATCCATAAAATCCGTGGGAAAATACACATTTCCCAGGGATGACCCACGGATTCAGATCCCTCGGTTTTAAGCTGGTCGGAAACGTTTCCCACGGGTATGCCCTGGGAAATACCTCGCGGTCACACCCTTGGGAAATTTCTCACGGACTACTCCCTGGGAAAAGTTTCCCACGGAAAAATCCCTGGGAAACGTTTCCCACGGAATTTTCCCTGGGAAAGCTATGTATTTTTTTTTATTAAAAAACTTTAATTTATAGCTTAATATTATCAGAATAGCAGAATACTCAACACTATCAGAATCAATGCAAAATAGGGTTCAACACTTCAGAGGAGCAACACTATCAGAATCAATGCAAAATACTCAACACATTAGAAGAATCAAATTCACTCCCTAGAATCAAAATTTTAGCATAGGGTTCAAAGGGACGCTGACAGTATCATAGGGTTCAAAGGGAAACTCAATAGAAGTTCTAACCTGAGGTGCGTGGCCGGTGGGAATAGGTGCTGCAGCCGCTGGCAGTGGCTCTGCACGGTGGCCGGAGATGGCGCTGGACCAGGTGGAGGATGACGGACCGAAGGAGGTTGGGGATTTGCTTCGTGTACAGGGACTGAAGGAGATGGAGGATCACACGTACAGGGAGTGAAGGAAGGCGGGGGTTTCTAATTCCATATTTCCCACGGCCACAGCCCTGGGAAACGGCGCCTCATGTAACATATTTCCCACCGCCACAGCCCTGGGAAACGGCGCCTCAGGCCACGTTATTTTCTTGCGGCCCAAACCATGTGAAATGGAAATCTTTTCCTAGGGTCTAACCCGTGGGAAACAGCTAAATCAGATACCCGCGGCCCAATCCGTGGGAAAACAAGCGGGAGCAGTTGGCGCCTGTGTTACCGAAGGCCCAACCCGTGGGAACCATAGCGAGAACTTTCCCAAGGGTTTAACCGTGGGAAACATCAAAATTTCCTAGGGATTTTTTGCCCTGGGTAATATGCCTTGGGAAATAGCTTAAATTCTTGTAGTGTGACCGTCGGATTGATCTGACGACTCAAAAGGAATGAAAGTCACCTGCCTTTCCTGCATCAAAGGCAGGGATCATAAAACACAAACTCATAAAGCTGTGTTTATTGATATATGTTATATATATTGGTTACACTGCATGGCATGGCTCATATATATACACGAGTGTAGGATGAAACAAGATAAGAAAAACTATCTCTAAAGCTGTGCAACAGCAAAACTATCTAGATCCAAAAAATATGCTCATGAAATAAACTATAACAAACTTCCTAATGATAACAAACTGATACAACAAATTCTTTTATCCTCAATACTCCCCCCTCAAGGTGGCGCATGAGCATTGTGAATGCCCAACTTGAATGTTAGTTCCTGAAATTGCCGAAGGCCCAAGGCCTTGGTAAAGATATCTGCTTGTTGCTGCGTGGTGGGAATGTATCCGGTTACAATTGTGCCTTGTTGAATATGCTCACGAATAAAGTGACAATCAACCTCGATGTGCTTGGTACACTCATGAAAAACAGGATTTTTGGCAATGTGAAGGGCGGATTGGTTGTCACAGACGAGTAGAGTTGGCTTGGTACTAGGAGATTGAAGAGAAGACAACAAACTGCGTAGCCATATGATCTCACTAGTGGCATGAGCCATTGATCGATATTCAGCTTCACAAGAGGATCGAGCTATCGTCAATTGCTTCTGAGTTTTCCACGATACAGGGGAGTTCCCAATCTTCATTAGATAGACACTAATAGAAAGACGAGTGGTGGGGCAAGCAGCCCAATCAGAATCACAATAACCTGTGAGATGAAGGTCATTATCTGCTGGCATAACAATACCTTGACCTGGACATGACTTTAAAAATCTAAGGATGCGCATGGCAGCATGCCAATGTTTCTCTCGTGGAGCCTGCATGAATTGGCTTAGAGTATGGACATAATATGTGATTTCAGGACGAGTGATTGTGAGATAGATTAGACGTCCAATGAGCCTCCGATATTGAGCCGGATCTGAATATAATTCATCTTCTTCTTTAGACAAAGTATGATGTTGTTCCATGGGAAATACACATGGTTTGCAATTGAGCATTCCACATTCAGCGAGTATGTCAAGGGTGTACTTACGCTGGCAGAGGAACAAATCAGCTGGTCCTTGGGCGAGCTCCAACCCAAGAAAATACTTGAGCTTTCCTAAATCTTTCATGTGAAAACATGCATGAAGATACGTCTTGAAACCTTGACAGGAAATAGGATCATTGGCAGCAGTTATGAGATCATCTACGAAAATAAGCACGGCCAAGAAGGTGGATTCCTTTGAGTAAGTAAACAAGGTATGGTCTGCTGGACTTTGAACAAAGCCATATGAGAGTAATGCCTTTGACAGTTTCGTATACCAATTTCTAGAGGCTTGACGAAGGCCATATAATGACTTTTGTAACCGACATACTAAGTTTGGAGTTGGAACTACATACCCTGGAGGTGGAGTCATGTATACCTCTTCATCGAGGTTGCCATGAAGAAAAGCATTACATACATCCATTTGGTGTAGTCCCCATCCCTTGGCTGTTGCCACTGTTAATAAACATCGAACTATAGTCATTTTGGCCACTGGGGCAAAGGTCTCAGTGAAGTCTTCTCCTTCTACTTGCGTGTAACCTTTTGCCACGAGTCTAGCTTTGTACTTGTCAATCGCCCCAGTCGATGTATATTTGATTTTATACACCCACTTACAACCAACCAGCTTCTTGCCTTTAGGAAGTGGTTCAAGTGTCCAGGTTTGGTTATCTTCAAGGGCTTTAATCTCCTCTGCCATGGCATTACGCCATTGTGAATGTTTTACTGCCTGTGAGTAATATTTAGGCTCATCCTGTGATTGAATGGCCGCAAGAAATGCTTGATGTGAGGATGAAAATTGATGATAGCTAATATACTTTGAGAGAGGATAGACCTTACCAGAAGAGACTGATGAATCAAGTGATGAGCATGGGAGTTTATTTGCAGCAGTACTGTAACAATAATAATCTTACAAATGGCTGGGTGGCTGTCGTGTGCGTGTGACTTGAGTTGGATTATGTAGTACCTCTTCATGCTCTGGTTGTATGGTTTAAAAAATGTGTTCTGCATGTGAGGAACCTTCATGCATGAATTGCATGGCTTCATCATGGGCCTTGTCACGCAGGCACTGTACAGCATCATCAGGTTCTGCATGTGAGGAATCTTCATGCATGGATTGCATGGCTTCATCATGGACCTTGTCACGCAGGCACTATACAGCATCATCGGGTTCTGCATGTGAGGAATCTTCATGCATGGATTGCATGGCTTCATCATGGGCCTTGTCACGCAGGCACTGTACAACATCATCAGGTTCCTTTGCCAACTCCCTCCCTTCATCATTCCGAGTTGTACTTTGTGACAAGGACATGTTGGCATCATTTGTATAGGAAGTGGGGTTTGGAAACGATGTATTGGGAGGCATATCTTCTCTGGTTTTGAAGGGAAAGATATCCTCATAAAAAATCACATCTCGTGATACTGAAAATTGTCGTGTTTGAAGATCATAAACTCGCCACCCTTTCTGACCTTGAGGATCTCCAACAAAAAGGCATTTGCGAGCCCTTGTAGCAAATTTGTCTCGTGACTTGGAGGAGGTTTGCACATAACAGAGACACCCAAAAGTTCTGATGTGCGCATACGATGGAGATTTTCCATAAAGCATCTCATAAGGTGTTGCTCCATCATTTGCCCCAGTTGGTGTTTGATTAATGAGGTGAGCAACTATTAATATGCATTCTCCCCAAAAAGAGAGTGGCAAGTTTGCGTGGAATCTGAGAGCTCGTGCTACTTCTAGAATGTGACGATGCTTGCATTCAATTCTACCATTTTGTTGAGGAGTTTCCACGCATGAGCTTTCATTAAGAACTCCTTCTTGAAGAAAGAAAGATTGGAGTCCGGAGTTTGTAAACTCAGTCCCATTGTCACTGCGAACAGCCTTCACTTTGCTGTTAAATTGAGTTTGCACCATCTTGCAAAAGTTAATAAGTTGGATAGGTGCTTCAGCTTTGTCCTTTAACAAATAAACCCACAAACCTCGTGAGTAGTCATCAACAATTGTAAGAAAATAGCGTGAACCATTATGTGATTTGGTTTGATATTTTCCCCATAAATCACAATGTATCAAATCAAAAATGGCATTAGCTGTAAGTCTGTAACGCCCTTCGTTACAATAGTAACCCGAAATAGATTCACGTAAAAAAAATGTCCAAATAAAATTTTCATAAATACAATTGTCTGAAAATACCTTAATGATTATTAAATTAAAATAATGGTAATAACTCCTTATGTAAATGAAATGAATTGCCTCAAAACCCGGGGCGTCCACTAAAATAACCCAACGTAAAAAAAAAAAAAAAAATACTAACAAAGATAGATAATAAATGAGGAAAATCGCTAAGTCTTCAGTCCTCTCCAGTTCCAATGATGTCGTCCTCGTGCTCTGAAAACAACACTTTTAATGAGATATAATCCCAGTGAATAAAAATAATTGTTTGATAAAAAGGTTCGCAAATAGTGTTGTTTTCAGCCGGCGCGGTAACCGGAAAAACATTCATGGTACCCGCTAATTTTTAAAATAATAGATATAGTAAACCTCCAAAATAACAAATATATATATAAATAAAATTAATGTCAAGCATTTAAAGTACAAACCCATAAGCTCAGCAACGGTCACATCTCATTGCATTTAATCACATTCACCATGCAAACTCTACACAATGCAATACAACTCCGTGAACATGACTCGGTGATTCCCAGAATCACTTGACTTGACTCTTTGGTTCCCAGAACCGGTGTGAATCCCAGATCCACTAAGGTCTATGAGCTCATATCCATGCAATGGCGTCCCACTACCTTCCCCATCCTGGATGGGGTATCTAATATCCCATCCAAGATGTGGATATTTTCAATAAATTGATATCCCATCCCAGATGTTGATATCTCTCATCCTATTCCCGGAATATAATGTACAACCGTCACCCCTTCCCGGAAGGTGATGACCAACTCATATGCACTATACAATATGTCATCCCAGATGACTACCAAATATTTTCTCAAACTCCATGCATCAATTACATAGACACTATAACAGGATTTAAAATACAAACACAACCATAACATATAAGTCCTTAATATAATTTATGCTTATTATAGTACATGTATTAACTAACAGGGGCGTGGCATATATGTATTAATAGAAATCTATTATCAAAATTGGAACAATCATAAATACATAAATAATGAATCTATGAAAGAAACACATGATGCAGAAAAATATTATGCCACTGCAAGGTTACGCACAGTGCGAATTTGGGTATTTATATATCTATTTATTTTCTTTATTTCTATTATTTTATTGCCATCAAACATAAAAAGAATAACAAGGAAATTACACCCACTAAATCAATTCATCAAGTGATGTGAAAATATTTCACAATTCCAAATAAAAATCATGCACTCTAAAATCTTAATTTTTGTGATTAACAAATCTATATGACAAAGTTTCAAATTAATCGTACCATGAAAGTGTGAGAAAAAGAATATTTTTACTCACCTCTCGATGACCTCCAATGTGCTCTAAAAACCACGTATGATAGGGATTTGTGCTTCCCTAAAAATTCCCCTCCCGTTTGGTGACGTTCTTGGATCTATGTTGTTACGGCTATACTGGCAAGAAAGGATGGATCCGGCGAAAACGTGCGGCGCTCCACGTCCCTCTTCTTTTTGTTACTATTCCACTATATATATATATATATATATCAGCGCAGGATTTTGTTTTTTTTTGTTTGTTTTTTTTCCCCTGCTTGGGCTTAACGCCCAAGTCTCTCCCCCTTCTTTTTTTTTCTTTCATATATATATATAATTAAAAATTCTTTATAATAGTTAATAAATTTCAATAAATTCTTATACTATCACTTCTTCACACTAAATCTCTTATTTATTTATTTTTTTATTTTATTTTCCAATTTTACACTCTTTTGATTTGTAATTATTAAAGAAAATTCTGATACATTCTCATACTACCAATTTCTACACTAAACCTCATAATAGCTTAATGTTTCTATTTTAAAAATTATATTAAAATTTAGGATGTTACATTTTCTCCCCTCCTTAATGAATTTCGTCCCCAAAATTCTCACGTCTCACCCAAACTACACAACATTAAAGGTAATGCAATACTAAGTTATGTACCTGTGCCGAAAAGATCTGGATGATGTTGTCTAACATCTTCCTCAAGTTCCCAGGTAGCTTCCTCTGGAGTCAACCCTTCCCAAATCACTTTCACCAATGGGATCATCTTGTTCCTTAGAGTTTTTGTGCTCTTGTCAATGATCTGAATAGGTCGGGGCTTAAAGATTAAATTATCCTTCAATTGTATTGACTCAGGAGCTATCACGTGTGAAATATCTGGTACGTACTCCCGGAGTTGAGACACATGGAAGACGTCATGGAGATTCGACAACTGTGGTGGAAGAGCCAATTGGTAAGCAACAGGCCCGACTTTTTTTTAGGATTTGAAACGGACCCATGAAACGAGGGTTGAGCTTTTTGACTTCATTGACCTCCCAACCCCAGTCTTAGGAGTGACTCTCAATAATACATGTTCCTCTTCCTGAAATTCTAAGGGCTTCCTTCTCTTGTCGGCATAACTCTTTTGCCTACTCTGTGCAGTGCGCATCCTTTCCCTAATGACTTTAATCCTCTCGGTGGTCTCCTGGACTAACTCTGGTCCTAGCAGGGTCTTCTCACCCACCTCACAGCAACATAAATGGGACCTACACTTCCCCCCATAAAGGGCTTCATAGGGTGCCATGCCTATGCTAGCGTGATAACTGTTGTTATAAGCAAACTCTATAAGAGGTAAAAATTTATCCCAACCCCCACCTTCATCTAAAACACATGCTCTAAGCATGTCCTCAAGGGTCTGAATGGTCCTTTCCGACTGACCGTCCGTTTGGGGATGATAGACTGTGCTAAAACTCAACTTAGAACCAAAATCCTGTTGGAAACCCCTCCAGAATCTAGAGGTAAACCGTGGGTCCCTATCTGACACTATAGAGGTAGGTATGCCATGAAGCTTCACCATCTCCTTAATGTATAAGTCTGCTAGCTTATTCAAACTATAGGTTGCTTTAATTGGCAAGAAGTGAGCAGACTTGGTCAACCTATTCACAATTACCCATATGGCATCTAATCCCAAACGAGTCCTAGGTAAACCTATCACAAAATCCATAGAAATCCTCTCCCATTTCCATTGAAGAATTTCTAAAGGATGCAACAAACCCGAAGGTCTCTGATGTTCTATCTTAACCTTTTGACATACTAGACACTTGGCTACAAAGCTAGCCACGTCCCGTTTCATTCCTGGCCACCAATACATCTTCTTTAGATCTTGGTACATCTTGGTTATCCCAAGACGTATGGTAAACTTTTCCTTATGAGCTTCCTCTAATATCTTCTCTCTAAGGCTCCCCTCCTTAGGAACAACGATCCTATTCTTAAACTTCACTAGCTCATCAACAGACAACTCATAACCCTCTTGTACCAACCGAGACTGCAACTCTTGGTCTACAAGTTGTTCCCGCCTGACCTCATCTCTAAGGTCACTATTAATTTCCAACATATTCAACTTCAAGCTTAGAGCACTAAGAGATACATCTAGATTCATGTCTCTGAACTCCTCTAACATATTCATCTCTTGGACCATTAAACTAGACACATGTAAGGTTTTCCTACTGAGTGCATCAGCCACCACATTGGCTTTCCCTGGATGGTACTTCAACTCAAAATCATAGTCCTTAAGAAATTCCATCCACCTCCTTTGCCTCATATTCAATTCCTTTTGGTCAAACAAATACTTAAGGCTCTTATGATCACTAAAAACCTCAAACTTTGCACCGTACAAATAGTGCCTCCAAATCTTAAGAGCAAAAACTGTTGCCGCTAACTCAAGGTCATGAGTAGGGTAATTCACCTCATGTGTCCTAAGCTGTCTAGATGCATAAGCCACTACCTTGCCTTCCTGCATCAACACAACCTAAATCATTCTTAGAAGCATCACAATATACCACAAAACTCACCGAGTGATCTGGAATGGTTAAGACCAGTGATGACACAATCTCCTCTTAAGCTCCTCAAAATTCTCTTCGCATTCCTTATCCCACTCGAAAGATTTTCCTTTCCTAGTCAACTTGGTAAGAGGTAAAGCTAGCCTAGAGAACCCTTCTATGAATTTCCTATAGTAACCTGCCAGTCCTAGGAAACTCCTCACTTCCGTCACTGACTTAGGTTGCTCCCATCCAAGCACTGCATCAACCTTACTAGAGTCGACCGCTACACCACTCCTAGATATGGTATGTCCTAAAAACTTCACCTCATCAAGCCAAAATTCACACTTTTCTGGCTTTGCATACAGTTGTTATTCCCTTAGAATCTGCAACATTAACCTCAAATGCTCCTCATGATCCTCTGGTGTCCTAGAGTATATCAAAATATCATCTATGAACACCACCACAAAGATGTCCAAGAATGGCCTAAAGATCCGATTCATGTAGTCCATGAAAACGGCTGGGGCATTGGTCACACCAAAGGGCATCACTACATACTCTTAGTGCCCATACCTTGTCCTAAAGGCTGTCTTAGGAATGTCCTCGCTTCTATCTCTAATTTGATGGTATCCCGATCTTAGACCTATTTTGGAAAACACTGACGCTCCCCTTAACTGATCTAAGAGATCATCTATCCTAGGCAAGGGATATTTGTTCTTGATGGTTACCTTATTCAGTTGCCTATAATCAACACACAACCTCATACTCCCATCCTTTTTTTCTTCACTAAAAGCACTGGTGCTCCCCAAGGTGACACAATAGGCCTAATGAACCCCTTTTGTAACATACCTCTATCTGTTTCTTGAGCTTGCTCAACTCTAGAGGGTTATCCTGTAAGGCGCTACAGATATTAGTCTACTCTTTGACACTAGATCTATGCTAAACTCAACCCCTTATTGAAACTTGCGCATCATAGAGATAGTCGCTACATCATTGTCCGCCCCTATAGTAGCAGTGAATGAGAGTATGTATCCTTGAGCTCTCTAAACCAAACACTTATCACAAGAAACGACGAATAAAATACGGGTCGACACCGAAAATCAAAAGACATTGGGTGTGAAGAGATAAGGATATTTTTGTCAGAATACTTATGGCAATGAGTCTAGATGCCAATAAGTCAATACCAAGAAAAACATACAATACATAGATAACAATAAGTTTGATGTCATAAGGAGTGTCTTGATGCACAAGGAAACAATTTAAACAACCAATGGAAGAACAAGAATATCCCTATAGGAGTAGAAACCTATGAACCAAAGGACAAATGAAAGGTTGGCATCTCCAAATTTTCACACATAAAGGATGTATCAAGGGATGCGTTGCTCCTGAATCAGATAATATAATAAATTTTTTTTTGTTTAACGAGTAGAAGAAATTCAGCCTCCTTCGGATCTAAGCTGTCTCAGAATGATGACAGATTGTTCTTCTTGAATTCGAAAAGCCCCACGTGTTAAGGGTCCTAGGTTGCCACCACTTCATTAGTGACTGGCCTCCATTCCCCTTCAGTTGACGGTGTGTCTCCGTCTGCCCTTGCATATCTTTGGCCATACAATCCAAAGTCAGCTGCAAGTGCAACATTCGTCCCTCGCCTATTAGTCGCCATAAATCTGCTCACTACCAATGAAATACTGGGTTGATCAGGTCCAATATCCAAAAGAATAACATGCAGCATCTATAACTCTAACAAGCATCCTATGCGCCCAAGTTTTATTTTAGAAAAAGCCCCATTACCACAGTCCGATTTAGAATCGAACTGCTCTGATACCATAAATGTAACGCCCTTCGTTACAATAGTAACCCGAAATAGATTCACATAAAAAAATGTCCAAATAAAATTTTCATAAATACAATTGTTTGAAAATACCTTAATGATTATTAAATTAAAATAATGGTAATAACTCCTTATGTAAATGAAATGAATTGCCTCAAAACCCGGGGCGTCCACTAAAATAACCCAACGTAAAAAAAATAAAATACTAACAAAGCTAGATAATAAATGAGGAAAATCGCTAAGTCTTCAGTCCTCTCCAGTTCCAGTGATGTCGTCCTCGTGCTCTGAAAACAACACTTTTAATGAGATATAATCCCAGTGAATAAAAATAATTGTTTGATAAAAAGGTTCGCAAATAGTATTGTTTTCAGCCGGCGCGGTAACCGGAAAAACATTCATGGTACCCGCTAATTTTTAAAATAATAGATATAGTAAACCTCCAAAATAACAAATATATATAAATAAAATTAATGTCAAGCATTTAAAGTACAAACCCATAAGCTCAGTAACGGTCACATCTCATTGCATTTAATCACATTCACCATGCAAACTCTACACAATGCAATACAACTCCATGAACATGACTCGGTGATTCCCAGAATCACTTGACTTGACTCTTTGGTTCCCAGAACCGGTGTGAATCACAGATCCACTAAGGTCTATGAGCTCATATCCATGCAATGGCGTCCCACTGCCTTCCCCATCCCGGATGGGGTATCTAATATCCCATCCCAGATGTGGATATTTTCAATAAATTGATATCCCATCCCAGATGGTGATATCTCTCATCCTATTCCCGGAATAGAATGTACAACCGTCATCCCTTCCCGGAAGGTGATGACCAACTCATATGCACTATACAATATGTCATCCCAGATGACTACCAAATGTCATCCCAGATGACTACCAAATATTTTCTCAAACTCCATGCATCAATTACATAGACACTATAACAGGATTTAAAATACAAACACAACCATAACATATAAGTCCTTAATATAATTTATGCTTATTATAGTACATGTATTAACTAACAGGGGCGTGGCATATATGTATTAATAGAAATCTATTATCAAAATTGGAACAATCATAAATACATAAATAATGAATCTATGAAAGAAACACATGATGCAGAAAAATATTATACCACTGCAAGGTTACGCACAGTGCGAATTTGGGTATTTATATATCTATTTATTTTCTTTATTTCTATTATTTTATTGCCATCAAACATAAAAAGAATAACAAGGAAATTACACCCACTAAATCAATTCATCAAGTGATGTGAAAATATTTCACAATTCCAAATAAAAATCATGCACTCTAAAATCTTAATTTTTGTGATTAACAAATCTATATGACAAAGCTTCAAATTAATCGTACCATGAAAGTGTGAGAAAAAGAATATTTTTACTCACCTCTCGAAGACCTCCAATGTGCTCTAAAAACCACGTATGATAGGGATTTGTGTTTCCCTAAAAATTCCCCTCCCGTTTGGTGGCGTTCTTGGATCTATGTTGTTACGGTTGTACTGACAAGAAAGGATGGATCCAGCGAAAACGTGCGGCGCTCCACGTTTCTCTTCTTTTTGCTACTATTCCACTATATATATATATATATATATATATATATATATATATATATATATATATATATATCTATATATATATATATATATATATATATATATATATATATATATATATATATATATATATATTTTTTTTTTTTTTTTTTTTTCTGCTTGGGCTTAACGCCCAAGTCTCTCCCCCTTCTTTTTTTTTTCTTTCATATATATATATATATAATTAAAAAATCTTTATAATAGTTAATAAATTTCAATAAATTCTTATACTATCACTTCTTCACACTAAATCTCTTATTTATTTATTTTTTTATTTTATTTTCCAATTTTACACTCTTTTGATTTGTAATTATTAAAGAAAATTATGATACATTCTCATACTACCAATTTCTACGCTAAACTTCATAATAGCTTAATGTTTCTATTTTAAAAATTATATTAAAATTTAGGATGTTACATTAGCCTTATTATTACTCAAAGAAAATGGAAGTCTACATTGCTTTGAGCGATGACAAACATCATAACACTCATCTTTATTTGCAGTAAAAGGGAAACTAATCAACTTAGACAGCTTCATCATTGTTTTATTAGAAGGATGTCCCATCCTTGCATGCCATAATTTCATTCCTTCAGTTGAAACAACCACCTGTGAGAGCCTATGCGCTGCCCTTTTGAACACATAAACCCCATCATGCAGCTCACTGGATCCAATCAGCTTCTTCTTGGCTCGGTCCTGTATAACACAACCATAATCAAAATAAGTCACCAAGCATTTCAAATATCTAGTTAACTTGTGTACATATATTAAGTTGCAGCTAAACTCAGGAATATATAAAACACCATGCAATTTTATTGTGTCATTTAGATTCACACATCCCACTTTGTGCACTATAACTGTGTCTCCAGTGGGCACTGTGATGTTTAAAGGTTCCTTAAGGTTACATATATCCTCAAGGACTGAATACATAGGGGTCATGTGGTGGGAAGCACCACTATCTAGAACCCAGCTTTGTGCATTATAAATGAGCATGTTACCAGACATATGTTCATCTTGTCCATTGCCTTTGTTTGCAAATGAACTATGTAAGGCATGACTTCCCTCATTGTTCATGGTTTGGTCTTGATTGTTGTTTGCCCATGCTAATCGTGCACCTCCTGAGTGTCCACTACTCTTGTTGTTGCGGTTTGTTCTCCTTATCTCCCAGTTAGGTGGGTAACCAACCAGCTCAAAACATTTTGCTTTCTCATGTCCCAGCTTGCCACAATGGTCACATTTTGGTCTTGAACCATCACGTGATCTTTGCCTGTTGTTGGAGTGAAACGCAGCTCCTATCTCCACTCTGCGATCTCTATTCTTTTCTACTGCCATGCGTCCTTCTTCACGTAAAATTTGGCTGAAAACTTTGCGCAGGGATAGTAAGGTATCAGCGTTCAGAATGGTCCCTTTGGCCTGGGCATAAAGATTACTGTCAAGTCCACCAAGGAATAAGTGAACTCGATGGTCTTCATCTCTTTGGGTAAGCTCCCTGGATGCGCCACAAGTGCATTGTGGCAGTGGCTGCAGCTCGCAAAGCTCATCAACAACACCTTTGAACTTGGTGTAGTATTCAGTCACATTCATGTTGGGCTCCTGTTGAATCAGACAAAGATCACGCCATAACTGATGAATGCGTGGAGCATTTGTCTGAGCAAAACGTTCTTCCAAATCCACCCATATCTCTCTAGCGGTTGTCGCATGGGCAATACTGCTGTGTAACGCTGGATCTATGGAGTTGATTATCCATGCAGTTACCATTGAGTCAGCCTTATCCCAATCATGGAAATATGGAGAATTGTTGGAGGGCTTGTCAATGGTTCCATCAACAAAACCCAACTTGGTTTTTGCTCGCAACGCCGTCTTCATCGACCGGGCCCAGTTCCTATAGTTGTCTCTAGTGAGAGCAACCGCAATCAACGACGTTCCGGGATTGTCAGATGACCCTAGGTGGTAGGGCGACTGTGAGGTGATGGATGTCGTGCCGGAGGTATTTGGCTTCTTCTCCGATGACTCCATCTCTGGTTCCAGGATCTCTTTCTCTGATGCCATCATAAAACACAGAAACTCATAAAGCTGTGTTTATTGATATATGTTATATATATTGGTTACACTGCATGGCATGGCTCATATACATACACGAGTGCAGGATGAAACAAGATAAGAAAAACTATCTCTAAAGCTGTGCAACAGCAAAACTATCTAGATCCAAAAAATATGCTCATGAAACAAATTATAACAAACTTCCTAATGATAACAAACTGATACAACATATTCTTTTATCCTCAATAGAATCCGTTTCCAACTAATGGACAGGGATAATTGTCAGTTAAATATGTGTTTTATATTCTTATGCATTGGGGCAAAAACCCTCCTAAAATTGCTGAAACCTAATTGCTCTTATTGTTGCGATAATACTCTAGACCGAAAGCTTGAGGTGTTGATCGTAATTATATTGACATACTTAAATTATGTTTATGTTTGAGCAATCTACCAAGGAGTTTTTCCTTGTAGATTTCAATTTTCTTGATAGATAGACTTATAATTGTTTTGACGATGAATGTACTTTGAAACCTAATTGCTCTCTTATCGTTTTGATAATACTATGAAATTTTCTTTGAAAACTTGAGGTATTGTTTTTAATTATATTTACTTCGAATTATTTTTTGTTTGAGAAATCTGCGAAGGAGTGTTTTTTTGCAGATTTCGATTTTTCTTCTAGACAAACTTTAAATTGTTTTGACGAGGGTTGTGCTTTGAAACTCAATTGCTCTCTTGCCGTTTCGAGAATATTCTTTAATTTTATTTTAAAAATTTGAGGTATTGTTTTTTATTATATTGACATACTTAGAATTATCTTATGTTTAATGAATTTGTGAATGAGTGTTTCTTTGCAGATTTCAATTTTTCGTGATAGACAAACTTGGAATTGTTTTGACGAGGAATGTACTTTGAAACCTAATTGCTCTTTTATCGTTTCAAGAATGCTCTAGAATTTTTTTTTGAAAACTTGAGATATTGCTTTTAATTATATTGATAGTGTTTCCTTGCAAATTATGATTTTTCTTAATAGAGAGACTTTAAATTGTTGTGATGATGGATGATTTGAGAATTTTTTAAATGGGTGTTTTGATGAATTTAAAATACATAACCTTAATCCTAGTCATAGGTAAAATTACAAATTAGCCTAGTATGGCTATCTCTTTTTGGTTTTTTTTTTTTTTTGGTGTTCTCAATTAATTCTCAGCTTTCCCTTATTGATGTATGCGTAGTGTTTGAAGCTATTTCAACTTTTTAGTACTACTCCAAGGATTAATTTTCCAAGGTAAATACATTGTGCTCCATTGAGGTCTTTCCCAAAGCTTGATTTCAAATTTTTGTCAGCTTTTCTTTTTCTGAATTTATTTTTTTAATCAACCTTCTTTGTCCTGTTAACTAAAAGTTATTGTGTCACCTTTACATTTTTCTCTCCAATTCTAATTTGGCATGTGTTGACGCTGTTTTTTTTTTTTTTGGTTGGTGTCCAAAATCCTTTTGTCACAAATAATTTAAGATCAGACGAGTGTAGGGACGGACGAGTTATGCGGTAATCTCGTAAGGATGAGTATATTGCATGTCTGCTCAAACAAGAATGGCTTCTTACTTTTACAGAAATACAAGGATTTGACGGCGTACAACGTGATTTGCAGTGAAATTAGAGGAAAGTAAAGAACGTGAAATTTAAAGGAAAGCAATAAACAACGAGATAAACAACGAGGAATCTAAAGGAAAGCATGTAAGTTGCAGGAAATTAATTGAAAGCTTGTAAATGACAAGTAAAGATAAATGGCAGTAAATTAAAGGAAAGAAGCAAGTTATTGAAAAGTATTTAAATGAGTGAAGAGTAGAAGAAAGCTTTTAAAGTGCAGGAAATTAAACGAAAGCGAGTAAAAGGCTTGAAAAATAAATGGGGAGGAATAAAGAACTGAATAACGAACTTAAATGAAGAACATGAAAGGAAATGCTGAAGGTAAAGATGAACATGTAAAATTAAATGAGCAGTACTGTATTATAAATTGAACTGGAAATGAAAAGGGGTGGAGGAAATACTTGAGTCCAATCCTTTAATCTGCTGTGTGATCGAGATATGCAGGATATCGCTTCAAGTACAACCTCCTCCATTACATCGGGATTAACAGTATTTATAAGCATACAAAATAACTGCCTAAAGAAACTTCCTATCTTAAAAATTGACACATGTATGGCAGTTTTGCTATGTTTCAGATTCAAACTATTTGACAAGTAAACTTCTCTAACTGCTCATTCCTTCGAATGGCTTTATGCCCACTTGCTTGTCGTCCACAGTTTGGTTATTTGACAACTTATCTTGCTGATGCTGTCAACCTTGGAAACTTAGTCATTTCTATACTTCGTTAAATCGGCAATTCTCATTACCAACTTTGTCGAAAGTTGGGTTATTACTTCTATTTCTCCGTCAGTCAATTGGATATATTCGTCGGGAATTTGACTGATGACAAATGTGTTCTCCTTTCTTGACGGCTTTATCTGTCTGACATACCAATTTCTGTCAACTTTTCAATCATCAATTTTGCTGAATTCGACTCTTCATGGTGGTTATCTGACGGCTCTTCAATTTTTTTCCGTCATCCTGTCGGATCCATTTTCGTCAAGAATTTTAAATTCCTATTAACAGATGCCCCCCAAATTTTGCTTTTCGACGGTTTTGCCCGTAAGAATAGCAAAAATTTGATTTTTCAAATTCCCAACGATCGTCTTAATCTCGGGTTCTTATCCGTTAATTAAACCTTGCTTCTTATTTCATCCCTACTTAATAGGGACAATCATGACGCCGCAGGTTTCTTGGAACTCGAACCGAAGGCTTTTAATCCTCCTTTAAATGTCAATCACATCAGAATTGACTTTCTTCTTCTTATCCTTTCTTCTTCACTAGTAAACCTTTTCTAACGAAAGACCTTTTCTTCTTCCCTCGCAAAATTCTTTCTTGAAAGGAATCCTTTATTTTTATTCCATCTACCTTGGCCACATCTTCTAAGGTGTCGACTTCAGTACCTCATGCTACAGTCGTTCCTCCTAGGACAGTGGTTCAAGACCCACTTTTGGAGAAATCCGAGTTATGGCAAGAATCCAAGGTAATTTACCCTATTCTTGATCCTTCTATTGCTTTAAGTCCTCCTGCTGCATTTTTGGGTCCTATTGTGGCCAACAATGAAATTTCTGAGGGTTTACGCAATTCCTTTCCTTCCGCTAGCGTAAATGAAGCTATTTTATCTTCTTTTACTCCTATTCCCATTCATATGTTCAAGAAGAGTAATAGGATTTTCATAATGCCTCCTGCCACTCGGTTCGATGCCTACATTAGTTGGCTTGACCGAGTTCAAACTGAAAAACGCAGTGTATGGGAAAAAGCTGGAATCTTTGAATTCATTCAACTTTCTCGTCATGTTAAACTGGTAGACTTTTCTTTAATAGGAGCATCAGTTTTCTTTTGGAACAAAACAACAAATAATTTTCATTTTCCTTATGGAATGATGGGTCCGACTTTATTCAACATGTCGGCTATTACTGGCCTTCATCCAGATGGCCCCACCATGCATACTGAGGTAGAAATTGAAAATCTAATTGATGTTTACGTGCCGAAGTGTTCTTTTTCCAAATACATAGCAGATTTTAGAGGAGAAGCTCATGATCCTGTGACGGATACTGAGCATGTAGTGATAGCGTACGAATGCACGTGCGATTCCGGCAAGTGTACCGGATCGTCGCCAAGTAATAAAAGATATCGATCCCACAGAGACTGTGTTCTCAAATCGCAACTAATTATCAAATCGATTAGATCTGGACTGTTTAAAAAGATTTTTATATTTTTGAAATGGTTTTTGAATTTGAATTTTAAAAGATAGATGAGCAGAAAACAAATGTTTTTGGGGTTTTCGATTTAAATGGATTCCTAGGGATTTGGGTTACCTTTGAGGCTGTTTATGTTGCTAACAGATTTACCTTTGTTGATTACCGAAATTGCCTTGAAGGCGAGTTTATCCTCTGATAGCTTAAGCTCCTCTCGGGTTACAAAGCCGTGCCCAATTGACCCGACCCCTACTCTCGTGGTAGTCGATCCCAGATTGGACCCTTTGCGTTCCTTGACAACTTGTTGCTCCTCGAGGGACGGCTTCTAACTCTCGTGATTTCAGTCCCAAGTCTGACTTCTATAGGTCCGACACCCAAGTTCACCGCTAGGTTCCTCCTTGAAATGTCTCGGTCATGCAAACAACCTAAGTTCACCGCTAGGTTCCTCCTTGGATCATTCACATCTCACAAACCAGTGGCTGCCGGGCTTTACGTGTGAAACACCCTAGAAATCCTAAGTTCACCGCTAGGTTCCTCCTTAGAACGTCTATGTCACGTAAATAAACGGTTGCCGAAATTTATGAGTGATAAACACACTAGAAATCAGATCTAAAACAATTCGTAATTAACAAAGATTTTACATCAAATTAACATTATTTACAAACCTCGGGCAGAGCCCTAGTCCATAGAAACTAAGCTACTACTCCAGTCTTGCCATGGAGATGACAAGCTGGGTTGACAACATAATAAAAATCAGAAAAGAGAAGAGAGGAGAAGAAGAGAAGAGATCCTAAATCTATGTCTAGAGTAGTAGCCCCAAAGGTCTGATCTTTTCTGCCTCTGCCTGGTCCCTTATTTATAGAATTGGGCAGTTAGAGTCCTAATCCAACTCAAATTAGATCCAATTCTGTTACTTCTGAGCCAAGTAATACGCGTCACGGCCGTGATGGCTATCACGGCCTGGCCGTGACGGATTCTGCCTTGAAAATTCTTCACTGGTTGGTCTGTCATGGCCGTGATGCTCATCACGGCCTGACCGTGACGGCCATCACGGCCGTGATGGCCATCATGGCCTGGCCCTGACAGCTTCTGACTTGTGGTGGTTTTGGGTCACGGCTGTGACAGACTCTGATTTCAGCCTTTGTTCTTTTTCAGTTTTGCTCGATCATGGCCGTGATGGGCATCACGGCTAGGCCGTGATGGGCTCTGTTTGGCTCATTTTCTTCAGTTTTAAAGCTCCATCTTCATCCAAACTTCATCATGGTTGATCTTGAGCAATTTACCCTTGATATCTGCAAAACAACACACGAAAACCGCCTTACCCGTTCCAAAGGAAAATTAACCTAAAATCTAATAAAAATATGCCTAAACTACATGAAAATGCATGCAAAATGATGGACAAAGATGAGGTGGAATCACACTCATCAAATCACCCCAAGCTTAAAACTTTGCTTGTCCTCAAGCAATTACTCAGGCCATAAGATATAAATCATTCAAAGCATGGATAGTGAACCAAGAACCCTAGAAGCTAATCCAAGTAATAGGCATTTTTAATAAGCACTCAAGAGATAATCAATTTCTAGTCCAATTAGAAGCTTAGGTTTTTTTTTTTTTTTTTCAAGTTCATGTCCTCACTGATTTGGGCACTCATCTCACCTCACTCAAGTGTTTTAGGGTTTATGACAATTCACTCCATTTCCTCAATGAAAGTATTTTACCATAGGCTTGACCATTAACCAAATCTCTACTTTATTTAAGAAAACACTTAAGAATCAAGAGGTCTTTTCCTTTGGTTGTAATGTGGCCATGGGATTTATTGTTAGGTGGGAAAATCAAAGAAAGGGAATTTTCAAGAAGGCTAGATAGATTATCAAACATTACAAAGTATGACACCTTCTAAAATACCTTTTGAGGGCTTTGATTTACTTTTTCCACCTTTCTTCTTTTTTTTTTCCTTTTTTTTTTCTTTTTCTTTTCATTTCTCACTTTCTTTGTCATCCCCTTCTCCATTTTTTTCTGTTTATTTCATTTTTATTTGTTTGGAGAAGGGGAGATTTAGCTCACGAGAAATATTTTCATCCCATTTTTTTTTCCACTACCATTTTGCCCTTTTTGTAATACTTTAAAAGGTGCCATACCAAGCATTATTTATCAAATTAATTCATGGTACCAAGAAAAGTATTTTTTTTTTCTTTAGGCTCAAAATTGGGCAACTAAGGGGTAGCATTTATCATTCAAAGCTCGGGAGGCCGGAAAAATACCTAGTGCCTCAATCATTTCCAAAAATGTTTTCAGAAATTTTTAAGTTTTGAAATGGTTTCAAGTCAAGTTCTAGAAAATACAGTCCATGAGGAATTAAATCACTCTATCACAAGAAATGGGGTAGATTTAGTGAATACCCCCTTTTGGCTCAAAATCTTACATTTAGTAGTTCAAAAATCAGTGAGGAACACAAGTTTAAGGAACCACATGCTAATTATCAACTATCAAATGACTATCTCAAGAATTTTTATTTTTAGCCATATCACAAGAATAATAAAAAATTGGGTTCAAAATTCACTATCTCAATTCATTTGGCTCCAAGTTCTCACAATCGGATGCATGTTCTAAGTGAGGGGAAATCTAGAGAATGTGATCATACCAATCTAAGCCTATGTGAATGCAACATGAATGCAACAATGCAAATGCAAAAATAAATACCCCTACCCCAAGCTTGATTACTTACATTGTCTCCAATGTAAATAATCAAGTCGGAGAGAGGAGAAAAATGGAACAACTTACCGAGTCGGTAGCGGGTGTTGGCTTCACATTCCAGTCAAAATTTGGGTAGAAATTTTATCACGGCCGTGATGGTTGTCACGGCTAGGCCGTGATCCTTACTGTGCTCTTGTTTAGTTCATCACGGCCGTGACCACTGTCACGGCCAGGGCGTGATGGCCTCTGACTTTATCTTTTTCATTGCTCTTCTTCTCTTTCTCAACCTGAAAACACTAGACAAACCTATTAATAATATCTTTGCCTCTTGATCTTCTCAAATTATTCAAGAGGTTAAATCAAAAACAAAAGGAAAAAGGGAAAGAAAACTTGGGTTGCCTCCCAAGAAGCGCTTATTTATGGTCTTAAGCTTGACCAAACTTCCTTCAGTCAACCGGGGTCGGCTGGGCGTAGAAGTGCAGGAACACTTCTTTTCCATGGAACTCCTTCAAATAGCCGTTTCTGTTCATACGGCCAATAATGCTTCCGCTTCGCTCTTTTCTCTCGGAGCTTCCTAGCCTTCCTTCCTCCCGGCGGAAGTCTTGTTTCCGCATGGACAGCAACTCCAACTTCACCACTGGGTGCATCTTCAACCATCCATATCTTTGGGGTTGCTTCCATGCTAAGTTCTTTCTCTACCGCTGGAGACGTTACATCAATTCTGCACACATGGCTCTCAAAAGGAGGGTTGTTATAAGAGTTAGTCAATTGAAAATCGATCCTACCTTCCTCTACAGTTAGAGAGAGCTTCCCATTCCTTACGTCTATTACTGCTCCAGCAGTTGCCAAGAATGGCCTTCCTAAAATGATGGGGAATTCAGAATTCCCTTTCATGTCTAATACCAGGAAGTCGGTAGGGATGAAGAATTTCCCTACCTTCACAGGGACATTCTCTAGTATGCCTAGAGGAGTCCTAGTTGAGCCATCCGCAAATTGTAAGGAGAATTTGAACGGTCTCAACTCTTTGCTTTCCAACCTTTCCATGATAGTGAGGGGCATCAAGCTTGCACTAGCCCCTAAGTCACACAAGGCTCGGTCTATTTGCACTTTTTCAATCGAGCAAGCGATGGAGAAACTACCTGGGTCTTTCATTTTAGTAGGCATTTTAGTCTCTACATCTACTTGCTTTTTCCTGACCAACCTCTGTGGGAAAGGTATCGGGGGTTGGTACGGTGGTGGAGGGACGTATTTCGGTTCAAGCTCTTCCTTTTCGCTCGTGTCCTCCTCCGGTTCCACCTCCATTTCAGCTACCCCCACCCCAAGCTTATCATCCCTCAAGTGTATGACATTGCAATGCTCATTGGGATTTGCTTCGGGTTGCCAGGAATGTATCCTTAGGTCTCGAGTACGTGCCGGCTTGTTGGGCAATCTGGGTTTCTAGCATCTTGCTATGAGTGGCTAAGTGGTCAACCTTAGATGCTAGCTCCTTTATTGCCTCATTCTGCTGAGCTTGAGTGGCAACAAAGTTTTCCATGAGAGACTCGAGCTTAGATTTTTGAACCTGAGGATACCCGGTCTTTGCTCTCTTATTTCCTTGACCCTCTTGGAACTCATGGTTGAGCGTGTTGCTTTGTAGTTGCCGTAGGAGAGGTAAGGGTTGTTCCTTCTTTGGTTGTAGGGATTTGGGGGAGCATAGTTGGGCAGCTTCGGGTTCGTATCATAGTAGTTGTTACAAGAGTTCACTTGCTCACCCGGCCAGGATCCATGTGGGCATCCCATCATGTCATGTCCCTGCATTCCACAAATCTCACAAATAGTGTTAGTAGCACCTATTGCACTCACATTAGCTCTTTCAATCTTATCTAATCGTTTATTTAGTGAGTCAAATTTAGACATTATCGAGATCAATGCTACTTACTTCAAACTTACCCCCGAAATCTTGTTCGGGTTATTACCTCTTTCGGATCCCCATTGGTGGTAGTTGGTGGCGACATTCTCGATGATGTTGAATGCCTCGGTGAGAGGCCTATTCATAAACGCTCCACCGGCTGCGAGAATCTAGTGACACCTTCGAAGAGTAGTCTAATCCGTTATAGAAGGTGTGAACTATTAAATAGATCTCGTTTCCTTTATGTGGGCACGACTCCAGCAGTCCCTTGTATCGATCCCAGGCTTAGATAATGATTCTCCGTCTTTTTGGAAGAAGCCGGGTGATCTGGGGTTCTTATGTAGGCCGTCTTGGATGGAGGGAAGAATTTCTCCAAGAACGCCTGCTCCAATTGGTCCCAAGTAGTCAAAGTGTTAGCGGGGATTTGCTTTAGCCAGGCCTTCGCTTTTCCAGTGAGAGATGAGGGGAACAATCTCAAACGCACAACATCGACTGAGGCTCCATGAATCCGGATTGCATCGGTGAACTCTAAGAATGTTTCTATATGATCAGTCGGGTCCTCCGAAGGCAATCCTCCGAATTGATGTTGCCTAATCATGTTGATTAACATAGGTGGTATGGTATAGTTTTCCGCCTCAATCTCTGGCCTTGCAATCCCAGTTCGCAAGCCTCTCGCATTTGGGGCTGCGTAGTCCTTCAAAGGCTTTGTATCCGGTTGATTCGCCATGAATGGAAAGGGACTCAACCTTTCTTCCTCTCTTTGTAGTCTTCTACGTCGGTGGAAGGTCCTCTCGATCTCCGGATCAATCTCACTAAGGCTCCCAAGACTTAGAGATCTTTGCATATAACACACAGAGAGATGGATACAATAGAAGGAAAAGAAATTTTTGATTTTTTTTTTTTAATTTCTTAAATTTCAGAAATAAAAATCAAATAAAAAGAAAAGGTCCAGAAAAATCAATTCAAAATTTGAATTGAGATTCGAAAAGGCACAGTCCCCGGCAACGGCGCCAAAAACTTGATAGCGTGCGAATGCACGTGCGATTCCGGCAAGTGTACCGGATCGTCGCCAAGTAATAAAAGATATCGATCCCACAGAGACTGTGTTCTCAAATCACAACTAATTATCAAATCGATTAGATCTGGACTGTTTAAAAAGATTTTTATATTTTTGAAATGGTTTTTGAATTTGAATTTTAAAAGATAGATGAGCAGAAAACAAATGTTTTTGGGGTTTTCGATTTAAATGGATTCCTAGGGATTTGGGTTACCTTTGAGGCTGTTTATGTTGCTAACAGATTTACCTTTGTTGATTACCGAAATTGCCTTGAAGGCGAGTTTATCCTCTGATAGCTTAAGCTCCCTCTCGGGTTACAAAAGCCGTGCCCAATTGACCCGACCCTACTCGTGGTAGTCGATCCCAGATTGGACCCTTTGCGTTCCTTGACAACTCGTTGCTCCTCGAGGGACGGCTTCTAACTCTCGTGATTTCAGTCCCAAGTCTGACTTCTATAGGTCCGACACCCAAGTTCACCGCTAGGTTCCTCCTTGAAATGTCTCGGTCATGCAAACAACCTAAGTTCACCGCTAGGTTCCTCCTTGGATCATTCACATCTCACAAACCAGTGGCTGCCGGGCTTTACGTGTGAAACACCCTAGAAATCCTAAGTTCACCGCTAGGTTCCTCCTTAGAACGTCTATGTCACGTAAATAAACGGTTGCCGAAATTTATGAGTGATAAACACACTAGAAATCAGATCTAAAACAATTCGTAATTAACAAAGATTTTACATCAAATTAACATTATTTACAAACCTCGGGCAGAGTCTTTTGAGATATTTTATATCCTGAGGCTATCTGAGCCAACTCATTAGCCTCTTGATTTAAATGTCTGGGAATGTATTGAACAATTACGTCATCAAATTTTTTTATCAACTTGTTAGCTACGATACAATATTTTGACAAATTGTAACTAACACATTTGTATTCTTGTGTGAGTTGTTTGATGACTAATTGAGAATCCCCAAAAATATGCACATTTTGTGCTTTTAATTCTATCAATATTTCCAATCCGACAATCAAAGCTTCATATTCAGCTTCGTTGTTAGAACATGGATATTTAAGTTCAAACATGAACTTTGTAGGAACTCCTTGGGATTCCTATGCCACTACCTCCTTGATGCCTTGATCCGTCAAAATAGAGTTTCCAAGGTAGTAGACTGACAACATTTATTTCTGGCACATCCAGTCCTGGATGGTCTACTGAGAAAAGTCACTATTGCTCGTCCTTTGACAATCTAGCTGGCACGTATTGTAAAGAATACTCTGATAAAGCAATGGTCCATTTGCCAATTCGTCCATTAAGGATTGGTTTTGACAACATATACTTTATTACATCAGTCTTGGAAATAACTAATACATGACATGGCATCATATAATACTTGAGTTTTGTACAAGAAAAATATAATGCTAGACATAACTTCTCTATTGCACTATATCTTCCCTCAGCATCATTTAGGACTCTACTTAGATAATATATAGCCCTTTCAACATTGTCATCGTCATCCTGGGCTAATAAACATCCTATAGTGTCCTCTGATGCTGATATGTACAACTTCAACGGTCGACGGGGCACTGCAGGCATCATGACCGGTGGACTGACTAGATACTGCTTAATCTGGTCAAAAGCCTCTTGGTGACAAGGTTCCCAAATGAAGCTTTGTTCTGATTTCAACTTGACCAGTGGTGCAAATACTCTTGTCCTTCCTGACAGATTTGATATGAATCTTCTGAGAAAGTTAACTTTCCCTAAGAAGGATTGTAGCTCTTTCTTATTTGTCGGCGCGGAGGCCTCCATGACTGCCTTGGCTTTATTCCTGTCTACCTCGATTCCTTTTTTGTGAACCAGGAATCCTAAGAATTTTGCAGCCGACACTCCGAAACTACACTTCTCTGGGTTCATTTTTAGATTATGCTTTCTCATCCTGTCAAATCCTTGCCTCAGATGCTCCAAATGGTCATCTTTGCTCTTGGACTTCACGACCACATCATCAATGTATACTTCTACAAATTTTCCAATAACCTCATGGAAAATTGTATTCATTGCTCGTTGATAGGTGGCCCCTGCATTCTTTAAACCGAAAGGCATGACGACCCATTCATATGTCCCAATTGCTCCTGGACATTTGAAGGCGGTCTTTGACACATCTTCTTCGGCTATAAAGATTTGATTATATCCTGCATGACCATCCATACAACTTAAAATCTCATTTCCTGATGCTGAGTTGACAAGCATGTCGGCTATAGGCATCGGATATTCATCTTTAGGGGTATCCATATTCAAATTTCTGAAATCTATGCATACCCTCATCTTTCCATTCTTTTTAATAACGGGGACTACATTAGATATCCATTCGACATACCTGGTTGTTCGTATGAACTTGGCTTTAAGCAGTCTTTGTACTTCCTCTTTGATTTTATGTACCACCTCTGGAGCAAACCGTCTGCTTGCTTGTTTAACAGGCTTGCAATCCTCCCTTAGTGGTAGGCGATGTTCAACAAGATCCCTGCTTAAACCAGGCATTTCATCATAGTCCCATGCAAAGCAATCTTTGTACTCTGCTATTAATTCGACAAGTTTTCGTTTGTAATCTTTTGGCAGAAAAGCACTGACAAAAATGGGCCTTTTCTTTTCTTCTGACCCCAAATTTATTTCTTCCAGAGGATCTTCTACTTCCACATTTTGTTTGACTTCCGCTCCTCTTTCAAAACCCAAAGGGCCGTCGTCAATTATACAATCCGCCAATACACTCTCTTGAGTGTGTACTTCTTTGTCGGCCAGATAGGCCGACAGTCTTTTGAAGTGGGTCTCAAGACTCATTGTCAGATTCTGGCCGAGTCTTGTCGGCCTTGTCTTGTATTGTAACTCCAAACTGGCTAAGAAGGCTTGCTTCCAACGTATCCTTGTTGATAACCCCTTCAATGGCAGTTATTGGCTTCACATTCGGAGAATACACCCGGAAATCAATATGTGCTTGCTGAGCATAACAAGCACTATCATCTGCCTCCACAATCTCCACTTGATCCTGTTCATTCCACAAAATCACCTTCTGATGTACCGTTGATGGAACTGCCCTACAAAGTGGATCCAATCCCCGCCAAGCAAAATGTTGTAGCTTGACTTGGCCGGAATTATGACGAACAATGTCATTCTTTCGATAAGTGCCAATTTGTATGTTTAATAAAGTGACACCATCCGACGGAGATGTTTTGCCACAAATCAAGGTGACAACCATATCGATTGGGATTAGGTCCGACCGATCCTTTCCTAATTTTTTAAACATCGCCCTAGGCATCAAGTTTACAGCAGCACCTCCGTCAATTAAGACTCTATTGGTGGGTCTTCCATCGATGATGGCCTTCACATGCAAAGGTCTTAGATGATTTTTCTGTTCGTCGGTAGGTTTCTCCAACTGAGCCACGTTGTCGAATACAGTAACTAAATTCTCTTGAACACACATCCAAAGTGGTCACTTGGGTCTCTCGCATTGTTGACGACATCACATCATCGTCATCAGAGGGATCAAACTCAAAATATCCCTCGTATTCTGCTGGGATGAAAGAAATCAAACCTATGTTCATTCTCATTCCAGGCTCCAGTATGACTTCATTGTCTGGATCCTCATCCAGAAAAGCACCACCGACTGTTCTGCCGTGATTTCTCTTCAAGTCACTCTCATCATCTGACCCTGACCTATCTGACAAAGGCCGGGCAATTCCTGCGCCACAGTTATCTAACGCTTCCATGATGTCGGCCCAATCCTCATTCTGACCGTCCATGTCCATGGCTCCACTGATGTTTATGTCATCATTCGGATCATTCAATGCTTCAATAATAGCATCAAATGACAACTCCTCTTTTGTTAAATCGCATTCAGGCTTGAATGTAGTCAGTTGTTGCTCTTCTATTCTAGCCTCAACTTTCTTTTTGAGCCCTGCAACTCTCTCTACTTCCGTCAGTCCGACTGGCCATCTGCCTTTGGGTTTTACTGGTGAGGATGCTTGTCCTGAAGTCTTCTCTATGAAAACTTGAGATATAGGTTTGCCTTGCTTGGTCTGATTACTGAGTTTCTTCACATCAGCTTCCGTGGGGTGACTTACTATTACGCTCTTCATCTTGGTATCTGCTATCTTATCAACTTTGTTGTCAGTTGTAGCAACCAAGCAACCAGCATCTTGGGAAGGCATCTCTTTTATAATGACGCCTCCCTGTTTGGCAAGTTTCTTTTTCTGAGCTTGTCGGAGTCTCTGTAGTCTCCTCTTTTGGCTCTTGGAAATGGCCAATTGAGTTGAGGGTCCTGAAAGACCAGGCCCTTCCATCTGAGCATTTTTAGCCAGTTGACCTTTTCGGTAATGTTCATTCCAAAAGGGTGGCCCTCGTTCATTGCCCTTGTTTCTCCGAGCCCACGTCTGTTTTTGCAATTCTGGGTACTGTGTCATGGCTGAATTCCTTACCCATTTATCCACCATTACGTTGGATGGGGGTGTCCTTGTTTTGACAGGATTAAATCTGCCACTGACAGAGTTACCTACTGTCGATCCTCTGATTGGTTCTTCAAACCACCCGCCGGTGCTGTGCTGTCTAAATTTTGACTGGTGGATATGTGGCCGACAATTATCTGTCTGCCTTACTGCTGATCCTCTAGTTGAATCAAGCCGACCTCTCCGGTATTGTCTTTATCCGGATTTTGATGGTGTATGTGTTCTTGACGTTTGTTTGTCTGTCTATTTATTTACAGAGATGCAAGACTCCTCGTACCTTTTAATGTTGGATCCGGCATGGCTATTTGAGTGTGAAAACCTGCCCTGGTCATCTTGTGGACGATGCGATGGTAGTTTCTGCCCCCTAGCTTTTCTGGCGGCTACCTCATCATAAAACGCTTCGCATCTAGGGCAAACTTTAATTATGCCCTTATCTTTCTTTCGTGTCATATATTCAATAAGTGGTTCCCCTGGCTTCGGATAAACATCAAATGGATCTGACAAATCCATTTGGATATTCTGTCCGGCCGTGATGTTGACCATGCCTACTCCCATATGGACTTGGCGGTCTGCTTTGTTAGCTTCAGGACCGAAGGGTTCTGTATCAATCTTCATTTCCGGTTTCTTGTCTGAAAACTTCAACCTTCCGTCTGTCAAACCTTTATGAATGATATCCCTGAAATGCATACAGTCATTCGTCACATGACCAAAAGTATTATGATACTTACAATATTTCCGATCTTTAATTTCATGGGCTTTCAAGAGCATATGATCATCTGACAATTTTAATTGCTTATCTTTAAGTAATATGTCAAATATTTGATCGGCCTTGGTCACGTCAAATGTGTATACTTTCTTATTAATGAAAGGGATTCTTTCTTTGGCCCTTGCGGGCTTCAGAGCTTGACATATATAAGGTGGACCATTTTTTAGTTCGACATAATCTACCTCATACTCTTCAGAATCATTACTCTCTTCGTCGGATTCATTACATCCGACAAAATTAACCCTTTCCCTCTTAAGGAATCTCTTTTGCTTAAAAATCTTTTCAGTTCTTAATTGTTCAATCTGTCGAACCTTGTCCCCTAACTGGGCAAGATCTATCAAATGTTGGTTAACCAGTTTCTTCCTGATATAGTAATCCAGACCACCCGCAGCAATTTTCACTATTTCTGTCTCTAGAATAGGGGTGAAACACCGACTCCTCATCTGACGGAATCGAGCTAGGTAGTCGTCAACAGATTCGTTATTCATTCTTTTAATTCCAAACAAATCTGTCAATCCTATTTTCAAGTCTCCTCTAAAGAATTGGTCATGGAAACCTCTTTCCAATTGATTCCAAGAATGGATTGAATTAGGCCTTAGGGTTGAAAACCAAGAAAAAGCATTCTTAGTTAACGAGCTAGGGAAGAACTTCATTTTTAATCCTTCCTCCAAGGCTAAGTCTCCTAATTCGATGGTATATCGGGCAATATGCTCGATTGTCGACTCTCCACTTTCTCCTGAGAATTTCGACAACTTGGGTATTTTATATCCTCGAGGCATTTCTGCCTGTTGGACCCAATCAGGAAATGCTGATGCAAAAAATGGTTGGTTAGCATAACCAATGTTAAAACCAAACCTATTTAATGCTTGTTCGACCACTTGGTTGACATTTTGATTTAAAACATTCCGACGGAACACTCCAACAGCACCCTGGTTTAGGATCAAATCCTCATCTTCCTCTGGTCGCAGAATATGTACATTTCCACGTCTCAAAGGAACCCGACGATGAAGCTGTTGTCGTTCATCATCTTGTTCAAATCCGTCAATTTGTGGTTCAACCTGTGGTTGATTAATCCTATTGAGATTTGCATTGAAATTTCTACCAGTATTTTGGTTTTCGCCTGGGGTTACAACACCTAAGGCTCTGTTTAACCGACGTATTTCATTTGTCAATGCTAAACATGCATTGTTTGTGTTTTCCATCAATGGCGTAATTATTGTACTCATTTGTTGAGTAAATGTATTCACCATGTCATGGTTACTAGAATCAATCTGTTGTCGGACATTGGCTAAAGTAGCCTCCGACAGACCAACAATGCTTTGTGGGAGTTGCCTCAATGGAGAAATATATGGCCTTTCTACCGGTTGTTCTTGTCGAGAATGGGTAACTATCATGGACCCCGTTATTCCATTCGCATGACTAGGAATTTGCTCCCCAGTCGATGACCCTGCCTGTCCAGATGTATGGGCAGCCATCGTCATTCCATTCGGATATGGTATGTAAGCAAATGGAGTATTTGGGTTGACGGTTGTTGACCCATAAGGCATCCCATATAAAGGTTGTGAGAGAGGTTGTGTAGTCCCTCTTGGATTTGAACTCACAACACTTCGTGATGACAATCCAGTAGTTGATGTATTTATTTGTTGTAAGACAGGTGAAGTTGGTGACGGAAGTGTTCCTTGACCAACTTCGTCAAATCTATTGACTACTTGGGCGTAAGAAACGCCTCTTCTTATTCCTAGACCATTAGTACTATTTACCTCTGCATTAGTTCCATTTGCAGGAATATTGTCAACTGGTGCGATAGCATCTACTGTTGACACAGCGGCATTAGTGTCTACTACGCCCGCATCACTTGCATTACTCATATTTACAGAGTTATGGGAAATAGATGTTTGAACCACCTTTCCGCTCCGTAAACGCATACAAATAAAGTTGTATGTTAAATTCCTGACATTATACGAGTTACTCTAAACTCGTCCCACCGGGCTTGCCAATTTGTTGACGCTGGTTTTTTTTTGGTTGGTGTTCAAAATCCTTTTGTCACAAATAATTTAAGATCAGACGAGTGTAGGGACGGACGAGTTATGCGGTAATCTCGTAAGGATGAGTATATTGCATGTCTGCTCAAACAAGAATGGCTTCTTACTTTTACAGAAATACAAGGATTTGACGGCGTACAACGTGATTTGCAGTGAAATTAGAGGAAAGTAAAGAACGTGAAATTTAAAGGAAAGCAATAAACAACGAGATAAACAACGAGGAATCTAAAGGAAAGCATGTAAGTTGCAGGAAATTAATTGAAAGCTTGTAAATGACAAGTAAAGATAAATGGCGAGAAATTAAAGGAAAGAAGCAAGTTATTGAAAAGTATTTAAATGAGTGAAGAGTAGAAGAAAGCTTTTAAAGTGCAGGAAATTAAACGAAAGCGAGTAAAAGGCTTGAAAAATAAATGGGAGGAATAAAGAACTGAATAACGAACTTAAATGAAGAACATGAAAGGAAATGCTGAAGGTAAAGATGAACATGTAAAATTAAATGAGCAGTACTGTATTATAAATTGAACTGGAAATGAAAAGGGGTGGAGGAAATACTTGAGTCCAATCCTTTAATCTGCTGTGTGATCGAGATATGCAGGATATCGCTTCAAGTACAACCTCCTCCATTACATCGGGATTAACAGTATTTATAAGCAGACAAAATAACTGCCTAAAGAAACTTCCTATCTTAAAAATTGACACCTGTATGGCAGTTTTGCTATGTTTCAGATTCAAACTATTTGACAAGTAAACTTCTCTAACTGCTCATTCCTTCGAATGGCTTTATGCCCACTTGCTAGTCGTCCACAGTTTGGTTATTTGACAACTTATCTTGCTGATGCTGTCAACCTTGGAAACTTAGTCATTTCTATACTTCGTTCGTCTGACAATTCTCATTACCAACTTTGTCGAAAGTTGGGTTATTACTTCTATTTCTCCGTCGGTCAGTTGGATATATTCGTCGGGAATTTGACTGATGACAAATGTGTTCTCCTTTCTTGACGGCTTTATCTGTCTGACATACCAATTTCTGTCAACTTTTCAATCTGTCAATTTTGCTGAATTCGACTCTTCATGGTGGTTATCTGACGACTCTTCAATTTTTTTCCGTCATCCTGTCGGATCCATTTCCGTCAAGAATTTTAAATTCCTATTGACAGCATGTCAATTTGATCAAAATCAAATTTTATTCATATTAAAGGTGTTCCAATGAAGAGTTGTCGATCCTACTACAATGACAACCCACAAGATAATGAATCAGGAACTTCAAAGAGGGTCAACTTTGGCAACAATGTTCGCATGGGTTTGCATTTGAAAGTTATCTCTGCTGAAAATATTGACAACCCCAGTCTTCATCCTTCTGTTGTCGATAGGCTTTATAATCTGGGCGCTTTGGTCTGGTTAGGCCTAAAGAAGAAGGGTGCAAGGCCGAAGGCCACATTAAGCTGTCTATGGAACTCGAAGTTCTTTTTTCCTCAAGGGTATTGAGTGGCGGATGTTTTCTGATGCTCACAACTTTTATATGGACTGTGGTAATTGTTATGTTGAATGTCATTTCAGTTTTGTATTTCTCCTACCTTCGCTTGCTGTAGGGGTGGGAATAGGTCAGACTGTCCGATAGAGGCCTACGGCCTAACCTGACGTTTAGTAATAAGGTCAGGTTTAGGCTTTTTAAAATACCATTTTATTTAAAAAGGTCGTGCCTAAGATTAGCCTATTGAGAAGTCTTTCTATACTATATTTATATATATATATATATATATATATATATATTATGTATATCTATTTATTTATATATTATATTAAGAATATATTTTTAAAACAGGTCAACTTTAAGTAGGCCAGATAGAGAATTTGACCTATTTAATGGTCCATTAGCCTATTTAGATATAAGCCAAACGGCCTATTTAAAGGCCTTGATATGAAATAGATTTTTAAAAAGGCTAACAGGTCAGGCCAGTCTTTTAAAAATGTTAGGCCAAGCTGAAAATAAAACCTTTAACAGGTGCTAGGTCAGGCTTACACTTTCAATTTTTTAAATCGGCCAGGCCTATTTAAGTAAAGTCGAACCTGACCTGGCCTATTCAGAACCAAACCTAACCGACCAATTCTTAAATGGTTTGGTTTGGTTCGAGTTTTATATTAAAATTGCTTAAAACCGAAGCAAATTGAACCAAACCATTTTGGTTGGTTCAGATTTTCCCTTACCCAAAACCAAATCAAATCGACCCGTTACACCCCTAGTAACAATTAAGTGATGACCTGGACAACTGAGCTGCCATTCTTCATTGATAGTATGTGCTAGAGCCACATGGAAGGACCAATTCGAAAAAAAAGAAAGAAAGATAAAAGACCTAATTGATACGCTGATAATGTGTCGTTCTTCTTTCACAAACAAATTTTCTTTCCTAAATTGATGACCTAAGGTTTCTGGAAAGGTAAAAGGAGTGTTATTAATAGAGGTGACGCAAAAAATTAAATTGACTAAAGATAAACCATCAAATTGAATTCAAAAATTAAGTTAAAGAATAAAAAATATAATTTAGAAAAAACAAAATCACTTATTAGACCTTGCATGTAATCCCAAAAGGTTGGTCCAGTGAAGTATGATATGATCTTGTATTTGACTTATAGAGTCCGAAAATTTTTCTCACTTTAAACTGGACATCGTTCCTTCGTCTAAATTTTATTATTTGTAACAAAGAAGACTTTGCATGTGGGCTTTGCTTTTCTCGATTAGCAGATGAGAGGGGGTAGGTTTATGGAAGCCCATTTTCAATTTATGATTTATTATTTGTTAATTGTTAGGACATTATTAGGATAATAAAAGAGTTGAGCACGTGCAAAGCAAAACCATCAAAACTAGAAACCCCAACAACACCATACCCTTTCCCAAATCCTTCAACCACTTTACTCAACAGATTACAGAAGAGCAACCTGAAATCATTCAATGGCGTGTTCGCGTCCCCCACCCTCCAAGTCCCTCGATCTCGACCTAACCATCGTCTCCGCCAAGCACCTCAAGAACGTTAACTGGAAAAACGGTCCCCTCAAGCCTTACGTCGTCTTCTGGGTCGACCCGGATCGCCGACTCGCCACCAAATCCGACGATTCCGGATCCACTAAACCCGTCTGGAACGAACGCTTCACCCTCCCTCTCCCTCACTCTCTCCACGACTCCTTCCTCACCTTCGAGATCTTCCACTCCAAACCCTCCGACACCCCCAAACCCCTCGTCGCCTCCCTCCGCCTCCCCCTCAGCGAACTCGACGACCTCCACGACCCGACCCGGATCCGAAAGTTCACCCTAACCCGCCCCTCTGGCCGTCCTCAAGGCAAGATCCACCTCAAGCTTGGCCTTCTGGGACGTCCTCTACAAACCCTAGATTACGTCAGCCCTAGCCCCTCCGTGATGGCGTACCAACCACCTTCTGCGCGTGACTACAGAGGATTCTCGCCATTACCCTCTTCTCCATCTTACTCTACCTATAGTTCATACCCTGATGCGTCGTCGTACCCTTCTTCTGGGTACTATCCGGGATATTACTCCGGTGCTCCTCCTCCGCCGCCTCCGTCGAGGCCGTTCCTGGATCGACCGTTGGGCTATGCCGCCGGTCCCAGTGGACCTTCGGCTCCGATCGATTACTCGTCGTACGATCAGAAGCCCAAGAGTGGGAAGATGGGTATGGGTATGGGTATTGGTACCGGGCTTGCAGTGGGTGCTGTTGCTGGAGCGTTGGGTGGGCTTGCTTTGGAAGAAGGGGTGAAATATGAAGAGGACAAGATTGCAGAGAGGGTTGAGAGTGCTAACATCGCTTCTGCTGCTGCTGCTGCAAGAGATGATTACAGTGATTATCGAGTTGATTATTAGTGTGTTGAATAAGGTTTGAACTTTGAAGGATGATTAACTTTTTTTATATCTCAGTGTATTATGTGTATATATTTCATCTGTGATACTCTCTTTTATGCTACATCAAGTTAAGGTTTATTTTTATTATAATTCCCTAATGTTTATGTGGCACTTTATATTATATAGAAATGTAATAATGTTGCTTACTCTACCTCTTTGATTTGGCATTTCAGAATGATATAGATATATAACTAGATTACAGTATGTTGCTAGCATTTGACGCATGCAGTTGTTTCTCTGTCTTTGCTTTAAAGTTTCTATTGTTTACTCTAATTACTCTCCAATCTTTGTATTGGTTTTAAATGTTGGGGAACTTAAGATACCAGGTATACATGATATACATGAGTGAGTGCCGAACATAGAAACGGTTAGAAGCACCATTTTGGACATCTTCTGTCAACGTGATGGTGAAATTTAGTTACCATAAACTTATTATAGATCTTCTTCAGAGTTGCAAAATGATGTCTTTAGCGTTTTGAGTATTGGGCAGTAGATCTTGACAAGTACAAATTGAGTTACATATGTATGATACAAAATTCTCGAGTGGATTAGGTTGTGGGTTGGGCTATGGTGCACCACCCACATTTTACACCACCCATGTTGCAAATTTTGGGCCAATCAAATTGTCACATAGGTTGGTCAAATTTTCAAATTTTCTAGTTGTATTATACTGTAATCAAATTACATGAATACGGTATATTGTAGTATAATATATGTGTTATTTGTATTTGCAGATTTAACTCATATTAAAATAATTTTTTTTATTAAAAAAACTGATTATATTGTAAAATATTATTGACAACGAACATTATTTTAATTCATATTAAAATATTATTTTACAATATAACCAGTTTTTAATCAAAAATATTATTTTAATATGGGTTAAATTTATGAATACAAAGAGTATATATACTATACTACAATATACTGTATTCATATAGTTTGACTACAGTATAATACAACTAGAAAGTTTGAAATTTTGACCAAACCCATGTGGCAATTTGATTGGTCCAAAATTTGCCACATATGAGTGGTGTAGTGGGTGGTGCAAAATATGGGTGGTGCACCTTAGCCCAACCCTTAGGTTGCCCTGCATTTTCATTTTCATCAATTAACATAGCGAATCAATTTGCAATCCTTTCCTTCAATTGAGTGATGTACTGTAGAGTTTATGGTTTATTAGGACATTTCTTCTTTCCTTGAAGACATCCATAACCTCATAGGTATAGCAAATTTTTTCATCAGTCCCATATTGGTTTATTTGTTTTTATCATCTGATCCATGTGGCCATTAGCCAACCCCACCTAGTGGGAAAAGACTTTGGTTGTTGTTATTGTTGATGATGGCTAGTAGCAAGTTGATCTATCTTGTGACTTTTACCTCACAAAATCACATAGGTTGCTTGAGTTGTTTACACAATTTATTTATCTTTCATTTTCCATCAGCTGTATCAGTATCTATGTGTAAAGTTAGATATACTTGTAATAAAATTTTCTGCACTGTCCCAAGTTCAGTACCCATAAGCTTTGTTCGTGTGACACAAGACGACAGAAGCAGGAACTTGGGTAGAAAAGCTAAGTATCAAACTATAAAGTATCTGCAACTTTGATTCTTTCATCAGGTCATTGTAATAGTTATAGGCTCATTCTGCATGAGTGTTACTCTAATTTTAATTTTGTGTTTTTGGGGTTCACCAATGAAGAGCAATTGAAATTTAATATAATGCATTGGAATTTTCTGAATAATGGTTTAATTGCGATGAGATTCTTGATAAATTATGTGAATGGATTGAAGCGTGCTTAAGGACAGCTTAATGTTCTATGTCAGTGGTGGTTTGCTTGATATTTTCTTTGCTTCAGTTAAGGGAGAAATCATCTGTTCTGGCATTTATGCAGAAGTGGTAGCTTATTTTTCTCTGCAGATGCGAAAACCTTGACAGGTAAACCCCCCAACACACGAACACCCAAAACTGAAAAAGGAAGAAAGACTTGGTGTTCCCTTCATCTCATGCAAGTTGAGTGAAACAGTTTTATAGACTACTGGTTCATAATTGTTCCTATCATTGGAAGCTGGATTTCTAAGCCCGTTTATTCTTCTGGAAGTCTTCAATTGAAAATTTAGTCTAATCCAGCGTTCCAAAAGTATTGGTCTGATACTGTCTTGAGAAAGTTCTTTTAATTTGTTATTCAAAGCTGCTATTTTGTGGATTGGGAAGGAAAATTCAGATTAAGTGCCAAAAGGTCCCCTGGTAATTACTTGATAGCAAGAGGAAGATAGCCCTCCAAAATCATCCTCTAGTTCATTTTTTAGTTCCTCTAAATTGGAACGTTTTGGAGGATTTTGATTCTTTTGTTAAAATATAAACCTCATGCTAGGTGGGGGAGTATCCTCCCCTTCCCCTATCCCTTTCCCCCTCTTCCTCTCCAAAACTCACAAACAAGCCCTTAGTGTCTGGTTCAACAAGGTTATGACATCGATTGTGTACTTGCAGATATTACTAGGCAGTAGAAACAATATGGGGAGGGTATTGGTGTAGATCATCATGGAATAGGTTGAGATAACTGAGTAAATAGCCAATTTGGTCCTCGAACTCGTGAGGTCGTGTCAAGTTGGTCCTCAAATTAACGAAATTCCAAAAAGGTCCATGAAATCGCAAACGTTAATCAAGTTAGTCCCTCCATTAGTCAGGGTTGATTGACGTCGTTAACGGTGCTGAGGTGGCACGTTAAGTGCCCATGTGGCCTCCATGTCATCCTGCCACGTCAGATGGTCACATACCCACTAATTTTTCAGGGACCAAATTGACACTAATGTTATTTTGGAATACCAACGCCTCATCTTCTTCCCCAACCTCTCTGCTTCACCTCTGTCTCTTTCTCCGCTCTTCCTCTCGCGCTCCGTCTCTCTCTCTCGCTGCTACTGCAACTCCCCAAAAGTTGAGCACATGAGCATAAACCAAGTAGAGCATAAACTTGAGTTGTCACAATTATCTTTTAAGCTTAATTATCAATCTGGGTATCGTCCACATCATTGGCAGTCACAGTAGCCTCACCACCATTAGCACCCTCTGCTGGAGGTTGAGCTTGTTACTCTTCTAGAAGTGGCTCTTCGACATAGTCGTTTTCAAATGCATCGGGTGGAACCTGATAAATCCTAACTTGCGGCTTGGATGGATCCTTCACAAGAACATATTTCCCCTCTTCCAATTTCATGCACAAGTCCACAATCGACTTCACAATTCCCCACATATTAGATGTGTTCAAATTGATTTGTGCTGCAAAGTCCTTGGGTTTATATCCAACCACAGACAAAATCACATGCTTAAAATGGTCACGGGGATGAGTCCTTGACACATGTCCCAACTTCATCATATCAGCACTCGCCAACAGAGCCTGAGCAGTCCATTTAGCTAACTTGTTTGCATTGTTCTTCAATTCAGTGGCCAACACAACACCCCTTTGAGTCTCCAACTTCTGCCTCCAATCCACACCCGAATACTTAGGATCAAATTAATTCAAAGCATTCAAAGTAAGATACGACCTCTGCTTGTTCACATCAAGAACACTCCGCACTTCACACCTTGCAACAAGATACATCTCATAATCTAGCTTCCACCTCCTATACCTATAAGCCACAGAAGCAACCTCTTTACCCTCATTGGCAAAAGGGTAGGGCTCATCAAAAGTGACTTTATTCCTATCTCTAATCAAAACCCGTTGCAAGAAATTATGGTTAATATAAGCAGCCTCAACGCTAAGTGACTGCGCAGAGTTTATATCATCCTTAGCCTCAGGCAAGAGTTCCGGCGAGGTCTCATGAACAGAAAGTAAATCTAGCTGCGACCCATCACGCTTATCAAAGAACAACTTGTTCCCAACATGCCGAACAACAATATCCCAAGAGTAAACGGACCTTGGTGCGCACATGAGGGTGGAGAGGATTATGTCGGTGGCGAAAACAGTGGCTTTATCCTCGTTAGCGAGCCTGCGAATAACAGGGTCATCGGTAGTGGTGACCTTGAAGCAGAGGGGTTGGGGAAGAAGAAGAGGCGGCGTTGGTATTCCAAAATAACATTAGTGTAAATTTGGTCCCTGTGTCAATTTGGTCCCTGAAATTAGTGGGTATGCGACTATCTGACGAGGCAAGATGACATGGAGGCCACATGGGCACTTAATGTGCCGGCTCAACGTCGTTAACGGCGTCAGTCAACCCTGACTGACGGAGGGACTAACTTGATTAACGTTTGACAGTTTCGGGAACCTTTTTGAAATTTTGTTAGTTTGAGGGACAAACTTGACACGACCTCACAGTTTCAGGAACCAAATTGGCTATTTACTCTGAGATAATTACATCATTGTGGTTTGCAAAACATTCATTTCACTGACTTTTTTATCCACTATTATTTACTGCCATGCCATGTCACATGAATTGTTCGTGTTAATATAATATTTTATTTATTTTATTTTTTCCTTTTCCTTTTCCTCAATTTAACGATGTAAAAATAATTTAAAAATTAATGTGCAAATATCAACACTCATCATATATTTATGCTATGCCTGTATATGCAGCAATCCCGGTTTTGAAAGTAACGGTGTCTCTCACCGTAGAATTTGGCCTTCTCACAAATCTAACTTGTAGCTAGGGATCGCAGTGGATACGGTATTATGGTATCTATCCTCATATCAACGTTTTAAAAAAATACCCGTATCCGAATCCAGTGTGGATAGCAACTTTAGTGTCCTTACACCTAAGTATTCAAACCTGCATCCGTTATCCACATTTTATCTAAGAAAAAGCCATAAATAACAAAAATAACATTATAATTCAATTAAAAAACCATCAAAGATCTTTCAAATATATTAATGAAAATTACAAACCAAAGTATTAAACTAAATAAAAACATCAAAATCATTCATAACTAGTACTATTTAAACTTTCAATATTAAGTATATGCTTATGTTGTTAGTCCATCTCTTGGCAGATGTGAAAGATTGCAACATTAATTTTGGAATATGCAAATACAAGGCGAATGAAATACTGTTAGTCTCTAGTTGTTTAAGTGATTTGGAGTGAGAGATTGAATTGAATGAGATATTGTTTTTAAGTACTATTTAAGTATCAGCTGAAAATTGTATTGAGCATTAAGTATTGTTCTTAAGTAATGTTTTAAGTACCGTTTAAGTGTTGCTTTATTTTTACTTAGAGGCTAGCTTTTATTTTTTTCCAGTATTTACAGCTGTGTAAAGTCACTAATACAAATGATATAATGTATGATGCCAGTAAGTCTAAATCCTGAGATGGTTTTTCACATGTCAGGATTGGTTTGGGCATAAAACCTGGAAAAATATTATCAAAGGTACCTATTATTTTTTAAAGCTCACTTACCATTAGTTATGGTAATGACCGAAAATGCGACATCCCTTCTAGGGTCATTACATAGTTACCCGAATAAAGAAAAATTAAATTATTAAATACTGGTTACTTTCGAAAAATATGCTTTTAGGTAAACGTCCCTTACAAAAATAGTGCTGAATTTTTTTTTCTTTAACATAGAACCATCGTAAACATAAACAAACATATATGTATATCTATATATATGCATCATCTTATAATACATCTTACCTATAATAGGATATAACAAAAGAGCCCTTATAGGCTATTCTCCATCAAAATAAGTAAAGAAAAGAAAGACATATACATATAAGCAACGAGTGGTCCAGAACCATACCAAAAACTCATGGCTCTCAGTAGCCAGATCAAAAACTGACAAGACTCGCTATCTCAGAACTATACCTATAGCTGGTCAGGCTAATGAAACCCATTGGGGAGATCATGATGATCAACCCCACCTACAGCAGATGCGTCTGATGAAGATGCCTCCGCTCCCGCTACGTCGTCGGAAGAATCATCATCATCAACAACAGGAGGGTGAAACTCAAGATCGTCCTCAACGTACTCATCGGGGTCCTCCTCAACCTCATCCAACACTACCTCAACAGGAGGTATTTCCGGTCCTACTATTTGAAGCGGATTCGACTGAGGTGGCAAATCAAGTAACCCATGCTCAGCCAAGTATTGTAGGTATAGTCATACCGGAGGTAGAGATACCTCAACAGTTTCAACAACGTGTGTCCTTTGCTGCGGTCCTTCCTCCACCGTGCCAATTACTTCTCTACTGGGACCATGATAGGTGGCGTTGAGTGCCCCAGGGTTAATCTCCCAGGCACCACCAAACTGAGCTCGATCAAACGTGATTAATCGGATCCTCGAATGTACCAGAGGTATATCCGGTTCCATCGAAACATGTAAGAGTGAGAAACCAATATATGGATTTTACTCGACAACTACATGCTAGGCACCACATAACACATACTCATTTATCACACAAGCATTCATAAGCAAATAGTTTATCAATGGGTTTAACACCCCAAACATCATCCTTTAAAAATTATGCATGAACACTTCATATTGGCCGTCTAATTTCGCCCTAATCTCATGAGATATCCCAACACGTGGTGAGTTGATCAGGCTCCATTGCGACACTAGGCAAACAGGCACACAGCCACAGGCACACATCCAAAACCCATCGCACATTGTCCACACCTAGGGCATCAGTGATAGCAACGTATATGGGGTCTCATTGTCCAACCCGGGCACAATGAGGAAAACATAGTATGAAATACCTGACGCCGCAAGGTAATCACACATAGAACCGCGGGTACGTCTGCCAAATGCATGCAAAACACTTTTGCTCATAACTCTTTTCTTTGTGTTCAACCTTTCTTTGCCGAAGCTCAAAATGGCTTACGACTCACATAGTTTTAACACCTTTAAAACTTTCGTTACAACACAGGATCTCATAGTCCGAGTGCTCAATCACGACACCTCTCGACCGATGCACCAGTCATATGTTCGTGGTAATAAAAACATCTTAAATGTTTAAATACGGTATACACCACGTATACAGTACAGGATAGGACCCCGAGTCCAAAGGACCCCAAGTCCATAACAACAAAGAACCTTAGTACCCCGACGTCTCGGTTACTAAGTTCAACAGCACTTTCAACACGGTTGAATTATTTTTTTTGTTTTCAGAAAATTTTTTAAAATTGGAAATTCATCAATAAAATCTTTAACTAATAATGATTTGTTTTCACAAAAGTGAGTCACCTGAGGTTTCAACTTACTTAAAATATACCCTGCCGTTTCAAAATACTTGCCGTCTACAATTTTCCAAATTTACCGTCAGTTATCATTTTTAAAGCTTTTTAAGCCAAAAATTAGCTTTTCCCACTTAAACAATTTTCTAAAATCATAATTAACTTATTTTCACCAATTAATTTCATAAAATAATATTTTATAATATTCTGAAATTTCTTACGTAAAATTAGCAGTGCAAAAATATTTTCACGGTTTCGCGCTCATTGTGACTCATAATTCACTCTTACAGTAATAAATTATTAAAATAATAATATTTTCCAAAATTCCTTATTTTTCCCAAATAAAAATTTCCATTAATATTATATATCAATATTTTACCGTGAAAACATTGAATATAATTTACGAAGCTTCTTAAAGCTTTTATCCAATTAATTTAATTGGGCACTGACCACTGTCAGACTTCTCAAACATCAACCAACAATAATATTTTATTTTTTTTTGAAATAATTCTAAAAATACACAATTGTAGGAAATAAAATAAAAATCTTAAGTCTTTCGTTCACGAATTAAAATTAGGTCTTTTGAGCAATATAATTATACTGTCAATTGAATTCGTGGGACGGGTTTCACCTGACTTTCCAACCTAAATTTTAATCGTAACTTCCTACATTCAAGTAGAATTAAGTGGTAAACTCCGTTTATTTAAAATAATTTTATAAAACTCTAATAACTCTATAAACATATTTATATGTATTACTGTTATTTAAAACAGTGAAATACAGGGTGTTACAGAAAACACAAATCTTATTATTTGGCAAATACAAACATACGACGTTAAAATTTAATACAGGACATACTTGCTGCATAATATATATATATATATATATGTATATATATATATATATATATATATATATATATATACTATTTTGTGTGTGAGTAATTATCCGTATTCACACCCATACCCCTTTCTATATTTTGTTGTAAGTACATGTAGCCCCATCTCACTTGTAAACGGGTATTTACTATATTCATTTGTTGGATTGAGTATTCAACCCAACAATTTTAATTTTAATTTATGAAACATTTTTTTATGTAAAAGATATTTAAGTGATATTATTACATGTTTGGAAATATTGACTAACTTAATTTATATTATTTATAAATGAAGTTTATTTAATTAAAATATACATATTACATTGTACTTTAGATTTTTATCTTAATAAGTATTCAAAATTTTAATTCTATGTCCTAAAAAAAAATTCAAAGCTACGTTATCATATACATCTCAAGTGGAAATAAGTCTCATGATTCATTCGGGGCCTATTACATAGTTTCTGTTTAGCAAAAATAGCTGATAAGTCAACTGATAGTTGATAAGTTAAATTTTAGCTTATAGTTGAAAAGTTAGTTGATTGAATTTGAAGTGTTTGGTAAAATTATCGGTTGAACTATCTTATAAATATAAAATGACATAAAAGAAAATATTTATGATAGACATGGTAAAGTGGAATTTCATTAAATGAATGAGAGTAAAAACAAGAGAAAAGTAAATAAGCTATAAGCTACTAGCAATAAGCTAAATAAATTAGCTTATAAAGAAAAAGTATAAGCTAATGAGACAAACTTGTTTACCAAACACCTCTATTTCAGTCAAACAATCTTATAAGCGTGTCAAATAAGCTATAAGATATCTTATTGGACTTGCCAAACAGAGAGCCATACTCACATTTTGACCTACGTAACCCTGACCAATAATAAATAAATTGTTTTAAGTTTTTTGAAATACCTATTTAATTATGTAAATTAATGGTTAAGCTTTTGAAAAAACAATTTAGCATATCAGGTAAACCCATTTATTTAAGTAATCATGAATTTATTATAACTGAATAATTTACTAATAATATGTTATTATATAGTGTATTTATTTTTATAAAAATAATAGTTTTGTTAAAGGTCATGTCTAGTTAAAATTTTTAAAGTTTTTTTTTTGCTATATAAAGATCTTTTTGTACTTAAAAAGGGTATTTGGTTAAACCAGGTTACGATGTTTTTATAAGCACGTCAGATCGAGTCTAAGGAAAAAAAAAGTATTTGAACGACAACAAGTCAAACTTAATCATTACTTTACGAAATAATCCTTAATTTATTGATTTATGATATTTTTGACATCAAAATTTGACATCATGAATGACACTATAGTTTTAAGTAGGTTTTGAACCAATGAAATAAAGATAGAGAAAGAGTAAAGTGATAAATACCCTACTCAAAACTAGAATGTTCCTCGTAATATCAAATTTTGATATTAAAATATCATAATTTTAATTTATTTAGACAGAGTCTAATCCCATTCCACCTATTTTCACCTTATGCATGTATTGTTCCCACCTTTATCTTATCACTTGGCGAACTTGTATAAATGCATGGATGTAAGTGATGTTCATGTTGGATCTTTATTATCTTGATTTCTTTTATAAATTTTTTTTTTACTAAACTTTTATAAAAATGTTATCCAGCGTCTTTAGGAACTTGTATATTAAAAATTCAGATGAATAATATATTCAATCTTTAATTATTATTATTATTACTATTTTGATAAGCATTATTTTTTTTGTATTTCTTAAATCTTAACGGGCATTGATTAATATGACTAGACCTTTATTTAATTGAATATTTGTTTTGTATAGTGGATATATTGATAAAATGTAACAAATTTGCTGATGTAAGCAAGTTTTAGTAATAATTAAAGAGTTTAATTGATATATATTATCGATGTAAAGCTTTTTACACTGTCCACCAAACACAAATAATACAATGAATGACTTTTAAGATGATTTATATAAGAATCAAATATTTTCAATGACGTGACGATTTATTATTGATTGACGATATAAAAAATATTTACACTAACCATATATATCAATTAAACTCATAATTAAATATGTCAGACAAAATATTTAAAAACGTGATAGTCAAGTTGGTTTAAATGGAAAGGATGGACGGACGACTCTCCCAGTCTCTGAAGGGGTATCATGTATAATGAATATTCCATGATGATTTTTTTTTTTTTTACAAGCATTATGAATTTCTTGAATCCTATCAATCCACCGTTTTGAATTATTACTGAGTAGCATGTGATTTATCTATATATCACGAATTTAGGATTAGTTATTATCCTCATCATATTTGTTTAAGGAGTTCTCCTATTGTAACTCTATTAAAGGATGTTCGCGGATTGTAATGGATCTTAAAAAATCATCCGATTCAATAATGAAAATAACGTGTGGTTTAGATTGGATCGATTCACTTCTTTAAAAAAATATGATCCAATCCAATCAAATGTGGTTTGGATTATATTGGATAATTCGGTTTTTATCATATTTTAATTTTTTTTCTTATGTCAAATGTTCTTTCTACTTATTAAACAAAAGATAATTTTCATTTAAGGGAGCTAGTTTAGGGAGACCGATGCCTATTTTACTCTTTATACTAGAACGGTAGAATCATTACGAAAGATGAAGGGTGAGGAAAATTTTAGAGAATTCTTGACATAATATTGGGAGTTTGAGAAAAAATAATTATTGATATTTTTTAACATGTTCTTTTATGTTAAATATTCTTTTACGTTAATTCTTTATATCTACTCTCACTTATTCTATTTTTGTCCTTTGAATCAGTTGCAAATAAATTTTAGCTAAATTTCAAATTACTTATTTGATTTCCTATTTTTTATGCTTACTCAATCAAGCATATATATGTTATGCATCAAAACTTTTAGCAAACTGTAACTTCAAGACATTAACATTTATTCTAAATAATCTCATATATGTCATTCCAACAAAAATATTAAAGAGAATGGGGGTTATAAAAATATGAAAAACAATGTTCAAGTATGAGTAATACTATTATTTCAAAATTAATAGTATATGTCTATAGTAGATCAGTTTGTATTGGATTGGATTGGATTTCCTAAGGGGATCCAAAATCCGATCCAATCCAATGAAAAAAACGGTTTTTTCGATTTTTCAGTTTTCGAGTTTTTCGTTTTTTTGTTTTTCAGTTTGATTTTTGCAGTTTGAATCGCTTTGGATCGGTTAATGAACACCCTAAACTCTATTATTTATTTAAACTTTTTTTACAAGATATTTACACTTTTTATTAAACAAGGTTAATTTTGTAAAATAAAAACATAAAATAACAATTAATTAATAGTGATTGTAGATAAATAATCTGCCATTCATTGTATAATTTTCTTATGTGATTCCAACTTAAATCACTAAATTATTTAATATTATTAGAAGGATATATAATTCAAACAAAACCTTAAAAATCATAATTCAAAGGGAGTAAAATTATTTTAAAGTAATTTAATTTTTATACATTGTCATGTAAAAATATTGTGTTATCATCTAATAATTTATTATCATATTATTTAATGGGATGAAATGTTAATCTTATTAAATAATATGATAATACATATATTGTTAAATGGAGCACCAAAACAAACATCTTTAAATGGTAATATAATATTTTTTTCTATATGAACTATGCATGAAACTCATTTTAAAATTAATTATTTCACACATATTTGTACAGAGCATATTCAAAATTAGGGGTGTACAAAAATCGGTCTAGTCCCAAAACCCGTCCCAACACATAGTGTTTGGGTCGGGTCCGATCCAAACCCGCAGAAGATAAAGGACGAACCTACGTCCCACTCAGTGACCCGGTGTCGGGTCAGGGACGGGTTCGGGTTGACCTTCGGGTTACCCAACCTGTCCCATATAATAAAAATATACTTTTATTTTTGTCCCTCCCAAGCTTACGTTTCACGTTTGATATATTTTGTGGCTTTGGTAATATTAAAAGAATCATGTTTGATGAAAGTATCCTATTTTTAACAATGTGACTTTGGAAACACGAGCATCAAGGAAGCATCCTACAAAATGATCTATTTGTTGATATTTTGTAACATCCAGTTTTGGATCTATTTGGTAACACGTGACCAATTGGTGACTTTTAGGTAGCATCTTTTGTCGATATCATGGCTTATACAAAAAATAACATTTGTTCTCACTCACATAAATTTAGTTTACAAAGAATCTATTAAACTTCTGGTCAACCCTCTCTCAAACCAACCCGCATATGATCCGGTTCGATCAGGTCTAAGGACGAGTTCGGGTTCAAAGAATTGATCCTATTAATATTTAGAGTCGCGTAAGGGACATGCAAAACCCGTCCCAACCAATCCCACATTCACCCCTATTCAAAATTGAGAAATGCTATTAACACACTCTCTTGCCAACATACCCTCTCCTATATTGGTTGAAATAGCACTCCTCTTCAAAATTTAGCATAACTATGTAGGCTGTTTGATCAAACTTATATAGTTTTAAAAATTATTTATCAAATCAGGGTTGTTTCAAAATCATTTACCAATATGAGGTTATTTTGTATAACGTGATATTTAGGGGGAAAAATTCTGACATCAAAGACGCAAGTTTGACTAATTCATTCAAAGGAGTTATTCCAATTGGTTCCTTCACTTTTTCAAAACACATATCTCACCTTGGTGTGGGAATGGCAACTGGGTCAGGCATGCATGGGTAGCACTCTCCCCGCCCTCACCCGCGATGGATAAATTCGTGTCCGTCCCCGCCCACCACCCGCACGGGTACCCGCTGGACGTACGGGTATTTAGCGGTATCGCAATAGCCACGTTTATGGCGGGTACCCATGAATATTTGTCAACAATTATGTTTTTTTGAAAAAATACACTAATTCCTTAAATGATTATAAAATATTCGTACAAAATGCAAAATGTCAAAGAAAATAAAGATCGACGGTACTCGAGATACATCACTATTCAACAAAGAATACCAAATCCAAATATATTCAAAAATCATAAAAACACTGAGGCCAAAAACACCTAAATGCTACTACTTATTCAACTTTCACATATAGGTTATAACTGCAATAGCTTTAGAATAAAGTATTGAATCATGGTCAAAGTTAATTAGATGTTTTTCGTGAAACAATCCCCCCAAATTTATTACATTGTGAATGAAAAAACAATCACCTGATCAACAAGAACCATGTCACGATTTCCATTGGTAAAAAAGCTCCCTGAATCCACTAACTTGCGTACAAATAGCTGAAAATGAAAATGATACCAAGAGACCTTGTAACACCAAAATAATCCTGCTGTTGCCACCCCATAAAAAATGACCACCCCAAGGCTGCACTTTAAGAATTATAGCCCAAAAGAAGCATCCAACAAAGCACTCACACAGGAACCAAAAGATGAACCTTAGTAAGAGATAATTGCCCAGACACATGCAGAGCTGTACACAAAAAATATCATAGCCGCGCAGCACTAGGCACTCAGAGACCAGGACTCACAAAATAGATGTATCACTCACTGTCAAACCTTGATACCAACAGAGTGATGAAACCAGAACCATTCCTATCATTATCACAACCAAATCTGCAACTATTTACACCAACCATACATACCAATTAAATCATAAACCTTTGTATATGATTTTTTAAGTTAAAAAAAAAAAATCCATATTTATTCATTTTAAAGATATAGTATTTACTTAAAAAAAAAACTCCGATTATAATATACCTTCTTAAAATGGAAAAAATATCTTTGTTCTAACGAAAGCGCATCTTTCTAATTTCAGACCTTATCTTTTTGTTTCATTCAGTGATTGGGTTCAATTCAATGTCCGAATAATTTTGGGTTGGACTCGTGAGGCACAGTTCAACGACAATCTGAATAGACGTTTTTGGTTGCTCTGCTTTCGTTATATGATTGGGTGCTTAATTCGTTGTCCGAAGTGTATACATTGGACCAAATCCAAATAGCTAGGGATACAGATAAAATTGGCTTATCTGCTAATTCAGTGTTTTTGATGAGTGAATAATCCAATAATCCACATCCTTTCAGTGCATTGAACTGGTTTAACTCACAATGCCATATCTTTGTTCTGTCTTTTGTGGCCAAATAGTTGACCAAAGAAAAGTGATAATTTAGTCACGCGTACACGGCACAGGGGAAAACCAGAGTACAAATATCAATTGATGAAAAGAAAATGTTGCCAAGGATAAGATGAAAACAACTTGCACTCTGAATTTCTCATGTATGTACGTACTACTTGCTTATTTACCCAACAAGACAAAATTTGGAAGAGTATGACAAAAATACCAAACTAAAAATGTCATCTAGAAAACCATATAAGAAATTCACAAGAGCGATAATTTCATTGACTTAAAATCAATGAAAGACTATCTATTGATATTTTTGTCGGTTAAGACTTTAATACTTAATATTGAAAGGCTTCGTCTATTCCATCTTTCTTACGGTCATTATCTTGTGTGAATTTCTTTTAAGGATTTAATAGTTATATAATGTTGCTATAAAAATATTAATTTTTTATTTTGTCAATGAATCATGAATTCTTATATTATTAAAAATGTTTGACTATTATAATATTTATTTTAAAATCCACACGTAAAATGATCTATATTTAATTGGTAATATAAATAACTTTATGCTGATAGTATATCAAAGCTGAACTTTTTTATTTATTTATAATATATCAAAGTTGAACTTTTTTTTAACATTAGGTAAGTTCTTAAATTGAGTGGGAAATATACTTAATGCATTTTGAAAATGTTTCAAACTGTAATATAATTCAATAAAAAATTTCCAAGTTTCATCTTTAAAATTTTTCTTTTTCTGATATATTTTTATGATTATAATGATAAAATATTTTGTAATTAAAATAAAATAGTCAATATTGACGAGAAAAATAAATAACTTTCAATGTGTATAAAATGAAATTTTATTCAAATAACAATAAATTGTTCTTAAAGCTACAAGACCCTTGAGGGAGAGTAGCGTTAAAACTCTTGAGGTAATGCAGCAGCGTTAGAGTTTTGCCGCCCTAGTGATCATGTCCGCCTTGAGGGATTAGTTTCCGCAGTTGCGTACGGAGGATACTTGAGGGGAAAAAAACAAAAGCTACAATACCCTTTAAATATTCTAAATTACATATCTATTAAAAAGAGAAGAAAGAGAAGAAATATGAGAGAAAAGGGGAGAGAATAAAAACCCTTTTAAAAACTCAACAGTTATTTAAAGTTTTCTTCATTAAATATTGAATTGAACAGGATTATTATGTTGATTAATTTATCATTTCTCTTTGGGTTAATAATTGAGAGGTCGAGGGTGTTTATGACAAGAATGTGTTTCCTATAAGCCGCACTCAACATAATACATAATTAATAAAATTCTATTGTTCCCAAAAATGGTGTTTTGGTGTCCCCTATTAATCAAAGGCTAGGGATGTGCATAAGTGTTAGTGAATTATGATTTTATTTTATTAAGTAACAAATTATCATTGATAGATAACAGAAAATGTGTCAAGAAAATGAAACGGAAGATCTTCATCCATACAAGATAAGGTGATAATAACACTTCTTTTACTTTTGCTAAAAAGTATATCACCTTATAACTAAGGGTAGTGTTATTTGTACATCAAATTTAAACATCAACATCTTATTTTCATACATGTCCATGCATTTATATATTGTTTCTCTCTCAATTCTGCTGATCTTGGTATGTAAAGCACACCACCAAGTACGGTGTCATACATACAATATCAATATCTTGTGTTCAAAAAACATTTCTGTGTATCTAATGAGGTAATAGAATTAGAACGTGAATATAAAATGTAAGGATAAACCCAATTAATAATATTTCATGATAAAAATTATATAAATATAAAACAATATATAAATGATTGTTGATAAATTATCCGAAGGGGGTTTGAACCTGGTGAGCTAGGAAGGAGCACCAATACCACTATCAAATCTGGTGAAGTGAATAATGATACAAATGATCAAATCAGAAAAGCAAAACCAACAATTTGGAATTCCCTACCTATTGGCTTGTGCCATTCCATATTCTGACTTGACTCTACACTCATCGTTTTGGAATATGTCTTTGCTTTAGGCTGTTCTTCAGTGAATGCACCACAAACATTAGTGGAGATGGAGATTGAGATTTAGATGAGAATGCTGGGCACTTGCGATTGAGAGAAGACAGAATCAAATATGTGAGTGGGGAACACATGGTTTCTGTTACTGTTACATGGTATAATACACCGTTATTTAATAATGTGCTGTCATATCATTGTATAATTTAAAACTTATAGTAAACAATATTAATCAAATAACATGACATGACATTACAAATTTTTTCTAACCAATATAAATAAAAATGATAATAATAACCACATAACAACCACGCCAATTTTGCTTTAAAAAAATTAAATTAACCACATAACAACAACTATGGGCAATTCAGAAAATATTAAAGGGAATCAAGTATATATATATATAAAATATATATATATGTAATTTTTTTTAAAGGCATATATATGTAACATATACATATAGTTTTAGTGAAATATATTTTTTAGAAAATATTACACGCACTGGCCCGCTTTCAACCGTCCTTGACAACAACTACTACTCAATACTTTGATAAGAGCTAAGGAGTAATATTTAAGGTTAAATTGTGTTTTATGTATATGCTACTTGTATTATGTTGCTTGAATTGTTTTTGTTATATATATATATATATATATATATATTAGATGTGCAAGTACCTAATTAATTAGAAGAAGACTACTAAGGTGACTCTGGGGAAATACTTCGTATTAATAACTAGAGTTTTTGCCCGTATACTGCACATGAGTTAGATTATATTATATAAGATAAATACAATTTATAATTTTTAAAAAATAAATATAAAATATGGAATATAAAATATGTCTATAAGATAAATTGGAGTATAAAAAACTTTTGGACAAAAATAACACAAACTACAATAAACCGATAGTACAAAAAGAATTTATTTTATTTCTATATTTACTATCAATCTTTTTTTGTTTATCTAAAATATCTAATTTTTAATGCTGCACAGCACAGAAACCCCTGTATTTAGATGTCTAAAGTATCCTTTTTTGATTTAAATGTTTAAATTCAAATTGTTTTATTGTTCAAATTCAAATTATGACTATTTTCAATACATTGATTTCCTTAATTTATTTCTTTTAAAATGTTTGGATTGACTTATTCCAACTTCCAAAAAATCATAAATTGAATTTAATTCCAACCTACCATGACATTCAATCAAATAATTTCTATATTAATTAAAATTTAAAATAAAAGAATGGGTTGTTATTGACTGTCAAAATGAGTTGTAGATATATATATAGTTAAAAATTCGAATTTCGAAATAAAAATTAAAATAAAAGAAATATTGGAATAAGAAATATTGGAATTATACTTGTCATTAATTACACTCTTGAAAAGTAATATGGAAAGAAAGAGAAATGACACACTTACACATTCCAAGACATAAATTAATAAATACATATTTTAATTATAATAAATATGTCTTGGAGATAACTAAAATTCGAAATAAATTTTGAATTAAAATTAAAAATAAAAGAATGAAAAAGAAGGGTCATGGGGTGGGGTGAAAGATTATTAACCATGTTTTGAAAGAATTAAAAATTAAAATAAAAAATTATTATAATAAGAAATATTGAAATTCTACTTGCCATTAATTATACTCTTGGGAAGTAAGTTGGAAAGAAGGAGAAATGACACACTTACATATTCCAAGACATAAAATAATAAATATACATTTTAATTATAATAAATATGCCTTGGAAACAACCAAGATGAAAAGGCAAGAAGTAGAGAATCACATTGAATAAGTTGAAATGGGCGGTGCGTGGTGTCAATAATTTTTTTGAAAATCGAAAAAATTGGAAAACAAAGTAAATTATTACTATTATCTAATTTAATTTGTTTATCATTTATCATTATTATTTAAAATTGATTCATTGAATATTTCCAAATAGAAACAGGAAATTTATTGATTGATCGAATATAAATACTTATCAATTCTTATCAATATTAATTATGAATTTATCATTCATCAATTTTTTCTCTAAAAAAAAAGGCATAATCATTCCCAAAACAAAAGTTAAATTTTATATGTAGTCTCCTCCGAATCACACAATGATAGTAATATAGTAAATTGGAAGAAAAAAAAAGAATGAAAATGAGGCAAGACAATTTCTAAAAACAAATACAATTTAGAAAAAGGCCATGCATCATAGGCAATACATTGTCAAGATTAAAATCATATATTCAAACACTCTAGAATGAGTTGTACACACACACACATATAAAAGTTCGAATTTCAAAAAAAAGTTTAAATAAAAGAAATATTGGAATAAAAAATATTGGAATTCTACTTGTCATTGATTATACTTTTGGGAAGTACCTTGGAGAGAAAGAGAATTGACACACTTACACATTTCAGGACATAAATTAATAAATACACATTTTAATTATAATAAATATGACTGGAAAACAATTAAAATTCGAAATTTCAAATAAAATTTGAATTAAAATTGAAAATTAAAAATAATAAAAGAATGAAAAGGAAGAGTCATTGGGTGGGGTGAAAGGTAATTGATCGTGTTTTGAAAGGAGAAATATCATATGAGAATCTACAAAATTTGTATTAGAATTAGATGAGCAATTAATATGAACAATTAAACTCTTAATAAAATGTCTTGAAAACAATTAAAAAAATTGAATTTCGAAATTTATATTGTATGAGCAATTAATAAATTGTCTTCAAAATCACTAACAAAACTGAAAATTGAAAATCAAAATTTTAATTAAAATTTAAAATTTAAAATTTAAAATAAAAGAATAGTAAGATTCTTCCATGAAGACTAATCTAAGACAAAAATATATAATAAAAAATAAATAAGTATAATGGCAACAACAACATATAATAATAATAATTTTTAAAAAAATAGGCTTAGCAAAAAAAGTGATTTGTTCTCTGTTTAAGAGAACTTCCGAAATTGATAAAGATATCATTCTAGTTAAAAGATAAATGTTAAGAAAAATAAAACGAAAACAATACTGACAACATATATGTTCCTTTTCTTATCTTCATCGAGTAGTTCTTTAATTGAAAAATAGACAATCTTTTTCCGAATATCAAACAATCTTAACAAAGTCTATGTTATCTTGAACCCTCTCACCCCTAAATCCTAAATATCTCCCATGACTATTCGGTTGCTGCAAAATATACATTGACAATAAGCAATATGAAAAAACCAAATAAAAATCCCAATAATAAAAAAGGTAAAAATAAAAAATAAAAAAAAGAACAAAACACTACAAAAAAAAGGTCATTTAGCGACCAAAAATAGCGACCGAATTTGTTGGTTGCTGTTTGCGACCGAAATGGCGACCGATTGTAGGATCTAAATCAAACACTAATTAGAGTTGATATTGCGACCGAAATAGTGACCGAAATAGAGCGTAGCAGAGTTATCGGTCTCTATTTCGGTCGTAAAATAAAGGAAAGTAAAAGTAAAAAATTTATGACTTTTTAGCGACCGAAATGGCGACTGAGTTAAATGCAACGGTTAAAATTAAGTTATCTTTTGCGACCGATATTAAATCGGTCGCTAAACGACGCGTAAAAAATTAAAATAGAGCGTTTTAGCGACTGATTTAGCGACCGAATTATTCGGTCGCTAAAATTACGAATTCAAATTTCAAATTAACCATTTTAGCGACCGATTTTAGCGATCGAATTATTCGGTCGCTAAAATTACGAATTCAAATTCCAAATTAACCATTTTAGCGATCGTTTTAGCGACCATTTTAGCGACCGATTTAGCGACCAATTTAATTTTAGGTTTGAAAATAAACTGGTTTGACATTAATCAGACATTAAATTTTGGACCGAGTATTTTCTTAGGTGATCAGTTCAACTATTAATCTTTACTCTAATTTGAATTTTGAAATCATATATTTATCAATCTTTATTTTTAGATTCGAAAACTAAAAACACATTTATTTTTAGGCTTAATATTTTATCACTCATTTTTGTACCTATCACTGAATGTTAAGTTTAAAACATAAAAACTCTCTCCTTCCATCATCAGACCCGTAATCCCTCCCCCTCTCTCTTTCTTTCTTTTTCTTCTTATTTCTCCTTCTTTCTCTCTTCTTCTTCTTCCTCCCTCCAACTTCACCCTCTTCCTTCACTCTCAGCCGGCGTCGTCCCTCCACCGCAGCCACCGTCCGGGCGCGCGCCGCGCCTCCTAGGGACGCCGTTCAGCCACTGCTCAACACAGAGATGATGGCTATCAGACCCAGCCCTTTCCTGCGCGCGCCTGGCCACTGCTTCGCCCTCTGCCGTCGTGAAACGGCATCTCCACTGCGGTAAGCTCCGGTTGCCGCCATTAATGGTGGTTTTCAACCTCTATGGGTTGTTACACCTCCTTTCCTCCTCCCCTAAAGCTTGATTATTGTTTTCATTTAGATCTTGGTGCTGTCCAGAAGCGCATCGCCGTCCTCCGCTGCCACTTCGCCCGCTTGCGGGGCAGATGACAGCCACGCACCATCTCTTCTCCCTTACTTGTGGGTGAGTGATTCCTCACCTTACCTTGTTGGATTTCAAGAAATCCCCAAATTGATTTTGAAACCCTAACCCTTTGATTTCAGATTTTACTCTTAAAATTAAACCTTGTTTTATGAAATTGGGACTGTAAACCCTAAACCCCAATTTGATTTTAATTGAATTTGGTTCTGTTTTTGTGAAATTAATTATGATTTAGTGCAATTAGGACTCATAAAAAGTTTTAAGTGAAGACTTATTCTCATTTGATATGTCATATGTCTATACAATTACTTATATGCTTTCACTGAGAAGTAAGAACTGAGCTTAACCATATATATTAGTAGTTATGGGCACTTTATTTGCATTGATGGCTACTCCTTTTTAGTTAGTAGTTCTTACAAGAGTTCTCATCTGATGGCTAAATGTAGAACCCTGCAGGAGGAAAATGAGGAGATTGGGAATCAAGCTTCAGAGGGGAAGGTGATGCTATCCCATTTGCTTTTTGCTTCTATTTTCTAATTGTCACTGTTTTCTTTTCCATTCTTGCATAGTCACACAATATAAAGCTTAATGTGCTTAATGTATTTTATGTTATTCATTCTGAATTGATGGTTTCATTGTTTGCTTTTTCCTTTATTTTTTCTCCTTGGTTTGCAGATGCATGAATTAGCGTTGAATCTTACACTGCAAAAGTCCCAGAATGCACAACTCAGAAGTCAATTTGAAGGTTTATTGAATGAAATTTATTTCAGTATGTTCTGGTTTTTCAATCTTTTGACTCTTGCAATAGCTACTCAGTAATTGCTAGTGTGCCGTGTCACCTTTGGTATCAGATTTATATGCATTTATAATCATGTATTTTTCTTTTCAAACAAAGAGGTATTGAATGGTTACCTTTGGTCAGATGAGGTTGATGGTTACTGGGCTTTGGGAGGTCAAATGTTTTCCCTGCAACATTGAAGTTTAAATCAAATTCTTTCTCTACATGGAGCTGGGTGTTGTGCTCTTCATGGTGGCTAATACAGGATTGAATTAATTGCTACAGATTAAAAGTTTATGGACTTGTTATGGTCTTTTTGGGCTTTTGATTTTCTATAGGGTGTAAAGGTTCAAAGGGCTTTTTCTCTTTTGCTGCTGTTATCCCTAATAAGCTTTTAGGCACTAAATTGCCAATAGCTGAGCGGTGGATTGGTTTTAGATATTAGGTGCTGAGGAATTTTTTTTGGTCGACGATTAGTTAGTATATCAACCATTATTGTCTTCTCCGACTTTGGTTGAATCTCTACCTTATCCCTCTTGTATCTGGTTCTTTTGTTTATGAGTTTAGAGTACCCATTATACTCTTTCAATACACTTTAGCTTATAAAAAAAATTATATTTGGTTTGTTATATGTTTTTTAAAGAAATCGGTCACTAAATTGGTCCCTATAACAAGTTTTGGGGACACATTTAGTGGCTGATTTTTTTTAATTTGATGGCCAATTTAGCGACCGAAATAGCGACCGAATTTTCGGTCGCTAAAATTGGTCACATAACTGGTTTTAGGAGACCAATTTAGCGACCGATTTTTATAAATTAGCGACCGAATTATTCGGTCGCTAATAGCGACCGATTCCAAATTCGGTCGCTAAATCATTTAGCGACCAGGGTTTTAGCAACCGTCATTATTCGGTCGCTAATTCGGCCGTTAACCTATTTAGCGACCGAATTTTGATGAATAGCGACCGATTTCTTCGGTCACTAAACACCCTTTTTTTTGTAGTGAAAGATGAATTGGTAGGCTTGCGTTTTGTGACGAGAAGATGGATGTCGTCCCATGAGTTTTTCTTCATCATCTTTATTGGAGCCTTCGTGTATTAATCCCTAACCCTGCATCACTTTAAGACACAGTTGAGGAGTATGATTGACAAATTAAATTAAAAATAAAAGTAGAGAAAGAGGAAGAATAAATTGAAAATGATAAAAATGGATTCCTTACATGCGGTTCAAGTGCTTTCAAATTTTCGTCATGGATCTCCTCTTATTTATGTGTTTATCCATCATATATATCAAGCAAAGGAAAAACAAAAAGAAAAAAAGGAAAGGTTGGGTGGTGGAGAAAAAAATATGACAAAAATGAAAGGGAGAAAATAAAGGAAGAAGGAGAAAGAAAGGAAGAAACAAAAAACAAAACCTAAAAAACACAATCAACATAAACCAAACATATCATTTTTCATAAAAATAATCAATTAAAAAAAGAAAAATAGGAAGAAATTCAAAAAAAAAAAAGATACACAAAAGTATAAACAAAACATACCCATAAATGATTTTAAGGAGAATGATACCCATATGCCAGAAATATATTGAAAACTTTACTCTTTAGAAGATACTTATTATAGAATTGTTGTAGGATTAAATGTGGTTGTGACACATGTCCAAACTTTCCTTCGAATAAGGAAATAATTGTATTTTAATTAATATAGATTTTTTTTTGGTATAAGGAATATTGAAATTCTACATATCATTAATTATACTGTTGGGTAGGGAGATGGAGAGAAATTCGAAAATTGAAATAAAATTTAAAATAAAATAATGATTTGTTATTAGTTGTCATCCATTATTAACCTTTGAAATCTATTGAAAACTTTGCTCTTTAGAAGATATTTATTGTAGAATTGTTGTAGGATTATATGTGGTTGTCCAAACTTTCCTTATAATGAGGAAATAATTGTATTTTAATATAAATTTAATGTGGATATATAATACCTCACTTAGATTATTTAAAATAGCTTTTTTAACTCCACAAAAACAAATGTGTAAACGCGAGACTTTTATTAATTTTTTAAAATCGTCCACTTTTAAATTTGATTTATTTTATTTAAAAATTTCAAAACAACATAATGTAATGACTAAAAACGTGTTTAATTGGGTGTGTGGTGACAATCTTGTAGTTTTTTCTAGACAAGGGTGATTAAACACAGTTTTTTTTTTAAAGCAAAACATAGCTAAATGATATTAAAAGAATTTATTTAAAAATAAGTGAGTTTTAAAAAAATTGATTCATACTTGATAATGATATTTAAAAAGTGAATTCAAAATAATTAATTTTATTTGAATAATAAAATAAAAACATTGCTGATATAAATATAACGAATTTTGTGTATGTGACACCTATAATCAATTTCACTTAAACAAAAATCAATTTTAATAAATACAGTTTTGAAAACAAATCGTTTTTAATCTCAAAATTTTGACTTCTTACCAAATGGAGTTGTTCACCCGGCCAAAAAAAAGTCTGTTGAGTTATGTCATAAACTTATAGTCACGTCAAATCTCAAATAAAACCAAAATTAATGTCGCAATCATAAGCTGTTAACAACAAGAAATTAATATTTTTAATTCTCCAAAGACCAAGATTATAACATGGCGCCAAAGTTCATCTCCCCCGGCCATTTGTTGGGGAGAATTAGGTCTGAGTTCCAAGTATGGTGTTTTGCCTGCAATTTTCTTTTTCCTTCGTTAAGTCGATTCATTTCATATCTTTGTACTATTTTAGGTTTCTTCATTTTTAACAAGTAATACAAAGGCACTAATTTGGTTTGGACGAGTAATAAAATGAATACTTTGAAATTTTAAATTAAGATATAATTTTTTACCCACAATTTTTTTTTCATATTTAAACCCTCTGGTTTCATGTTTTCCCAAGATCTGTGAACCCTCTAGAAAAGAACATTCTGATAATTATTAGGTACTAGGACAAGTGGTAGTGTACACTGTTACTAGAAGATAATTGCAGCCGAGGCAACATCATGCATGCATTTGGTGGGTGCATGCGTAGTTGATGAATGATTATCTTATCCTTCTGGTAAGATATATTAATAAAATATTTTTTAATGAGAATATATACTGAATACAGGAAAAAATAATAAGTTTACAAATGCTTACATAGTACATACTCAAGCAATTTTTAAGACCTATAAAGAACTCTGCGACTGAACAGTGTTGGTGGGTGGTGACTGTAAACAACCAAGTTCAAGTTTCAAATATATACATCAGCAGCAGCATGAACCATGGAAAATATTATGGCTCTGTATAAGGGAATCTGCGCCAAACAGAGATGGAATATTAATGTATACTGCAGTTGACCATGCATCGTGACCTACTCAAGAAAAGAACTCAGCACCAACATCAACATTCATCATCGAGAGAGAGAGAGAGAGAGCGCGCAACTACTCCTTCTTGTTCCTAAGAATATATCCTGTCATTTATCACGACTACTAGGCAGAGAGAAAATCCGGGTACGCTTTTCGTGAAATAGGAAAACAATTACAGGTTGGCGTAGTTCTTGATATATAGTAAAAGATCACGATTATTAAGTTCTAATTTATCAAACAATACATGGTTGGGCTAAGATGCACCACCCATATTTTACATCATCCACTATACAATCCATATGTGACAAATTTTGGACCAATCAAATTGTCACATAGGTTTGGTCAAAATTTCAAACTTTCTCATTGTATTTCTACTGTAGTCAAATATATAAATACAATATATTGTAGTATAGTATATGTATTCTTTGTATTCGTAAATTTAACCATATTAAAATAATATTTTTTATTAAAAAAACTGATTATATTAAAAAATAATATTTTAATATGAATTAAAAATAATGTTCGTTGTCAATAATATTTTGTAATATAATCAGTTTTTTTAATAAAAAAAATATTATTTTAATATGGGTTAAATTTATGAATACAAAGAGTATATATATTATACTATAATATACTGTATTCATATAGTTTGACTATAATATAATACAACTAGAAAGTTTAAAATTTTGACTAACCTATGTGGCATTTTGATTGGTCCAAAATTTGTCACATGAATGATGTAATGTATAGTGTAAAATATGGATGATGCACCATAACCACACCCAACAATACAAAAGGAAAGAAAATTTAAAGAATGTTGCTATAGAAAGCCCTTGTCACGGGTTAAGAAATGCTAATTATAATACTTACAACTTATTTGTACCGGAGGACGTTCAATTCGAATCCCAAAGAACATTTTATTGAGGATGGGCAAAAAAATCTTAATTGTTATTAAGTACACGAGTGGAGATTAGTTTCATAGTAGTTCCAAATGATCAAAGCTTATCAGATACTCCGTAGATCCTTGGGGGAGTTAAAGGCTCTAATTATGATGAAACCAACCAAAAATTGTTTCCAGTGTTTCTCAACAAATTTTAAAACCAAAAAATCTGAATAAAAATAATGAAACATTTTTTGTATTTAAAAAAAAAGAAATGAAATTAGGAAACTAAAAACAAAATAAACATGATCTTCTCTTTTCAATACATTAATCAATGTTTTAAATTGCGGTTACATTGTATTTATCGCAATTACGGAAAATTGCAAGTAAATGCGATCGATTCGACTACAATTGCGATTGTATTTCGATTTCGGAATCTCCAAAACCAAAACATCGGGACCCCAATTATGTTTACTGACCTTCATTTAAAACCTTTTCATTAACTACACAACCTTCCTACAAAAGTTTGCTGTTTTAATTCCTTGAATATCTTAAAAATAGTGGTTAACATATTTTCTTAAAATAATTGGATGTAACTTTATCCTAAATAGCTAATTAATATGTTGATGTAAAATTGCCTAAATTTACCCCCGAAAAAAAAATGCCTAAATCATATTCTTCAAGACTTGATCATGCGTGTATTGGATCGGTATAAAACTTTTAACACTGCTAGCAGAATTCCGAATAATCCCAAGGCACAAATAGCATATGTAATGTAGAGATCAATTAAAAAAAACATGGTTGGTTTTGCACTGTCACAAACCTGGCAACCGTCAATGTTCACTGTAACACGTAAAACCGAAAAATTATAGGGAACCTTGATGGTTGGCCCTGAACTGTGGGACACGTGGCCACAAGGATCTCCGAACTTAGACACCCCACTGTCCACACTCCACAGTGGCAGAAGACACCACACTCTGCAGTCTCAACCCAATCCTCCTCATCTTCTGTATTTAATTAGTTGGAGCAATATTTATATTAGTCAAACAATTAACTATGCCACAGACCAAAATGTGCTACGAGCTAGCTTAGCTAGTAATTCATTTTTTTAATTAATATAAATATACAAACCAATGAACCTAAATTTTGTACTGATAATCTTCACCATATTTAATAACAATAATTATTATGATATTATACATGCTGACACAAACCGACAAATCAGAATTGGCGGTTGTGGAGATTCTGAAAGTTTGATAAACGGAAAATATTTGCAATCAGATGATCCAAAACCTAAGTTACAATATATTATTGAAATAAGAAAAAGAATGCATAAACATAAAATAAGGTTCAAGTAGCCGTAATAATATTTGATTTAGGATCTGAGACAGTTCAAGATTAGCTAAACAGTTGAGATTCTAAGAAGCCAACCTTTCTGGGATTTGAGGGATCACAACCCACATACAGAACGTAAATTGTCGGCGCTCTCAGCTTCTTATTTTTAATCATTATTAAGATTTAATTTTGATCCTCATAAAAATAATTTTTTTATCTGCTTATATAAAAACAAATCTTATATAAGAATCGTTGTAGAAATTGATAATATACCATATTTTCATTTTATTGATAACATGTAAAATTTAATTTTCTTAACAGTGTTCTAAACCTGGAACTAAATTGATTTTGTTATTATGAGTGAATAATTAAAATTTAAAATATTTCTGAAACTCTGAATTAACTCTTAAATTCTTACAAGTTTACAATTTTAAGACACGACAAATACAAAATCAATTCGTCTGTGAATATTTTTTGTTGAGTTCGTATGTGCTTAGATGAATTTAAAAAAAAAAAAAAAAGAACAGTGAACATTTGAGTCTGCTCATTAGTTTAGAGTCTGAATTTATATAATTCTACTCTTAAAATATATTTAGTTTTTTGTAAAAAAAAACATTTAGTTGATTTTCTTCCGTAATTGAGTTAAATTGCCGTTTTTATGCAATATTTATTGATTTTGTGAAGTTAATTTTATGTTTTAATGGTTATTTTTAATTTTATTGCCGTAGAAAAAAAATTCAATATAAATCTAAGTATTTATAATAATTGAGCCAAATATTGACTTACATATGTTTTTATTTCTTATTTTATTTTAATTTAATGTATGGAGTTAGAATATTGAATTAAAAATATCACTTATAAATATGTTATTTAATTCTATTGAGTACCCATAATATATATTTTTAAATATTACTTTTAAAGTATCTAAATTCTTATCTAACTATACTCTTACGATAAGACAAATTATAGACTTTGCTTCATCTCTTTGTGGAATCCAATCAAATTGCCTAATGCACGATATTGTTAATTCGTAAACTTGTCAGTTTAGCTCTGCTTTCTGTCAATATGTATACTTATGTTTTTTATACACCTGGATTTGGACGTCCGTATAGACATCTTAAATTGATATGAGTGTATTCATTAACCGATAGGCTTATACATATACAATTGTGAATGTGTGTTTCATTTAGGTGTCCATAAAAATTGTACAAATAACACAGCTGATATGTATAAGAAGAATAAATGTTTTTTTTGTTGGTTTAGAAGTCTTATTCCCTTATTAAATAAAGCCTATTTTCAACTCTTACGCGAGCAACGCTATGAAATAACTAAAAATCATTATGTTTTTACAATCATTATATTGTTATATATATAATTTTAACAATGATAAATTCTTCAAACTTGAAAGAAACACCAATTTTTTTTTTTTAGATGAGCAACACCAATTGCTTGAGGAGCTGGTGTTCGCTGCGAATTACACTAGTTAACTTTTCATATAACTATAAGAATATGTGCGTGAGTATTATATCTATATACTTATTTTAAGTACAATGGGTTGTCATAAACTCATAATCAGATTTCAAGTACGTTTACAATTATTTTTTAAGAACATGTTACTGTGGTTATTTTTTTAGCAGCTGGGGAAATTTTATTTTACCAAATACATAGATTGAAGTGATATTTTGGAATGACGAATATGAGAGGCGCAATAAGGAGACAGATAGGATCAGTCATTGGATTGCATATATTTGGCATTGTGTTGTGTCCTTCAAGACAGACCACACACCACAGGGCCTGCGATACTCCTGCGATTTTAAGAAAAAATCCGAGATCCTTAGTAATCCCAAAAATTGTATCCCATACTCTTTTTATTATTAACATTTGAATTTAGATACTTGATTTCCTTTTTACATAACATATCAAAGGCAAGGAAGTCCTCCTTCCCCTATTTCTTTTAATTTCGGCCATTTATGTTCTGCTATCCAACTTCCAAGAAGCTCCCAAATCATATCTCTGAAGCGTAATGTTTATCCATTGTATTTGTATCCCCCGCGAGACAATCCCACGTGTCTCTTCATTTCCTTTGCCAGCAACACCCCCCTCCTCCAAGTGTCAAAATACTATATATTCTTATTTTATCCATAATAAAAATGACAACATGCTTGTCAATTAGGTCACAGCTTGGTAACAGACAAACTCAAATATGATATCATTTGACATTAAGTTATACATTATATTAAAATATGCATGGGAAACGGCTCAAGTCACTTGAAGATATGGTACTGCGCTTAATTTTAGGATTTAATTATGTGTATAAAAAATATTAATAGGAGGGATCATGTATTGTCCTAGCTAGGCTTCGAAAGTTGGGGTCCGAGATGAGCATCGACCGATGGTTCTCATGGCGAAGTGGGGGTGCAACCACAAAAGGTATTCCGATGCTAGTCAGAGTATATTGTCCTAGCTAGGCTTCGAAAGTCGGGGTCCGACACAACAAGAATTTAAGCTATTTCCCAAGGCATATTACCCAGGGCAAAAAATCCCTAGGAAATTTTGACGTTTCCCACGGTTAAAGCCTTGGGAAAGTTCTCTCTATGGTTCCCACGGGTTATGCCTTGGGTAACAGAGGCGCCAACTGCTCTCGCTTGTTTTCCCACGGATTGGGCCGCGGGTATCTGATTTAGCTGTTTCCCACGGGTTAGACCCTGGGAAAAGATTTCCATTTCACACGGTTTGGGTGGCTTGAGGCGTCGTTTCCCAGGGCCACAGCCCTGGGAAATATGTTACATGAGGCGCCGTTTCCCAGGGCTCTGGCCGTGGGAAATATGTTGAGGCGCCGTTTCCCAGGGCTGTGGCCGCGGGAAATATGTTACATGAGGCGCCGTTTCCCGTGGTCATGGTAGTGGGAAATATGTTGAGCGCCGTTTTCCTGTACGTGGGCCGTGGGAAATATGTTGAGCGCCGCTTTCCTGTGGCCGGGCCCTGGGAAATATGTTACATGAGGCGCCGTTTCCCAGGGTTGTGGCCGTGGGAAATATGAAATTAGAAACCCCCGCCTTCCTTCACTCTCTGAGTTACTTCAGAAGTTGCACTATGGAGCCATGGACAACATGCACAAACCATGGTTCTGCCTTTATCTTCTCATCATCATCTGCTTCTTCTCTCTTCACACCTACACCTCCCTTGCAGATTTGACCACCATCTCACCAAACCAATCTCTTTCTGGTGACCAAACTCTCGTTTCCAAAGAAGGAAACTTTGAATTGGGTTTCTTCAAGCCAGGTAATTTAGTTCTCTTTGACCAGTCTCAAAATAAAGTTTCAGTCCCTGTACGCGAACGGCACCGCCCCAACCTCCTTCGGTCCGTCATCCTCCTCCTGGTCCAGCGCCATCTCCGGCCACCGTGCAGAGCCACTGCCAGCGGCTGCGTTGATTCTGATAGTGTTGCTCCTCTGAAGTGTTGAATCCTATTTTGCATTGATTCTGATACTGTTGAGTATTCTGCTATTCTGATAGTATTAAGCTATAAATTAAAGTTTTTTAATTAAAAAAAACACATAGGTTTCCCAAGGTTAAAACCCTGGGAAATGTTTCCCAGGGAAAATTCCGTGGGAAACGTTTCCCAGGGATTTTTTCGTGGGAAACTTTTCCCAGGGATTTTTCCGTGGGAAATTTCCCAAGGGTGTGACCGCGGGGTATTTCCCAGGGCATACCCGTGGGAAACGTTTCCGAGCAAATTTGGCACCGAGGGATCTGAATCCGTAGGTCATCCCTGGGAAATGTGTATTTTCCCACGGATTTTATGGATTTCCCAGGGCCATAGGCCCTGGGAAACAGCGAAAATTCTTGTAGTGCGAGATGAATATCGACTGATGGTTCTCGTGGTGAAGTGAGGGTGCAACTGCAAAAGGTATTCCGATACTAATCTGAGTATATCATGTGTATGCATGAGTAGTATATGGAAAATATGATCATGTATGAGTACTAGGCCTAGTATGTAGAAAGCGATGATTATTATTTATGAGACATTATGAGTAGTTATGAATGCATGCCTTACAAATTGTTATGGATCATCAGAATAATTATCATGACCATCTGTGCTGCTTGTATTATGTCATCCCTTAATGTTGTGAGATAATCAATCTTGGTCTCCTTTGTCTTGTTTGTCAGCCTGAAACGCCATCAGGCTTGAGGTGGAATATGGAGCTAAGGCCCAATCCATATAATAATATGAGTCTCCGAAGTCTCGAGCTATTTTACAGCGATGAGGCTTCAAAAGAAAGCATGTACGAGTCGAGGTTTAGTCTCTGACACATCCCTATTTAAACACCTTACAAGTCACATATATTTTACTATCTAGTTATACTTACATCATACACAAATAATACAAGTATTTTATTTGGAGTAAGAAAGTACTTTCCATAATAATCATTTTTCAAATAAACAAGTGGTCACAAAATATAAAAAAAAGATATCGTTAAAATTGTATATTTTAATTCTTCAAATAAGAAAAATCATAGTTAAAAATGCAAACAACAACCATTGCCATATCATCAAAAGGAAGTGCATGAATCCAACCAGATACAAATTTTATGTGGCAAAAAATGATGTCTCAATATTCCTTATAAATCAAATCAAAGTTAAGAATATCCATAAATAATAATGAGTTTTGTTTTTATTTTATCAAGTGATAAATTATAATAGGTGATATGGCTGGAGAATGAGAAAGGGTATATTGATCGGAATCCGGACACGTCCCTCGGCTTATATATACCCGACACTCCCAAGTTCCTCTCCCATCCAACCTCACTACTCACTTGCCAATTACTGAATTACGCACCCCGGCAAGAGCGAGCGAGATAGAGAGAGGGGACCAAAATATCTTCTATCCAATTTCAGTTAGAAAGCAAAAGAACAACAATAATGCCTTCTTCTGCAACCACCACCTTGGTCTCAAAATGCACCGTCTTCCCAGACCAAAAATCCACCTTAGGAGACCTTAAACTCTCCGTTTCGGACCTTCCCATGCTGTCCTGCCACTACATCCAAAAAGGCTGTCTCTTCACTCAACCTCCTCTTCCCTTCCACACTCTCATCCCAATCCTCAAATCCGCACTCTCTCGCACCCTCTCCCTCTTCCCCCCTATCGCCGGCCGATTAACCACCGATTCCGACGGTTACGTCTACATCACCTGCAACGACGCCGGCGTCGATTTCCTCCACGCCAATGCCACCTCTCTCTACGTCTGCGACCTCTTGTCCCCACTCGATGTCTCCGAATCCTTCAAGGAATTCTTCACCTTCGGCAGGAAGGTCAGTTACAGCGGCCATTCCACGCCGATCATGGCGGTTCAGGTCACTGAGCTCGCCGACGGCATGTTCATCGGTTGCGCCGTCAACCACGCCGTCACCGACGGCACCTCTTTCTGGAACTTCTTCAATACCTTCGCTCAATTATGCAGAGGAGCCAGTGACGTCAGCCTCCACAAGGTCCCGGACTTCCGCCGTGACTCCGTCCTGATTTCTAACGCCGTTCTCCGGTTGCCGGAAGGTGGCCCGAAAGTGACGTTCAACGCCGACGAGCCTCTGCGAGAGAGAATCTTCAGCTTCAGCCGCGAAAGCATCCAGAAACTGAAAGCCAAAGCCAATAACTGGAAGCAGACGGAGGCTAACGCCGTGGAGCTGATAATGAAGCGGAACAACGATCATTACCAGAAAGAAAACGGCAACGGCAAGGTTGCGACGATTTTCGAGAACTGGTTCAAGAGCGCCGTTAACTCAAAACCGCAAATGGCAGTTGAAACGGTCGAGATTTCGTCTTTTCAGTCTTTATGCGCGTTGCTGTGGCGTGCGGTGACACGTGCGAGGAAGTTGCAGGTGTCGAAAATGACGACGTTTAGAATGGCAGTTAACTGTCGCCACCGGATAGAACCGAATTTGGAAACGTATTATTTCGGGAACGCGATTCAGAGCGTGCCGACACATGCTTCTGCAGGAGAAGTGTTGTCCAGGGACTTACGGTGGTGTGCGGAGCAGCTGAACAAGAACTTGAGGGCGCATGATGATACTATGGTGAGGAAGTTCGTAGAGGATTGGGAGAAGAACCCGAGGTGCTTCCCGTTGGGGAACCCTGATGGTGCGTCAATCACAATGGGTTCTTCGCCGAGATTTCCAATGTATGACAACGATTTTGGGTGGGGAAGACCGTTGGCGGTGCGGAGTGGAAGGGCGAATAAATTTGACGGTAAGATCTCAGCGTTTCCAGGCAGAGATGGAAGCGGGACCGTTGATTTGGAGGTTGTTTTGGCGCCCGAAACCATGGCGGGGCTTGAGTCTGATCCTGAGTTCATGCTTTTCGCTTCCAGGCAGTTATGACACGTGTCGAAGGGTAATAACGAACGTAACTCGATCACAGTGATGAATCATATGGTCAAATTGGTTATCATGTTGGAGTAGTTACAGCCGTTGATCGTATTTGACTTGTGTGGAAACTTCTGTGACGGAATGATTCGAACGGTGCTAATTCCATGTGGGAGTGTGGGGTGCCTCTTTGTGGCATAATATTGTATTGTGATTTGTTAGCGTTTCTAATTCTATCTAGTTAGTTTAATTAATAATTGCAATCTTGTTTCAAGTTTCAACTTTGGGTGTGTTTGTTTTAAGGTGTAAAATTATATTTTCGGGAATGATTTTTCTTGCAGTGTTATTAATAAGAATGGTTTTCTTGCTAATGTATTTTGTGAGTATTTAATATTACTAAGAATGTTTTTAAAATTTATTTAATTTAAATGTTAAAAAATTTAAAAAATACAAATAAATGTGGCAAAAAGAGGTGGGAGTGGGAAGTTAGAGTTGGTTGTATTTTATTTCCATGGGAAGATTAGATTCCAACCCTTTAACATGGGAATAAAAAGTAAGCAAATGATGTGTAAATATTATTCATGAGAATAGAATGTATCTATGAATAATTTTTAAAAGCTTGAAACAAATATGAGAATATTGTATTCCCTATCTTATTTTCTCATTAATGTATTTTTATACTCTGAAACAAACACCCCTTAAAGAAGTGATTTCCTTTTCTCTTGGAACATTTTGTGTTGTGATTGCCCCCGTTTTCCCTTTCATTATAGCAAAAGAAAAACCCCTAAAAGTTCACACTAGTAATGGAATATAATTAGGGGTCATGCTAACGAGTGTCCTTAGGACACTCTTTAAGGAACCAAGCAAAAAACTAAGTATTTCAACTTTTCAAATATTAAATACATCAATTCCCCATGAAACCTTTCTTTTCTTTTTTCTTGGTTCTTTAACGAGTACCCTAAGGACACTCATTAACATTTTCCTATAATTTGTATTGCCTGGATTATAGTTTGAACAAATCTTCCAGTTTGGGATTGTTGTGATATGGTACATTGGGCTTGGCCCGATGTTCAATCTCTGCCTCTGGCCCAACATCTCTGCTCTACCCTCGCAAGCTCCTCTTCTCCACTGCAACAGAATTAGTTAGGTTAAGAACAGAATCTGAGTAATAGTCTTGATTCTGCTCTTGGGGTCCTTTTTCATTCTTTCTTGTTTTCTGGTAGTTGTAGGCTATGTATATATAAAGCCTTGATTCCAGGGTAGAGGAGAGATAGGATTCAAAAACTTTCATTCTGAGTGGTTTTTCGAGAGACTTTGTGAGTGATAATCAGGAGAATTGAGAGAGAGGAAAAACTGTGGAAATCTAGGGAACTTGGTGGTTGATGAACAAGTTCTGTGATTGTAACAAAGAGCTAAAAACTCTGATTCATAGTGATCTTCTCAAGTCGGATTCAGTCCCGGGGATGTAGGAGGAATTGCTCCGAACCTCGTTAACAATTCTTGGTGTTATCTCTTCCTTATTCTTTTTACTTCTTAAGTCTTTTACTTTCTTAGTTGTAAGCTTTTCTGTTCTCAGAACATTGCTGCATTTTCTTTACATATTCTGTTTGCTGCATTTTTCAGGCATTGAACCATACCATTTTGTCCTCACTACAAAAAAAAGGTTGTTTAGCGATCGAAAATAGTGACCGAATTTGGTTGCTTTTTGCGACCGAAATGACGACCGATTGTAGGATCTACATGAAAGACTGATTAGAGTTAATACTGCGACCGAAATAGAGCGTAGCAGAGTTATCGGTCGCTATTTCAGTCGCTAAATAAAGGAACTTAAAAGTCAGAAATTTTATGCCTTTTTAGCGATCGAAATGGCGACCGAATTAAATGCAATTGTTAAATTGTATTTACATTTGCGGCCGATATTAACTCGGTCGCTAAACGGCGTTTAAAAAAAATTAAAACAACGCGTGTTAGCGACCGATTTAAAAATCCGTCGCTAAATTTATGAATTCAAATTTCAAATTAACTCATTTAGCGACCGATATTAATTCGGTCACTAAAGAGCGGTAAACTAAATTCAGAAACAGAGATCCCGCAACCGAATATAGCGACTGATTTTGTATTTAAGTGATTGGCGACCGATTTAGCGACCGATTATTTCGGTCGCCAAATTATAAATCCCTAAAGTCGTGAAATCTTTCCCTTCTTCCTCATTTTTGCCATCTCTTCCACCCTCACCCCTTTTCTCTCCCTCGCCTCGTCAGGCCGCCAGTCTCCATCTCCACCACCGCAGTGCGCACCACCACCGCCATCTCCGGTAAGCCTTCGTCCTCTTCCTCTCCTCTCTTCCTTTCCCATCTTCCTACTCTCTTTTTAATTCCCCCCCCCCCCCCCCCCCTTCCGTTTCAGTGCTTCGACCAATACTCCGGCTACCAGCACGCAGCCCTCCGGTCACCACGCGCAGAGCTCCTCCTACCCTTTTCTCTCCTCATTTTGTGCATTCCCTGCTCTGCCTTGAGGTAACCATGGACTCTCTATGTATCATTTTTTATTTTGCTTCATTGTTTCATTTCAAAAATTTTGTGGATTGTATGTATTTCATTGCTTTATTGCTTACTACCGAGAAGAGCTACTTGTGTATTTCATGTGAGTTGTGAGTTGCGATGATCATTTGTTTTCATGTGTCATTATTTAATCACTCCTATTAGGATTAGGAAGCTCTCATTGAGAAAGCACAAGAAATCTGTTTTTGTAACTTTTTTTTGAATGCATTGAAATATCAAAAGCCAAGACTGTGAGATTAGAATTGATGTTTACTTGAGCCACAGAATGCCATTGCTGCCTGTGAGACTGCGAAACATAAACATGTTTTGGTTTTTTGTTGATTGTTGACGTGTTGTATAATTTAAACTTTAAAGCCTCAAAGCACCCACCTGCATTGGCCGTGAAACTTGAATCCATTAGCATATTTAAGTGATGAGATAAAGATAACAGTGAGAACTAGGATTAGTGTAACTGTACCAATTTAATGTTTCAAATTTAATCTGAAAACCCTTCTGGTTTGCTTCTTATTGATTTAGCTGTGAAATTACCTTCCATTTCAGCATCTTAGTCTTTGATTTAGATTCAGTTCTGCTTTGTGAAATGCATCTAAATTGGTTAGTGAGGATGTGTGCTATGGATTTTCAATTTGTTTTGTGCTAGGTGTCTACAATTTCAAACATGGATAGTTCATGGCTATAGTTCAAACAAATGACCAATACTGAGGCAGTTGTTTGAAGACCATTTTAGTTTAACATGTCCAGTAACAAGATTGTCCCTGTGTTAATGATGTGTTTTCTATTAAATATGGCACTTGTAATTTCTGGTCTGTTTATCTTTCCATTTCTTGGCTGAATTTATGTCTTTGAAGGCTGTTCATTGTTCTGTTATATTGCCTCAGGGAATATCTCACAATAGTATGATCTATAGCCTCTGTGATGCAGCTGTTTACTTGCTGTGAATAATTTCATATTGTATTGTGTATGCATTCTGATTGTATTGTATTTTGATTCGTTTGGAATCCATGAATTTGTTGGTTCTTGTATGAATCTGTTTCAAAAATTTCAAAAGAGGGTTTTAGGGATTTCATGTTCTTGTTCACTTCTCTGTAAACAAAAAAATATTCTTTGTTGGAGTATGAAATGATCTAAAAACATTATTGTAGCCTGTAATTCCAAGAGAGCTTTTCACTCATTTTGAATCGGATTCATTTGATAATTCTACTTATCTCTTTTCTGTTTGATGATGTAAATTTATTGAAGGCTAGTACTTATATCTGAGCACGTTCAAACATTTGGATTGCTATGAAGAATAGTTTATGCTATTTAAAATAAAAATCTTTCAATAACAATGAATCAATGAAATTAGAAAAATTTGATATGTATTTGTTGATAACTTGTTTGGAAATGATTATGGAATCATATTTATATATATTTACATTGTAAGCATTGGAATGAATTGATAAAGTGTTATTAGTTCGTAAATGGCATGACTTTGTTGTTGTTAATAAGATCATTATTCATTTACTAATTTAAAGTCCATGAGCTTAAGAAAATCTCTTCTTGAAGCCAACAAAAGCGAGTCTCTTAGATAATGAAGGATTAAGTATAGGGTTAGATAAAATGAAGGGCTAGGCACAGTTTGCCAGGCACATGCATGACGTGCCGTCATCATTCAAACATTATTCACATTAGAAAGCAGTTCTGTACACAATATTATGAAAGCAACTCTGGTTTTCTACTCATTTGTTTCACTAGGAAATGGAGCTTTTCAGAAATAGTTGTTGATGACCATCCTTACTAGGTTATCTAGGCACTTCCGGTAGGAAAAGTCCTCTCTATGACCATCCTTCAAAACGACGTAAAAGCATCTGCTTTCCTGAAAACTACTATGTTTGCTAATCTGTAAAGTTGCATGTGAAGTTGCATTTCTTTGTTCTATTTTAACATGCTAGTATGCTACATGGATCTTTCCATCTTTTCTTATTATCACTTGATGAAGTTTAGACATATGACTTGTTTTCCTTATCGTTTTACCAGAAAATGGATCCGACTAAATGTTTTGAGACAAACATCCATATAGACCAGGTACAGTATCTCATCAACTAAAGAATAACGATCGGATTCACGTAATGATGGTTAAGGCATAAACTAATCATTTACTAAATTGTTCTTGTGTATTTGCAGGATTTGATTTCAATCCCGCGATCATTCTACCGTCGTTGGGGACAACAAATACCGCGTGTTGTGACTATTGAAGACAAAAGCAGAAATCTGTTCAATGGGAATATAGTAATCCATGAGGATCGCCCATATTTTGCAACAGATACAAATGGTATCAGGGAGTTGTTTTTGTTGTCCACTGGTGCATTGACAAAGTTTAAGTACCTTGGGGGTTCTCGCTTCTACATGTTCATCCCTTTGGAAGATTGATGAGTTTTGATATTTTGATTAGTACTTATTGACTGTGGTGTGTTTTTATGTTTTGATCGTTAATTAGTACATTATTAAACTTTTTTTTATAAACAATTATTAAACTTGCGTTAATTAATGTATATGTTTTCTTGATCATATTGACTGTGGTGTTTTGGATCGTTAGTACATCATATTTACGTTTTCTATTTATTCAAAAAAAATATTGGTGTATTTTGTTTATATCAGAAATTAAAAATCAATGGGGTAATAGTTGAAAAACAAAATTTGGTCGGTAGGATTAAGTTACAGGAAAATTTTTATAAAAAAAATTAAAATTTGCGACCGAAATAGCGACCGAATATCGGTCACCAAATTAGGTTAGCTAAGCATGCGACCAACTATACGGAGACCGAAATATATAATTTTGTGACCGAAATATCGGTCGCAAATTTGCAACCGAAATACAAGTTCGGTCGCTAAACATTTAGCCACCAGGATTTCTGCTACCCCCTTAATTCGGTCGCTAAACAATATAGCAACCGAATTATCATGTTTAGCGACCGAAATCTTCGGTCTCTAAATAGGTTTTTTTTGTAGTGCCTCAAGTTATAACAACTGGTATCTAGAGCTCAGGTTCTGCGGTTCTTAGAGGCATGGCATCAACCAAATATGATTTGGAGAAGTTCAATGGGAAGAATGACTTTGGCCTATGGCGTCTCAAGATGAGAGCTTTCTTGGTCCAACAAGGTTTAGGGGAAGCTCTGAAAGGAGAAAACAGTCTTCCTCCAACTTTTTCTGAATCAGAAAAGAAGGAAAAGATGGACAAGGCTCATAGTGCTCTAATCTTGAGTCTTGGAGACAAGGTGCTTAGGGAAGTCTCAAAGGAAACTACAGCAGCTGCAATTTGGCTCAAATTGGAACATCTATATATGACAAAGTCCCTGGCAAATAGACTCTACCTGAAACAAAGACTCTACACCTTCAAGATGCAAGCTGGGAGATCTATTGAAGACCACATGGATGAGTTCATCGAGATCATAATAGATCTTGAGAACATTGACATAAGGATAGATGATGAAGACCAGGCATTACTGCTCATCAATTCCCTGCCCAACTCGTATGAAAACCTATGTGATACATTGGTTTATGGAAGGGATTCTTTATCCCAGGAAGAGGTCCAATCAGCTCTAATTTCCAAAGAGTTGATGAAAAGGACTAAGGGCAAAGAGGACAGCAGTGGAGAAGGGCTGTTCATGAAGGGAAAAACTGATATGAAAGGCTCAAAACAGAAGAACAGAAACAAAATGTAGTTTAGTGTGCGACAACTCGGGTATCGTATCACAAGGACTCTCGTAATGTTATTATCACAGAAAATCAGTTTTCTTGGGGGGTTTTGGATTTCAAGTTAACAAAGAAAACAAAGCAGAAAACTAATGTAAACTAAACAATTACCAATTAAGCTAAGCGATCAACCTACTGCTTTCGGTTTCCCACTATCATCGGTTCATATAAATCCATGCCCTAAGCGGATTCTAAACCCTTTTCGATTGTAACATCAATTAACAAGCGAAACCGACACTACGAGACATATGTTCCTAATTCCGAATTAAGCAAACGGATTAAGCCCTTCGTGAATTAAGCAAACACGAATTGAACGCACGCGAATTAAGCAAACGCGATTAAGTTTAGGAACACACAATCATCGAAATAAATCAATACCCATTCGATACAAACTGAATTAAGCAAACAGAGAATATAGAATAGATATTGAAAGATAGTAGCAATTAAATCAGGAATTACATAACCTCAAGCGGCAGTGCGAACCGATTACAGCAGATTGATCAAGGAGACTAGTTCTCCATCAAAAACGCAAAACAACCAGAGAAATTCGAAAACAAGGATTAGCAAAAAGATCCCTCTGTTCTGCCCTAAACAGCTATTTATAACTTTCAGAAACTGCGCATTCTCGCGAGGCGAGTGGCCTCTCGCGAGGCGAATATTAAAATGGCGCCAGTTTGGATTTGTAATCTCGCGAGGCGAGCTGGTTTCTCGCGAGGCGAGTCTTCAAAATCTGGGTTGTTGCAGCCGTGATGCCTATCACGGCTAGGCCGTGATGGTCTCTGTCTTCCAGGGGTTTCTCTTCACGCCCGTGATGGGTGTCACGGGATGACCGTGATGCTTGCTGACTTCGAGTCTCGCGAGGCGAGATATAGCTCGCAGGGCGAGGCAGAGAGCATGACTTTTTTGGCACAGGCTGGTCCTCACTCTCGCGGGGCGAGTATCTGCTCGCGTGGCGAGTGTTTCCAGATTGCAATTTCCATTGTTTCCTTCACTCCTTGGACTCTAAGTCAACCTGAAAACATGAAATAGCCATAAGTGCTTTATTTGACTCAAAAACTGGCTAAATAACCCTAAAACTACTTAAGGGACTCAAAACCTTGCTTGAGGACAATCGAGCCTAATTTGGGTGAAAACGAGATATAATTGGCACAAAACCACGGTCATACTAGTCATAAAACTAGATGAGCCAGAGGCTTATCAAAATACCCCAAACTTGAACTTTGCTTGTCCCCAAGCAAACTAAAACTCAAAACGACTCAAGACTTGGCAAGCTAGGAGGATTTCAACCAATTCCGCACAAATTTCAAGCAATTCATCAAAACAATTTTCCTTCAATGTTCCCCCCTTTTCAACAATGTAATCCCCACAATCATTTATTCTGAACATCTGAGAATTTCATCATTCAAACAATCATTAATCTAAACAGGGGATCTAAGTTACACACAAGAGGGAGATCACCAAATTCAAACAATCGCCTTCCTCACAAAGGGGTTTAGTGTTCACTCAATCTCTCAGTTTGTCTAGGCTAACAACATTTCACTCAATTTCACTTTTAAGAGCACTTCCCATGAATTTGATTTTCATCTCAAAATGGTTCCCACGGAAAACATGCATGCAACATCAAAAGGTCTTTCAAGGTTGTAATGGGGACTGGCTAAGGGAAGGATATACAAAGGTACTGGGCTGAAATCCCTAGGAACTAAGAGAGCATGAAGCTGTTTACACATTGAATTTCCTACTCAAGTTCCTATTCTTATTCTTCTTTTTGCCTTGGGTGGCTACAGCCCTTTTCTTCTAATACCCTTCTTGACATTTTGCACTTTTTTTTTTTTTTGAAAGATTTATTTTTGCCCTTTGGCTCCAACCTTTATTTTTTTCTTTTTCTCAATCCCCAACAACACATCATATCCCTGTAGCCACCCCAAACTTAGTTTCTTGCAACCATTCTCTTGCTAAGCTTCCATGCTCTCCTAATCCTAAGATCGGGTTAACATGGTTTTTCCAGATTTAGGCTCATAACATAAGGTCATCATGAAACAATAGGCTAATTAGGCTCAAAGGGGCTAACTAGGGAACATGCATTAGGGTCTGGTTCAATTTAGGCCAAGTAGTTAATTCAAAGAAAATTGCCTAAATCATTTGATGCAAACACATAGACATGCAAACCATAAAGAGATTCAAGCAAATTCGGGAAAGTGCAACTTGAAAGTGATTCACACAATCAAAAACATGTTGGAGGCTCAAATCCTCACCCGGACATTCATGCAAATTGTTTGATCGAGATTCTATCCCTAGTGTGTGCACCCTATTACCCCAAACTTATCATAAATCATGCCCTCACAACAAAATATCTCAAAGTTCAGTTTTCAATTTTTCAAATGGGGATCACAATTTCCAAATTTCAAAAACCTAGGGGGAATCATCAACAATAAACATGCAATTCATCTATGCAAAATCAATCAAATTCCAGCAAACTTGCCAACACAAGACTCAAACACAACTCCTGAGCTTCTCAAATTATTCAGGAGCTTTATTGAAAACAAAACAGAAATAAAGCAAGGAAAAGAAAATTAACAAGGAGAAAGGGTTAAGAAAACTCATTGAGGCGGTTCCACCAGGATCCCACTGTCTGTAGCATAAGGCCCACGTGGTAGCCAAGGGTCTGAATTTTGTTCCATGCTTCCCTAACTCGCAGCCTTGATACGGAGGTGAGCGCTTGATAATTATGGTAACTCTGCCCAGTGCGGCGGACTTCTCACTCCCTCTTGGGTCACAGATGACCTTCTTCTCAACAAAGTCTCCCCAATAAAATTGGGGTTCAACCCCTTGAACTGGCCATGGTGCAAAATCTAAAGGCTCAAACTCCATCACTGGTGGCTTCTCGGGGGGTGGCAAATAGGACACTGGTGTCTCCGGTCTTTGCTTCAACTTCTGCATTTTCTTCATTCACCGCACTAACAAATTTATCACCGCTATACATGCAGAAATTTCAGCACACACCACACAAAGGTTAGTGTTAGTAGAGTCAATACATATATCACAATAAATCGAATCGGTAAAGGTCCGAATGTCTGGAAATTCAACACTCAATTCATCCACCCCATCACTCTCAACACATGCATTTGATTTAATTGAATCATCTACTTCCAAAGGTTCTTCATCATCCTCAAGCATGGTGAAGCGGATGTCCTCCGATCCTCCCGATCCTCATTTTCTACGTTTCACGAAAAGAATAAACCTGCATAACATTCTATACACAAAGCGGTGTCAATACAATCAGCACATGCATTAGAATCGGGGATTCAACACACAGTTCATCAACAAGTATTATCAAAATCATCCTCGGAGAGGTATTGTCAAGAATAACTTGTGAATCTGTATGTTCTTCAAGGGGATGTGGAGTTAGCGATCTGGCGAGTTGGCGACAATTTGATCAATTAGAATGGACAACTTCTGAGACTCAGCTTCTCCTCTCCGATGACTTTCAAGACTTTGTTCTGTCATTCGTTGAAGATTTGCTTGAAATTCTGTCATATGTTGTTGCATCAGAGAAGCTACCTCATCCAGGCTGGGTTGGACTTCATTTACTCCAATCATGCCAAAACCACTACTAGACTCATAGCCTTCAGCAAAGTTAGGATAATATATGCATGGTGGTGGCTCATAATCAACATAAGGCATATAACCTTGCATGTAATTATCCATGGCAGTACTAAGATTCATAACCAGACAAAGCAGCCATAACTAATTCAGCAATGAATTTTTTTAATTTTTTTTTTAATTTTTTTTTTAATTTTATTTTCTGTTAATAACAACAAGAGTCCCCGGCAACGGCGCCAATTTGACGCGCTGTCGCGCACGCGTCAAAAGAAGAGCGGTTAGTAAAAATGTAGTTTAGTGTGCGACAACTCGGGTATCGTATCACAAGGACTCTCGTAATGTTATTATCACAGAAAATCAGTTTTCTTGGGGGGTTTTGGATTTCAAGTTAACAAAGAAAACAAAGCAGAAAACTAATGTAAACTAAACAATTACCAATTAAGCTAAGCGATCAACCTACTGCTTTCGGTTTCCCACTATCATCGGTTCATATAAATCCATGCCCTAAGCGGATTCTAAACCCTTTTCGATTGTAACATCAATTAACAAGCGAAACCGACGCTACGAGACATATGTTCCTAATTCCGAATTAAGCAAACGGATTAAGCCCTTCGTGAATTAAGAAAACACGAATTGAACGCACGCGAATTAAGCAAACGCGATTAAGTTTAGGAACACACAATCATCGAAATAAATCAATACCCATTCGATACAAACTGAATTAAGCAAACAGAGAATATAGAATAGATATTGAAAGAGAGTAGCAATTAAATCAGGAATTACATAACCTCAAGCGGCAGTGCGAACCGATTACAGCAGATTGATCAAGGAGACTAGTTCTCCATCAAAAACGCAAAACAACCAGAGAAATTCGAAAACAAGGATTAGCAAAAAGATCCCTCTGTTCTGCCCTAAACAACTATTTATAACTTTCAGAAACTGCGCATTCTCGCGAGGCGAGTGGCCTCTCGCGAGGCGAATATTAAAATGGCGCCAGTTTGGATTTGTAATCTCGCGAGGCGAGCCTTCAAAATCTGGGTTGTTGCAGCCGTGATGCCTATCACGGCTAGGCCGTGATGGTCTCTGTCTTCCAGGGGTTTCTCTTCACGCCCGTGATGGGTGTCACGGGATGACCGTGATGCTTGTTGACTTCGAGTCTCGCGAGGCGAGATATAGCTTGCAGGGCGAGGCAGAGAGCATGACTTTTCTGGCACAGGCTGGTCCTCACTCTCGCGGGGCGAGTATCTGCTCGCGTGGCGAGTGTTTCCAGATTGCAATTTCCATTGTTTCCTTCACTCCTTGGACTCTAAGTCAACCTGAAAACATGAAATAGCCATAAGTGCTTTATTTGACTCAAAAACTGGCTAAATAACCCTAAAACTACTTAAGGGACTCAAAACCTTGCTTGAGGACAATCGAGCCTAATTTGGGTGAAAACGAGATATAATTGGCACAAAACCACGGTCATACTAGTCATAAAACTAGATGAGCCAGAGGCTTATCACAAGTCCAAGGAGAAAGATAAAGAGAATTCCAAGAAGAGGTGTTTTCTGTGCAAGAAAGAAGGACATTTCAAGAAGGAATGTCCCGACAGAAAGTTCAAGAGGAAGGATGATAATGATGAAGCTGGAAAGGTCTCTATAGCATCAAATGGTTATGAAAGTGCAGAGGTGTTGATGGCTACAACAATCATTACTGAGAAGGACTGGGTTCTTGACTCGGGATGCTCATTTCATATGACATCAATCAAATAATGGCTTCTAGGTTATAAAGAAACTGATGGAGGCAAGGTTGTAATGGGAAATGATTCAGTCTGCAAGGTTGTTGGTATAGGATCAGTCAATCTGAAATTTGATGATGGAACTGAAAGGGTTATGTCAGGAGTTGGATATGTTCCTGATCTAAAAAGGAACTTAATCTCTCTGGGAATGCTGGAAGAATCCGGGTGCTCATACAAGGCAGAGTTTGGTGTTCTTAAAGTCATCAAAGGGGCTCTTGTGGTTATGAAAGGAATCAGAGAGCATGGCATCTACATCCTGAAAGGTCATGCTATAACAGGAAGTGTAGCTGCTGTGACCACAAGCACAGACAAGACAAGATTGTGGCATCGGAGGTTAGGCCATGTCAGCATCAGAGGGTTGCAGATCCTTGGAAAGCTTGGTGTGCTCTGTGGAGACAAAATCAGTAACTTGGAATTTTGTGAACACTGTGTGTTTGGCAAAATGCACAGGGTGAAGTTCTCAACAGGCCAGCACTGCTCAAAGGGGGTCCTAGACTATGTTCACAGTGATTTGTGGGGGCCTTCTAGGATTCCTTCTCATGGTGGCAACAGGTACTTTATTCTCTTCCTAGATGACTATAGGAGGAAGGTTTGGATATATCTTTTAAAGAGCAAAGATGAAGCATTCAAAGCATTCAAGGAATGGAAATCTATGATTGAAAACAGAACTGAGAAGAAGGTCAAGAATCTGAGGACAGATAATGGCTTAGAGTTTTGTGGAGAAGAGTTTTCTAACTATTGCAAAGAGCATGGCATTTATAGGCACAGGACAGTTAGAAAAACACCTCAGCAAAATGGTTTGGCTGAAAGAATGAACAAAACCTTGCTAGAAAGGATGAGATGTCTGCTATCAATCGCCGGCATGCCAATCAGATTTTGGGGAGAAGCTGTTCATACAGCTTGTTACTTGATTAACATGAGTCCATCAACTGCTATTAATCTGAAGACTCCTCAAGAAATGTGGACAGACAAGCCAGCAAACTATAGCCTCTTAAGAGTGTTAGAGTATGTAGACTATTATCATGTCAATGAAGGAAAGCTGGTTCCAAGAGCTAAAAAGGGCTACTTTGTTGGTTATCCAAGTGGTGTAAAGGGGTTCAGAATATGGTGTCCAGAAGAGAAGAAGTGCATCATAAGCAGAGATGTTACCTTTCAAGAAACTGATCTATACAAATCTCTAAGAAGTTCAATTGATCAAGTTTCTGATCAAAAGGACTTGGATAGATTTGAGCTGGAGGTGGAGCCAAGAGGAGACAGAGATGCTCAGTCAGAAGATGGTCAACCCGCAGAAATTGATCGAGTAGAGGAACAAAACCTACCAGAAGAAGATCAACCTGTTCCTCAGGATTATAATATCACCAGAGATAGAGTCAGAAGGAACATCAAACCACCACAAAGATATGGTCATGCAGACATGATCAGCTATGCTCTACAGGTTACAGAAGATGTTGATCTTGATGAACCAAGAAGCTATGCAGAAGCTATAAAAGGCAAAGACAGTCAGAAGTGGATATCGGCCATGACAGAAGAGCTAAGTTCACTTGAAAAGAATAACACTTGTTTAGCTGGTTCCCAAACCTAAAGGCACAAAAATAGTGGGAAGCAAATGGATCTTCAAAAGGAAGGATGGAATTCAAGGTATTGAGGCTCCTAGATTCAAAGCTAGGCTAGTTGCAAAGGGGTTCACTCAAAGATAAGGAGTGGAATATAATGAAATCTTCTCTCCAGTAGTTAAACACTCTTCCATTCGGATAGTTTTTTCATGGTAGCTCACTATGACATGGAATTGGAACAAATGGATGTCAAGACAGCCTTTTTGCATGGAGAGCTGAATGAGACCATTCTAATGCAGCAACCAAGTGGTTTTGAAGTTGAAGGCAAAAAGGACTGGGTCTTCCAGTTGAAGAAATCCCTCTATGGACTCAAACAATCACCAAGGCAGTGGTATCTGAGGTTTGATTCCTTTATGCTGAAACATAAATATGTTAGGAGTAATTTTGACTGTTGTGTGTACTTCAAGTAGTTATCAAAAGACACCTACATATATCTCTTATTGTATGTTGATGATATGTTACTAGCATGTTAGTACATCACACAGATCAACATATTAAAGGAGCAGCTGAAGAAGGAGTTTGAGATGAAAGATTTGGGGACAGCAAAGAAAATTCTGGGAATGGAAATAACTAGATTCAGAGATCGAGGGAAGCTAGTCATTTCTCAAAAAGGTTACCTAAGAAAAGTGGTTAAAAGGTTCAACATGGATAATGCAAAGCCTACAAGTGTTCCCTTGGCTGCACACTTTAGGCTCTCATCCACTCAGTCACCAGACACTATTGAAGACAAGGAACAGATGATGAAAGTTCCATATGCCAATGCCATTGGAAGCATAATGTATGCTATGGTATGCACTAGGCCTGATATTTCTCATGCTGTCAGTGTAACCAGCAGGTTTATGGGAAATCCGGGCAATGAACATTGGCAAGCTGTCAAATGGGTGCTAAGATATCTAAGAGGTACTCAGGAAACAGTTTTAATATACTACAGAGGCAGTGACACATCTCAGCAGGTTCAGGGTTTTGTGGACTCAGATTATGCAGGAGACCTAGACAAGAGGAGGTCTCTCACTGGGTATGCATTCACTCTCTTTGGCAACACAATCAGCTGGAAGGCAACACTTCAACATATTGTGGCACTCTCTACCACAGAGGCAGAATATGTAGCCTTAACAGAAGCTATAAAAGAAGCTCTATGGATCAAGGGTTTGGTCTCATAACTGGGTTTGAATCAGAAATCTGTCTGTGTTCTATGTGACAGCCAAAGTGCAATACACTTGTGTAAAAATCAAATGTACCACGATAGAACCAAACACATTGATATCAGGCTACACTTTATCATAGACATTGTTGAAATAGGTGAAGTTGAAGTTGCTAAAGTTCATACTAGTTACAACCCTGCAGACATGATAACAAAGCCTGTAACACTCAGCAAATTCAAACACTGCCTGGATTTGCTGAGGATCAGAGTTGATTGATGAATAAACTGGACTAGATGAATCCGCATTTAAGAAGCTCCAAGTAACCAATCTCAATGTACCAAGGTGGAGAATTGTTGTGATATGGTACATTGGGCTTGGCCCGATGTTCAATCTCTGCCTCTGGCCCAACATCTCTGCTCTACCTTCGCAAGCTCCTCTTCTCCACTGCAACAGAATTAGTTAGGTTAAGAACAGAATCTGAGTAACGGTCTTGATTCTGATCTTGGGGTCCTTTTTCATTCTTTCTTGTTTTCTGGTAGTTGTAGGCTATGTATATATAAAGCCTTGATTCCAAGGTAGAGGAGAGATAGGATTCAAAAACTTTCTTTGAGTGGTTTTTCGAGAGACTTTGTGAGTGATAATCAGGAGAATTGAGAGAGAGGAAAAACTGTGGAAATCTAGGGAACTTGGTGGTTGATGAACAAGTTCTGTGATTGTAACAAAGAGCTAAAAACTCTGATTCATAGTGATCTTCTCAAGTCGGATTCAGTCCCGGGGATGTAGGAGGAATTGCTCTGAACCTCGTTAACAATTCTTGGTGTTATCTCTTCCTTATTCTTTTTAATTCTTAAGTCTTTTACTTTCTTAGTTGTAAGCTTTTCTTTTCTGAGAACATTGCTGCATTTTCTTTACATATTCTGTTTGCTGCATTTTTCAGGCATTGAACCATACCATTCTGTCCTCAAGTTATAACAGGGATGTTGATGAGTGTGATTCCACCTCATCTTTGTCCATCATTTTGCATGCATTTTCATGTAGTTTAGGCATATTTTTATTAGATTTTAGGTTAATTTTCCTTTGGAACGGGTAAGGCGGTTTTCGTGTGTTGTTTTGCAGATATCAAGGGTAAATTGCTCAAGATCAACCATGATGAAGTTTGGATGAAGATGGAGCTTTAAAACTGAAGAAAATGAGCCAAACAGAGCCCATCACGGCCTAGCCGTGATGCTCATCACGGCCATGATCGAGCAAAACTGAAAAAGAAGAAAGGTCAAGTCGAGTGCATCACGGCCTGGCCGTGATAGCCATCACGGCCGTGACCCAAAACCACCACAAGTCGAGCACATCACGGCCCGGTAGTGAAATTCTTCACGGCCATGAAGCGAGGGGGCTCGCGTCGCGAAGACATATCTCGCGTCGCGAGAAATTGAAATTTCCAGATTGCGGGGCGGAGACCGTCACGGCCTGGCCGTGATGGCCATCACGGCCGTGACGCGCATTACTTGGACCTGAAGAAACCGAAATAGATCAGATTTTGAGTTGGTTTGGGACTCTAACTTCCCCATTTCTATAAATATGACCAAGGCATCAGATCTGGGAGACATCAACACATTAGGGGCTACTACTCTAGGCATAGATTTAGGATCTCTTCTTCTCTTCTCCTCTCTTCTCTTTTCTGATTTTTATGTTGTCATCCCAGCTTGTCATCTCCATGGCAAGACTGGAGTAGTAGCTTAGTTTCTAGGGATTAGGGCTCTGCCCAAGTTTGTTTATGATGTTAATTTGATGTAAACTCTTTGTTAATTACGATTTGCTTTAGATCTGATTTTTAGTGTGTAAATCACTCATAAATTTCGGCAACCGTTATTTGCGTGACATAGACGTTCTAAGGAGGAACCTAGCGGTGAACTTAGGATTTCTAGGGTGTTTCACTCGTAAAGCCCGGCAGCCACTAGTTTGTGAGATGTGAGTGATCTAAGGAGGAACCTAGCGGTGAACTTAGGTTATTTGCATGACTTAGACATTCTAGGGAGGAACCTAGCGGTGAACCTAGGTGTCGGACCTATAGAAGTCAGACTTGGGACTGAAATCACGAGAGTTAGAAGCCGTCCCTCGAGGACCAACGAGTTGTCACGGAACGCAAAGGGTCCAATCTGGGATCGACTGCCACGAGAGTAGGGGTCGGGTCAATTGGGCACGGCTTTTGTAACCCGAGAGGGAGCTTAAGCTATCAGAGGATAAACTCGCCTTCAAGGCAATTTCGCTAATTAACAAGGGTAATCAACTTCATAACGTAAACGACCTTGTGGTAACCTAAATCCCTAGGAACCCATTTAGATCAGAAAAATCCCAAAAAAACATTTGTTTTCTGTTTTGCTTGATTCTGTTTTATCTCTTAAATTCAAATTCAAAAACCATTTCAAAAATATAAAAATCTTTTTAAACAGTCCAGATCTAATCGATTTGATAATTAGTTGCGATTCGAGAACACAGTCTCTGTGGGATCGATATTTTTTATTACTTGGCGACGATCCGGTACACTTGCCGGAATCGCACGAGCGTCGTCGCACGTCGACTGACGCGACATCAGATGTATCAATTGAAATTTTAATCACAAATAACATGTTGGGAAAACTATATTTATGTTGTATTACATATGTTTTGAATATTTTTTTAAGAGAACAAACTTATTGATAACATTAAGGAACAAAACTGTGATAAAAGTAGGAGCAGAATGATGAAAAGTGGGACTAGCTCTAAATATAGAAGCCTTAGTTAATACACGAGTCACTGGATTTGCTTGTCTCCTAATAAGTTTAACTTGGTAGTTCGAAAAAGATTAAAGAAGCTCTTTGCATTGAGAAATAATGGTATCAAATTATGTTCTTCCTAGAGCTACACACTTCATCTTCCACTCTGTTGCTTTCCAATTCAAAAATTACTCTCAAATCATCATTTGAGAAAATGTAATTACTTTTGTATTAGAACAACCCATTAATCGAACAATAATGATTCATAGTTTTTTTTAAAAGCAGATTTTATTGATACGAGTATTTTGGATACCCGAACCCAATTACAAAACAAACCAAGAATAAGCAAGAAGAGGAGAGAGGTAATCGTTCAACCCCAAAAAATTGATTAAAAGGTTGATAAACTACTTAAGACCCCAAGTGCACCAAAAGTCCGCCCAACAATAATTCACCTTTGTAAAGATCAACCACAAGACTATACTCAAAAAACTCCCAGGAAAAATAAAATAGAAGGTACCACCAAATACCACGATCAAAATTTCCACCAAGAGTCTTCAACAAAATGTGGACGCCTACCAGCACCAAACACAGCGATGAGAGAACCAATTCAAATTCAAAGCATATTTGTGAACACCTAATTTTGTCCGGGTATTTTATCCTTTTAATTAATATTTACAAAATTAAAAATGGAAAATACAGAAAAAATAAAAAAAATGTGTTTATGTTATTAGCCCAACTTGTTTCTGTTACAATTTGTTTTGAATCCAAGCCCAAGTAAAAAATATATGTATATAAAAAATAATAAAATAACAAAAAGAAAAAAAATCTTTCAATGCCCAGTGTGTTCTCTCCATCGTACAAGCTTTCAATGCACAGGCTCAAGCATAGGCTTCCATTTTGGGTATTCTTCAGAGCTTGGGAAGAGTATTTTGCCTAGATCAGAGGAGTGGAATGATAAGCCTCTGGCTCACCTAGTTTTATGGCTAGCATGACCAGGGTTTTGTGCAAATTATATCGTATTTTCACCCAAATTAGATTAGATTGTCCTCAAGAAAGGTTTTGAGTCTCTAGAGTAGTTTTAAGTTAATTTAGTTAGTTTTAAGTCAAAATAATACACTTATGGTTATTTCCTTGTTTTCAGGTTAAGTAGAAGTTGAGAAAATAAAGAGCAGGGGATTCGCCCCGCGAAGGACATGCTCGCCACGCGACCCCGAAGCCTGACTGTTCCAAGAAAATGCTAAGTCTCTGGTTCGCCTCGCGAAGAAAGTCTCGCCCCGCGAGTATTGCAACCCTGAAAAAGTCAGAGACGATCACGGCTTGCCCGTGTTGAAGGTCATGGTCGTGGCAGTTTTGAAGTTGAAGAGTCTCGCCTCGCGAGCATCCATTCGCCTCGCGAGTCTGGAAGTCAAAGAGCATCACGGTTGGCCCCTGATGGCCATAACGGGCGTAAGGAGAAAACTCTTCAGATCCTCGCCTCGCGAGCAACACTTCGCCTCGCGAGAATGCCAAAGGTTGCTGACTCTTCATGAAATTCGTCTCGCGAATGTGTGCTCGCCTCGCGAGCTAGCTTAATTCAGAATTTGTATAAAAGGCTGTTCTGAACATTTTGTAAAGACTTTGGCTTCTCCATTTTTCTGTTTTTACGTTTTTCTCTGTGTGATTTCATTGTGTTATGGAGAACTAAGTTTCTAGGATTGATCTATTGTAATTGATTTCCATACACTTTAGGTTCTTGTATTTTCCTGTTTTATATGCTTTTCCCTCTTCAATGCCATGCTTTGTATTTCTGTTTGCTTAATTCAGGAGTATACTGTATTGTGTTGATTTAGTTCTGGTGATATCATGTTCCTATAATTAATCGCATCTGCTTAATTTGCGTGTGTATATTTCGTGTTCGCTTAGTTCACGAAGGGCTTAACCCCGTTTGCTTAATTCGGGAATAGGGACATGTATCTGTAGTAGTTGTTTCGCTTGTAAATTGCTACTACAACCGGGAGGGGATTAGAATCTGCTTAGGGCTTGGAAATTGCATGAACCTATGATAGTTAGGAAATTGTTGAATTAGTCTGGCTACTAGATCTAACTGCCCTGAACTGTGTGAATTTGATCCTGAGATAGAAAGAACATTGCATACACTCCGTAGAGAATTTCGGGCTAGTTCTAGTAGTGATTCTAATTCCAAGTCTGTTTTTGAAAACATGGGAGACCAAAGAACATTGAGGCAGCTTGCTGCCCCTGATGTGAATTACAATGGTTTGTGCATTGCTTATCCTGGTGCTGACACCCCTTTTGAGTTAAAATCTAGGCTAATCCATTTGTTGCCAAGATTTAATGGTCTTGCAGGTGAAGATCCACACAAGCACTTGAAGGAATTCCAAGTTGTCTGCTCCACAACTTTGAGGCGGAAGGAGTAATGGCGAGGATCATATCAAGTTGAAAGCTTTTCCGTTCTCACTCCAGGGAGCTGCAAAAGATTGGCTATTATACCTTGAGCCGAATTCCATTACCACATGGAACGACTTGAAGAAGCTCTTCCTAGAGAAATATTTTCCTGCATCCAGAGCCGCCTCAATCGGAAAGAAATCTGTGGAATTAGGCAAGGAAATGAGTCGCTAGCTGAGTATTGGGAGAGGGTTCAAGCGATTGACATCCGATTGCCCCCAAAGATCAAATTTACGAACAGCTTCTCATCCAATATTTTTATGAAGGACTACCGCCAATAGATAGGAATATTTTGGATCTTTGCTAGTGGGGGAGCATTGGTTGACAAGACTCCATCTGCTGCAAAGCAACTCATTGAGAACATGTCACTGAATTCTCAGCAATTCACCACCAGAAGAAATTCTGTTGAGACTAGAGGTGTACATGAGATCCGCACTTCTTCTTCCAGCCATGACCGTGATGATAGAATTGATAGGCTCACTTCCTTGGTAGAGAAATTGGCAATGGATAGGGGTCAGCCTGCGGTGTTGTGTGGCATGTGCAGTTCTTCTGAACACCCATATGAAGCATGCCCCATTTTGCAAGGAGGATCAGTTACTGAATCACCTCAAGCCTTTGAAGTCCATCCGTATAATCAGGGCAATAACCAGAACAGATACAGCACTCCAGACCTTTCAACAAATAGGTATCATCCCAGTTGGAGCAATCATCCTAATCTGAGGTATGGGAACTCATCCCAACAGAGACCGATGGCACCTCAGAATCCTCCTCCAGTGGCCACTTCTGCACCTTCCGGACCTTCAGTAGATGACATGCTCAAACAAATAGCTGCACAAAATCTACAGTTTCAGCAGCAAATGGGACAGATTCAGGCCTCACAGGCACGGTTTGGCCGAAGAAACAAATGCCGGCATTAAAAGTTTGGAGACACAGATTGGACAGATGGCCCACGAACATGAATAACATACGGCAAGGTCAAAGATCCGGTCAGCTACCAAAGACAACCGGTGATAAATCCTAATGCCTCCAATCCTAATGTGAGTGCCATATCTCGAGATCCGGAAAAGTTGTTGAGGCCACTTCAAAAAAAGATGAAGCAAGCTGTTGAGGTGACTCCTCGAGCCTATGGTTGAAGTTGAAGGCGAGAAAGTGTATAGACCACCCATTCCATTCCCACATAGATTGCGAGAAAAATAAGAAGGTTGGTGGTGAAAATAAGGAGAAGGAGATTCTTGATGTTTTTCGAGAAAAGTAGCTGTAAATATTCCTCTCCTAGATGTGATCAAGCAAGTACCCAGATATGCCAAGTTTTTGAAGGAACTATGCACCAACAAGAGGAAAATGAAGACTAATGAGAGGGTTGACTTAGGAATGAATGTCTCAGCACTTATCCAGTCTAAGCCAGAAAGAGTTGTTGCTTTAACCCCTACTCAGGCACTGCCACAGAAGTGCAAGGATCCAGGCACCTTCACTATCCCATGCACTATTGGGGACAAGAAGTTTGAGAACTGCATGTTGGACTTGGGAGCATCAATCAATGTCATGCCTACCTCCATCTTTAACAACCTTGATCTTGGGCCATTGCGGATATCTGGTCTTACCATCCAGTTGACTAACAGGACCAGTGCCCGACCCATGGGAATGGTAGAGGATGTGCTAGTGCAAGTTGACGATTTGATATTCCCTGCGGACTTCTATATCCTAGACATGGCAGGAGAGACTCAGTCCAATAGATCGCCTATAATCTTGGGCAGACCATTCATGATGACATCCAAGACCAAGATTGATGTTTATGATGGGACCATGTCTATGGAGTTTGGTGGTATTGTGGCCCGATTCAAGATCTTTGATGCTATGAAACACCCGAGTAGAGGAGCACTCTGTATTCCACTTAGAGTTGCTTTACGAGCTTATTGAGGACACACATGATGATTTTATCTCCGATTTTCCTCTTATTTCTGGTTTTGATGATGTATATACTTGTACTAACTGTACTAACACTAACCCATGTTCTGTTTTGTTCTAGAGTTTTTGGATTCGACCTTGCGGGGTGAGGATGATAGTGATAGTGATAATTAGAGTGAAGTCTGTCTTTTCAGAGAAGTCCTTGAACCCATGGCACCATCTTTGAGCGAGCCACCTTCTTTGGAACTCAAACCACTTCCCGAGAACCTGAAGTATGCCTACTTGGGGAGGAATGCAACATTGCCGATCATCATTTCCTCCACCCTCAACTCGATCGGGAAGCCAAGCTTTTAGAGGTTACGAAGAAATACAAGAAGGCTATTGGGTGGACATTGGCCGATATTCCGAGAATTAGCCCCTCCGGATGCATGCACAGAATTTTATTGGAGGATGGGGCTAAGCCACCAGACAGGCCCAAAGGCGACTTAACCCACTGATTCTGGATGTGGTAAAGAAAGAGGTGACTAAGCTTCTACAGGCAGGTATTATCTATCCCATCTCTGATAGTACTTGGGTGAGTCCGGTGCAAGTTGTACCAAAGAAATCTGGTCTAACAGTAGTTAGGAATGAAAATAATGAACTTGTGCATACTAGAGTCCAGAATAGCTGGCGAGTTTGTATAGACTATAGGAAGCTAAACCAGGCCACCAGAAAGGATCATTTTCCTTTGCCGTTCATAGATCAGATGCTGGATCGGCTGGCTGGTCAATCCCATTATTGTTTTCTAGATGGCTTTTCCGGGTATTTCCAGATTCATATTGCCCCTGAGGATCAGGAAAAGACCACCTTCACGTGCCCCTTCGGTACGTTTGCTTATAGGAGGATGCCATTTGGCCTCTGTAATGCTCCTGGCACCTTTCAAAGATGCATGCTTAGTATTTTCTCTGATTTTATTGAAAATTGCATAGAGGTGTTCATGGATGATTTTACTGTGTATGGCTCCTCATTTGATGCTTGTTTGCATAGTCTAAGTCTAGTTCTACAAAGATGCATTGATACTGATTTGATTTTGAATTATGAGAAATGTCACTTCATGGTAGAACAGGGGATAGTTTTGGGTCATGTAATTTCCAAAGAGGGTATTTCTGTAGATCCTGCAAAAATAAATGTGATTTCTTCATTGCCTTACCCATCTTGCGTACGCGAGATCCGTTCCTTTCTTGGACATGCAGGTTTCTACAGGCGCTTTATAAAGGACTTGAAAGAAGATAGCATTGCCATTGTCAAATCTGCTGAAGAATGATGCCCTGTTCCAGTTTGATGAAAAGTGCAAAGAGTCATTTGACTATCTGAAGAAAGCGTTGACTTCTACCCCTGTCATCCAGCCCCCAGATTGGACACTCCCTTTTCAACTGATGTGTGATGCTTCAAATTTTGCTGTAGGAGCAGTTCTGGCACAAAGGGTGGGCAAGGTTGCCCATGTAATTCACTATGCTTCTAGGACCTTAGATGCTGCACAGGCAAATTACACAACCACTGAGAAAGAGATGCTAGCTGTTGTATTTGCACTTGATAAGTTTAGGTCTTATTTGCTAGGTTCTAAGGTGACTGTTTTTACTGACCATGCAGCTTTGAAATATCTTTTGAAGAAGCCAGAAGCTAAGCCAAGACTGATCCGGTGGATGCTTTTGCTCCAAGAATTCAATGTGGAGATAAAGGATAAAAGTGGAGCTGAAAATTTGGTAGCAGATCATTTGAGCCGGGTAGCAAGGGATGAGGATACTTTTCCCATCCAAGATGATTTCCCGATGAGAGAGTTACATATGTATGGGGTAACCCCTGGTTTCTTGACATTGTAAATTTTCTAGTTCTTTGGTGTTGTTCTCGCAGGTACAAGTAGACATAAGTTCCACAAGCTGAAGAGCGATGCAAAGTATTATGTGTGGGATGACCCCTATCTGTGGAAGTTTTGCTGTGACCAGGTTATTCGGAGGTGTGTCCCCGATCATGAGACGGAGTCCATCCTGCATTTCTCACATGCCTCTCCAGTTGGAGGACACTTTGGACCTCAGAGGACAGCAAGAAAAGTCCTGGACTCCGGGTTCTACTTGGCCCACAATTTTTAGGGATTCATATGAGGTATACAAGAATTGTAAAGAATGTCAAATAACAGGCCTGCAATCACTCGTAGGAGTGAGATGCCTCAAAGCCCAATGCTTTATTGTGAGGTCTTTGATGTATGGGGGATGGACTTCATGGGTCCCTTCCCTCCTTCTTTTGGTTTTGTATATATTCATTGGTTGTAGATTATGTTTCAAAGTGGGTGGAAGCAATCCCCACTAGGACTAACGATGCTCGATTGTTTCAAAATTTGTTAGGTCCAACATTTTTTGCGGGTTTTGGCATACCCAAGGCAATCATCGGTGACCAGGGCACACATTTTTGCAATGAACCATGGATGCCTTACTCGAAAAAATATGGGGTTGTACATAGAGTGTCCACGGCTTACCATCCCCAAACCAATGGCCAGGCAGGAAATATCAAACAGAGAGATTAAGCAAATTCTAGAGAAGATGGTGCAGCCAAACGAGAAGGAATGGAGCCGCCGCGTCTGGAAGACGACTTGTGGGCCCGAGAGGACTCGCTTTTAAGACACCTATAGGAATGTCCCCCTTCCGGCTTGTATTTGGCAAGGCATGCCACCTCCCGGTGGAAGTTGAGCATAGAGCATATTGGGCGAGAAAGAGTTGTAACTTGGACATGAAGAAATCCGGTGTTGAAAGAAAACTGCGATTCGCAGAAGAACTTGAGGAGCTTAGGCTTGAAGCCTATGAAAGCTCCAGGATGTATAAAGAGAAAACAAAACTTTTTCATGATAGAATGATTGTTAGGAAAGAATTTTTTGTGGGTCAGAAAGTCTTATTGTTTAATTTCCGCCTGAGATTGATGGCTGGGAAGCTTAGGTCCAAATGGGATGGCCCTTTTGTTGTGACTAATGTGTTTCCTTATGGTGCAGTGGAGATTCAAAGTACAGGTACCAACAAAACCTTCAAGGTTAATGGGCAAAGGTTGAGGCCATTCCATGGTGTGGATCTTTGGTGACCTGCGGATGCTAATGTTGAGGAGCTATCTTTGGATGCTCCAACCTACACTGATACTTGATCAGGGAGTTTCTTTTCCTTTCCCTCACTCTGATTGTATAATTCTGTTGTTCATTGGGGACAATGCATGATTTAAGTGTGGGGGAGGGAACTAGTTGTAGTTTTTCTTTTCTTTGAATAAAGTTTTCTTTTCTTTGAATAAAGCTCCTGAATAATTTGAGAAACTCAGGAGCATTTGTGTGTTAAGTTTTTAGTTGGCAAGTTTGCTAGATTTTGATTGATGTTGCACAGATTGCTTGCATGATTGATATGTGATGATTCCCCCTAGGCTGAAAAAAAATTTTATTTTGAAAAGTGATTCCCATGTGAAATTGAAAACTGAACTTTGAGATTTTATTATGATGGCATGATTTATGATAAGTTTGGGGTGATAGGAAGCACACACTAGGGATAGAATCTATTTCAAACAATTTGCATGAATGTCCAGGTGAGGTTTTAAGCCTCCAACATGTTTTTGACTGTGTGAAAATCGCTTTCAAGTTGCACTTCCCTGGATTTGATTGAATCTCTTTTTGGTTTGCATGATTATATGTGTGTAGCAAATGATTTAGGCATGTTCTTTGTAAATAGCTACTTAGCCTAAAATAACCAATTCCTAATGCATGTTCCCTAGTTAGCCCTTTTGAGCCTGTAGCCTGATTAATTCTTGATAACCTAATGTTATAAGCCCAAAAATCTGGAAAACCATGTTAACCCGATCTTAGGATTAGGAGAGCATGGAATCTCAGAATGGGTGCAAGAAATTAAGTTTGGGGTGGCTACTCGGTGCAATGTGTTGTTTGGGATTGGGAAAAAGAAAAAAAAAGGAAAAAAAAAACAGTTGGAGCCAAAGGCTTGTGAAAGAAAAAGTGTACAAATGTTGAAAAAAAAAAAAAGAAATAAAAATACAAAAATGCCAAAAATGCTATTGGAAATAAAAAGGGCTGTAGCCACCCAGAAGTGTAAAGAAAAAAAAAATAAAGAAAGGAACTTGACTGAATTTCAAAAGTGTAAATATAGTTCATGCTCTCTTAGTTCCTAGGGTCTTCAGCTTAGTTCCTTTTGTATATCCTACCCTTAGCCAGGCCCCATTACAACCCATAAAAGACCTTCTGATGTTGCATGCATGTTTTCTGTGGGAACCATTTTGAGATGAAAATCAAATTTTTGGGAAGTGTTCTTGAAAAGTGAAACTGAGTGCAAGTTGTTAGCCTGACACAAACTGAGTGATTGAGTGATATACTAAATACCCTTATGAGGAAGGCAGTTGTTTGGATTTGGTGATCTCCCTCTTGTGTGTGACTTAGATCCCCTGCTTAGATTGATGATTGTTTTCATGATGAAATTCTCAAATGTTTAGAATAAATGAATGTGAGGATTGCTTTGTTTGAAAAAGGGGGAAACAATGAAGAAAACTGTTTTGATGAAGTTGCTTGAATTTGTGCAATGTTGATTGGATCTTTTAAGCTTGCCAGGTCTTGAGTCTTTTTGATTTTTTGAGTCTTAGTTTGCTTGGGGAAAGCAAAGTTTAAGTTTGGGGTATTTTGATAAGCCTCTGGCTCACCTAGTTTTATGGCTAGCATGACCAGGGTTTTGTGCAAATTATATCGTATTTTCACCCAAATTAGATTAGATTGTCCTCAAGCAAGGTTTTGAGTCTCTAGAGTAGTTTTAAGTTAATTTAGTCAGTTTTAAGTCAAAATAATACACTTATGGTTATTTCCTTGTTTTCAGGTTAAGTAGAAGTTGAGAAAATAAAGAGCAGGGGATTCGCCCCGCGAAGGACATGCTCGCCACGCGACCCCGAAGCCTGACTGTTCCAAGAAAATGCTAAGTCTCCGGTTCGCCTCGTGAAGAAAGTCTCGCCCCGCGAGTATTGCAACCCTGAAAAAGTCAGAGACGATCACGGCTTGCCCGTGTTGAAGGTCATGGCCGTGGCAGTTTTGAAGTTGAAGAGTCTCGCCTCGCGAGCATCCATTCGCCTCGCGAGTCTGGAAGTCAAAGAGCATCACGGTTGGCCCCTGATGGCCATAACGGGCGTAAGGAGAAAACTCTTCAGATCCTCGCCTCGCGAGCAACACTTCGCCTCGCGAGAATGTCAAAGGTTGCTGACTCTTCATGAAATTCGCCTCGCGAATGTGTGCTCGCCTCGCGAGCTAGCTTAATTCAGAATTTGTATAAAAGGCTGTTCTGAACATTTTGTAAAGACTTTGGCTTCTCCATTTTTCTGTTTTTACGTTTTTCTGTGTGATTTCATTGTGTTATGGAGAACTAAGTTTCTAGGATTGATCTATTGTAATTGATTTCCATACACTTTAGGTTCTTGTATTTTCCTGTTTTATATGCTTTTCCCTCTTCAATGCCATGCTTTGTATTTCTGTTTGCTTAATTCAGGAGTATACTGTATTGTGTTGATTTAGTTCTGGTGATATCATGTTCCTATAATTAATCGCATCTGCTTAATTTGCGTGTGTATATTTCGTGTTCGCTTAGTTCACGAAGGGCTTAACCCCGTTTGCTTAATTCGGGAATAGGGACATGTATCTGTAGTAGTGGTTTCGCTTGTAAATTGCTACTACAACCGGGAGGGGATTAGAATCTGCTTAGGGCTTGGAAATTGCATGAACCTATGATAGTTAGGAAATTGAGAACAATAGATCAATCTGTTTTTGGCTATTTGATAACCTCCTTAAACTGCTTGTTTTCAATTACTCTGTTTTTATTATTCTGTTTTCTTTGATTAAATCTCAATCCAAACCCCCCCCAAAAACTTATTTTTGTGGAAAATAACATCTTAAGAGTTCTTGAGAGACGACATCCGAGTTGTCGCACTAAACTACATTTTCAAACCCGCTCGTCCTTTTTGGCGCGTGCGTGACAGCGCGACCATGGAACACTAAAAATGGAAATGGTGGAGAGATGACCTGAGCATGGTAACCCCCTGCAACACTCAAGTTTGCAAGGTCCCAATGACAATGAGCAGAGTTCATCTCCTTCTACAAATAGAGGACAGCAGCAACAAACAGGGTGAGGGAAACAGAAAGAAAAAAAATAGCAAAAGACATCCATGTTTCTCCTTCTCCTTCCTTGCATCATCTTCCTCCTCTCATTCTCCTTCTTCTTCAACAACCCAACAACAACAAAGCAAAAAAAAACAGAAAAGTCACACACACTCACCTTCCTCCTTCCTCTCCCCACAACTCAACCCATCTCCTTCTTCCTCCTCCTACAACAGCCGCGCAACCTGGTTCCTGTCCAGCCGCACCGCGCCACGCCACCACCAGATCCGTGAGACCACTGCGACCTCCGCCGCTGGGGAGGTGCAGATCCACTTTTCTGGTTCGTCCCTCCGCGTCGTCGACCACCACAGTGCCACCACCCGACAGCCGCTCGGAGTGGGAGGACGGCCACGAGATCCAGCCGCGACCCCACCCCCTTCTTCTCCATCGCTCCCAATCTGCTCTGCTTACACGGCCACCCGTCACCACCGTGCCCAGAACTGCCATCCGCCGCTGCCTGCACCGCGCGCCGCCTTGAAGCCAACGGCGAACAACCCCTGTTCGCTCTCCTCTGCACGCACGCTGGTAAATGAGGAGATGGGAACCTCCTTTTGAACTAAACTTGTTTTTTTGCTCTTTATCTCCTTTTTTTCTAATATGTCACTCACCTTTTCCTTTCTGATCTTTTATTATTGTCGTGGGTTTGTTTTTTGTACAAGGGAATGGGTCTTTTCTTTTTGCCTAATGGATCAAATTTTTTTTAAAAAAAGGGATGAAGTTTTTTGTCTGAAATAATGTTCTTGAGCCCTTTATTTCCAGATTATTATTTTTTTTAGGTAAACTGATTTGGGCCAAATCTGTTTTTTGGATTGGGTTTAAGGAGTAGGTAACCTAAACGGTCCTTTTGTCTCTTTCTTTCCAAAAAATTTAAAAAAATAAAAATAAAAACCCTTTTTTTAATTAAAAAAATCTTATTAATTCACACAACAATCTACAATGTTGATATATGATTTTTCATCCTCAAGCATTGTATGAATTGTAAGTGGTCATCGTATAGCTTTGCTATCTTTAACCCTGTGCAAAAAATGAATTTATCTTGAAATAAAATATTTTTAAATAAAATAAATAAATCAAATCTTTATCAAAATAAAAATCAATCAACCAATCAAATCATTTTCAAAAGAACTATGTGGCTTTGAGTTTCCCATCGCACCCGGGAATACGTAGGAGCAAGATAAATCATCTTGTCGGCCAAAACTAAATTTTCCTTTTTTGTGTCTCTTTTTATGTTAAAATAATTAATGAACATAATTAAATTTTTCTATTTTTGGGGATGCTCTATGGACACGGTGCCATGTTCAGTCATTTAGATTTGAGGTTACCCTGTGGACTCATGTGCCATGTCCAACCTCATTTAGTTTTTTATAAACAACAAATTTAAAAAAAAATAAAAATTAATAAAAATTAAACTATTAAAAGTTAAAAATAATTCTTTCTTGTAAATAATTTTTGGGGTAAAATAAATATTTAAAAGGCTGTTAAAATGTTTTTTTGCACAATTAACTTGAGGCACCGTTTTTAAACGGACGATGTGGGGTGCTAACACCTTCCCTACTCGCAACCGACTCCTGGACTCATCTCTCTCGCTTTTTTTTAGACCAGTTTTCTTTAAAATAAATGGTTTTCCAATGTTTTTTTCCTAAATAAAATATTGGTGGCGACTCCTCTATTTTTTATCCCTTTTCGCGGCTCCCGGACGGGACGGTCGCAACAGCTGGCGATTCCACTGGGGACTTTTGAGAGTCAGGCCTATCATAGTTGGTTGTGCCATTTTTTTTTCTTATTTTTTTTAACAGCTTTGAAAATATTTGTTTTACCCTTTTTTGTTTTATTTCTTTTTTAATGCTTTCATAACTGCTTTTGTATATTCTTGCAACCTTAGGGTAGAGAACTTTTGTATTTGTGTTGTTTGTTCCTTTTGCAGGTTTGGGGTAGTTTTATTTTAGTAGGTTTTTGTGAAGGTTTGTGTGCTCCCATCACACACATCACTATCACAACTTGCATACATTTTTGGCTCTATACTCGAGCTTGCTCAAAACTCAAGGATCAGGCGGTGTCTCGACATTGTCATTGAAGAGGTATCGTACCTCCCTGATATTTGTTGATTCACCACTCAGGTTGTACCCGATATCATGGGATGGTCATATTGAGGGGGTTTATCCCTACTTGTGAGTAGATTCATGAATCAGATCCTTATCTTTCGGGATAGGGACAATCTGGGAACCATGGCTTTTAGAAGTCTAGACCCTACCTAATTTTCACTGATAGAGCAAACTTAGTAGCCAACCTGTTTAGAGTCATTACCTCATGTTTGTCCAACCCTAAGTTTTACCCAATTTAGGACAAAGGGAGCATACTCTTTCTCTCTCTCCATTTTTTTTTTCTGGCATCATAAACATAAATTGCCATGCACATACATATTTATTATGAAGTTTTCTAAAAAAGGAAAAAGGGGGCGACACATCGTCTCTTCAAGCCCGAATGACATGTTCGAATATTATTGCACTTCTAATAAGCAGCGTGTCATAGTGAAGGTAGTGCATTGACAGCATACCCGACATAGGGTTCCCTACCCTACTGGGGCTCATGCAACATGAAGCATGTAGGGCATTTTTTTCATGTGTTTCATTTCTAATTTTTTCTTTATTTGTGTTTCTTGACAGGAAGACCTTAGTATTAATCTTATAGCAAAGAATGGAAGGACCTAGCATCGGAAAGAGTACTAGCAATGCCAGCAGTTCCAAGAAGAGCATCAAGATCGATGTGACACTCAATGATGTTCAGAGCTTATGGGAAATTAGTCAACAAATGTCAGAAAAGGCACATTCGAACTTTAACAACAAGTACGGGAGGATACTAGATCTATTACGTATTCCGGTGGATGCCCCCACTCTAAATGCATTCGCTCAGTATTAGAACTCAACTTTGAGATGTTTTGAATTGCCTGACCTAGATGTAACTCCCACCATAGAGGAGTATGCTTACATGCTGAGATTTCCTATCCAAAAGGAATCATGTGTCTATTTGTATTATGGACAATATGTGACAGATGGAAAGATAACAAGTCTGTTGGAACTTAAACCGGAACAATTGGATAAAGTGGAAAAACGAAACACTACGGGCTTGAAGAGGCGATTCTTGGAAGGTTACCTTAGGGAGTTGGCTCAACAACAACGATGGGTTCTTTTTAATAGGTTGTTGGCTCTCCTTATCTACGGATTGGTGCTTTTTCCCTTTATTCCGGATGTGATTGATCGATCAGCCATGGACGTCTTCTACAGAGTTGAGGAATATGGGGTGAATTTAGTCCCTACTATCCTAGCTGAAACTTTTCTCTCACTACAAGTTTGTCATCAGAATCAACAAGGAAAGTTGCGATGCTGTGTACCAATGTTATATGTTTGGATTATGACTCACTTGTATGCTGGAAACAAAATTGATAGAACGGATGACCCATTGAAAGGATTCATTTGCATGCCGCTAAAGTCACGCAAACTATATGAATGGAAACTAGAGTTTGATCAGGTCGATTCTCGTTCATTTAGATGGACGTGCCCATGGTACAATGGAGATTCAGTTATATTTAGTTGTGGAAGTTTCCTGAATGTCCTATTGATGGGACCCATAGGATGTGTGTCATATTCACCAGCTCTAGTAATGTGCCAACTCAGGTGGACACAAGATGAACCCCCAAAAGAGCTGCTTGGTTGAGCATATTTCCTATATCAAGAATGTGAAAGAATCAAGAGTCAGACAATGGCAATAAGGTCAGTATGGAACAATATTCACATAAAAGGGCGTGATGAGTTAGGAAGGCGGATCATAGCTCGAACAAAAAGATATGAAGCATGGAGAGAGGCAAGAAGGGGGTGTCCTTCAAAACCGGAACCCCACCCATCTTTGAAAACAATGCTCTTACAGAAGATCAAATGCTGAAAAAAAAAATTGAAATTCTAAAAGCTCAGATGGGGGTTTTGGATGAAAAGAACCAAGTTGTAGAAGTAACTATCGTCAAGCTCCAAATCCAGGTGCAAAAACTGAATTTACAGATCGAGAATTTGAGAAGTGAATGTGTCGATTCCTACGAAGCCCCAAGTCGCATGAAAAGGGCAAGAAAAGAAAAAGAAGCAGTGATCCAAGAGTTGCAAGCAAAGGTGGAGTGTCAAGAAAACACGCTAGTCAGAATTCTGAAGAAGAAAGAAGAGCTTGAGTGGGACGTAGGGATTCATGTCAAAACAATACAAATACTAAAAGAGAGAGTTGGATCTCTACAAGAATCCTTGGCCCAAACCGAACTTTACTCTGATCGAGGATGGAACGAAGCTGCCAGATATCGACAATTATTAGCAGAAGCTAATGAAAGGGAAAATTGGCTCAGGACCAAAATGCAAGAAAATGAAAGAGGAGAAGCTCAACGTCACGCAGAATGGGTAAAGGGATGGAAATTGGTTGTAAGGGATGTGATCTATGAAAAGGAAGCATGGAGAAGAAAATATGAAGACATGATTGGTAGAATTCAATATCATACTTCCCAGTTGGTGGATCGATTTGAAGAAGTATCAATTCAGGTCTACAAGAACCCTTTCCTCCATATAACACCAGAGGTGACTGAGTTCTTCAAGCATTTTGGGAAGCTTGCAAAGGGATTCGGGAAAAAGAAGATGAAGCTCTTGGCATAGTATTTTGAGGTCCCCAAAGATGGGTTAGAAATATGAAAACTCTCGATGTATTGTTTTTCTAGTTGACCAAAGATTCATGTTTGTATTGCAACATCCATCCAATGAAATAGTAGTTTTCATCAAATTTTTGTGGAATGCTCTCTCTTTTTCCAGATGATATCTGTCGAGGAGTGAATTCTCTCTTAGATACTTCATCAACTATATTTTTACCCTAAAAACGATGTGTTTTCCGCGTAAAAATATGGGTATCATCAAACAATAACATTGCTAGTACAGATGTGGTCTATAGAGGAGTGAATTCTCCCTTGGACTCGACATCAACTGCAGTCAAGCTAGAGGGAATTATACCACTAGATTTGATTGCAGGATGAGTATTCTTGCTATAAGTGTATGCGACGGTCTTCCTCTCAAAAATGGAGTTTAATTGGTTTATGCTCTTTCTTTTGATTTTATTCATTCTTTCTTTCTTTTATTAAATAAAACAGTGTGGTTTTTGAACAATTGCTCCAAGACACCCTTATCGTACTCGATCACAGGCAAGAGCCATGGCGGATGAACTAGAAGAAGTTCAAGAGAACAGGGATGAAGTTAGTCAAATCAAGGATCGGATGGCTAAGATGATGGAGATCCTACAAGAAATGCAGAAGGAGAAGAACACAGAGGAGAACCCTCCAGCCTCGAACGAAGGACAGCCAGCCACACCTCTCATCCCTCCCGATTTTTCTCAGATTCCTATTCAAGGCTTCAACCAACCAGGGTCCATGATGCCTCTCAACCAAACTCATTTTTAATTTGACCCGAACAATCCCCCATACGGTTTGCCTCGTGGATTTGTACCACCAACAGCCCCCAGTCAACAAGATAGCATTCAGAACTCCGAACACATCACTCAGACACAAATCCCCACCAATGTTGTCGAAATACCGCAAACACAAACTGTCAACCCTACAGATGGTAACACCCCGATAGTGACACCTTTTGTCAATCCAAGACCCCCAAAATACACCCTACATTATGGACCCCAAGGGGCTCAAATGATGCCAAACTTCGGTTCCCCCTCCATGCCATATTCATTTCCCCATAATATGTACGGAGAAACTCCGGTGAATCAGTCGAGAGGGGATTCCCAATCTAAAGAAAAGCTGGAAGTACTAGAGGAAAGATTGCGGGCCATTGAAGGGGTAAATAGTTATGGTCTTCGGGATGCCTCGGAACTTTGTCTGGTGCCAAATGTTGTAATTCCGTCGAAATTTAAGGTGCCCGACTTTGAAAAATATCGGGGAACTACTTGTCCCAAAAATCATTTGACCATGTATGTTAGGAAGATGGCGTCACATGCCCAAGATGATAAACTCTTGATTCACTTCTTCCAAGACAGTTTGACAGGGGTAGCTTCAAATCGGTATACGCATCTCGAGCGGGCACACATCCGATCCTTCAAAGATCTAGCGGATGCATTCCTGAAGCAGTACAAGTACAATATTGACATGGCTCCCGATAGGATGCAACTCCAAAATATGTCAAAAAGGGATGTAGAGACTTTCAAAGAGTATGCACAACGATGGAGGGAACTGGCTTCTCAGGTGGAGCCCCCCTTAGCCGAGAAAGAAATCATAGTAATGTTCATTGATACACTCCAGTCGCCCTTCTATGATAGAATGATTGGGAGTGTGTCATCAAACTTTTCTGACATGGTCATCATCGGTGAGAGAATTGAAAGTGGAATGAGGAATGACAAGATCACCGAGACTTCAGTGGGGAACGGCCCAAGGAAAGCCCCATTTGTGAAAAAGAAAGAAGGAGAAGCACATGCAGTAACCTTTGAACCAAAGAAACCGAACCAATGGAGACCTAACCAAACAACCGCCTTCCAAGCCCAATACGCCCCATATTATCAACCACCTCCATATCACCAAGCCAATCAGCCATACATCGCTGCCACCTCACAATTTCCAAATCCTCAACCGATGGCTCCTTAACGACCATCATATCCTTCTCAGCCTCAAACACACCCTACCATGCCACCTCAAATTGTCCAACCCCTAAATCCAAACCCAAACACCAGCCAAACAAGACCACAGTATAACTCGGAAAGAAAACCAGTGCGCTTTGACCCGATACCTATGACCTACATTGAACTATTCCGCCAACTTGTGAGCAAATCCGTGCTAACTCCTATCCCGATAAGACCAATAGACCCTCCTTAGCCAAAGTGGTATGACCCAAATGCTCAATGTGAATATCACGATGGGGCCACAGGTCATTCCACCGAGAGTTGTAAAGCCTTGAAGTTTAAGGTGCAAGACCTGATTAATGCCAAATGGTTGAGCTTTCAGAAGGATGCTCCAAATGTGGCACAGGGTCCTATGCCAAATCATGGAGTTCGGGAGTCAATGCCATTGAAAGCTTTTTGGAACATACTCTCAAGAGTAAAGTGGCCGATGTTGGGACTCCTATGAGAGTTATTTTCAGAGAGATGTGCAAACGCGGATTGATCCAAATCCCGATCTTGGAAGAAAAATATCTTGATGGAGAGATAAGGTGTGACTTCGACGGGAATATGGGGCATTCGATTGAAGACTGTGCAGAGTTTCAACAAGTTGTGCAGCGGTTAATGGGTATGAAGATTATCTTAATTGGTTGTGAATCAAAGGAGTACGCCATTAATATGGTGGCTGAATCTACAATTTCCCCAACCCTAATTAAGATAACCCCTTTTACTGTGGTGGTTAATCCTCAACCAGTTCCTGAGCAAGTCACTCCGAAACCAGTGGTGATATACTATACTGAGAAGAAACCTTTGTCGGTTCCAAGTGGTCCAACACCAATCGTCATCCGAGTTCCAAGTCATTTCCCTTACAAGGACACCAAAGCGGTACCATGGAAATATGAGATGTAGGTTCAACCCAATCCTTCCAACGGGACTACTGTGGTTACCAACATTTCAGGAATTGGTGGAATAACTAGGAGTGGTCGCATTTACACTCCTGAGGTATTGCGAAGGGTGGAAATAGAAAAGGAAGGAAAGGATCACAAAGGGAAAGAGAAGGTGGAAGAAATTCTAGATGACAAGGAAGCAAACGAGGGTGAGAATAAAAAGGGTGTATCTGATGAAGAAGTAGGTGAATTCTTGAAGTTCATCAAGCAGAGTGAATATAGGGCTGTGGATCAGTTAAATCGAACTCCTACTCGGATATCTCTTTTGTCTCTATTGATGAACTCGAGCCACACAGAGAAATCTTGATGAAGGTGTTGAATCAAGCTCATGTCTCCCATGACATCACAGTTGATAAGCTCAATAACATTGTAGGTAACATAGTTGCTGATAATTATGTCACTTTCACCGATGATGAAATACCAGCTGAAGGTATGGGGCACAACAAGGCATTGCACATCTCTGTGAAGTGCCGAGACCATGTCATGGCTAGGGCTCTCATTGATAATGGCTCTTCTTTGAATGTAATGCCGAAGTCAACACTGGCAAAGTTGCCTTTTGATGGAACTCATATGAAGCCAAGCACAATGATTGTAAGAGCTTTCGATGGCACCCGAAGGGAAGTCATGGGAGAAATAGAATTGCCCATTCAGATTGACCCTTGCACCTTTGAAGTACTCTTCCAAGTAATGGACATCACACCAACTTACAGTTGTCTCCTAGGACGACCATGGATCCATTCGTCTGGAGCTCTACCTTCCACATTGCACCAGAAGGTGAAGTTCATTGTTGATAGTAAGTTGATAATTGTTTCTGGAGAGGAGGATCTGTTAGTAAGCAAGCCATCGACAACCCCTTATATTGAAGCTGCCGAGGAAGCTCTCGAGACCGCCTTCCAGTCACTTGAAATTGCCAATGCCACTTATGTTGGGGAGGGAGTTCCACTCTTGAAACCTCGGTCATCCAAAGCGTCCATCATGAAGGCCAAGGTTATGCTTGAAGGAGGATACCAACCTGGAAGCGGTCTGGGGAAGAATAACCAAGGTGTCGCTGACATCCTCATGCACACTAAGAACAAGGATAGGTTTGGGTTGGGATACAAACCCACTAAGACCGACAAGATGAGGGTTATAGAAGAGAAGAAAAGAAAGAGGTTGGCTCGGCTGGAAAATCGTGAATGCGAGGCTGAAAGGGTTCCCATCTGTGATATTCGACAGAGCTTCCGAAGCGCAGGGTTCGCATTCCTGGACCAAGTAGCAGCTATTGAAGATGATTATCCTGCCGATCATGGTCTCAATCTGGTGTATCCATGCTCTCCGGATACAGAGCTCAACAATTGGGAGATCATTGAGTTCCCCAAGACCATAGAGTCCCTTTCAAAGTAATTCTGTAATGCTTATCCTTTAGCTCTGCCCAAGGCTTTAGGAATTTTGTTGTAATGGGCTTACTTGTTTCTGTTTCAGTATGACCTATCAATAAATGCATGCATTCAGTATCTTTGTGTTGTTATCTCTCTTTTTTACTTTCGTTTTTGTTCACCATTCCTCACCAATAAATGCAGTCTCTCGTCTTTAACCTTTATTCATTCATTTTCCCTGATAATTACCAAAATGCAGATCTAAAAGTGACTCTCTTGAAAACGACAGTGTTAGTAACTCATCATACAATTTTGACTATTCCATTGATCATGCTGAGGAGGTTGTTGATGATGACGGGGAAGTTCCCCCTGAACTTTTGAGATTGGTGGAACGAGAAGCCAGGGAAATTCGGCCCCATGAAGAGCCGAGTGAACTAATCAATTTGGGAACCAAAGATGATAAAAAAGAGGTCAAGATTGGCCTTTCCCTGAAAGAAAATGAGCGGAACAGGTTAATCAGGTTGTTGATGGATTATAAAGATGTTTTCGCATGGTCGTACCAAGACATGCCAGGGTTAGACCCCAATGTAGCAGAACACAAATTGTCATTAAAGCCGGAGTGCCCTTTAGTAAAGCAGAGGCTACGAAGGATGAAAGCGGAAATGTCCTTAAAGATCAAGGAGGAGGTCAAGAAACAACTGGGTGCGGGTTTCCTAGAAGTTGTAAAGTACCCTCAATGGGTTGCTAACATCGTTCCTGTTCCCAAGAAAGATGGAAAGGTTCGAATGTGTGTTGACTATCGAGATCTGAACAGAGCTAGCCCAAAAGATGACTTTCCTTTGCCTCACATTGATGTTCTTGTAGATAATACTGCTCAACATGCATTATTCTCTTTCATGGATGGCTTCTCAGGATATAATCAGATCAAGATGGCATCTGAAGATATGGAGAAAACTACATTTGTCACTTTGTGGGGAACCTTTTGCTATAAGGTTATGCCCTTTGGCTTGAAAAATGCTGGGGCAACATATCAGCGGGCTATGGTGGCTTTATTCCATGACATGATGCATAAGGAGATAGAAGTTTATGTAGATGACATGATCGCCAAGTCCAGATCCGAAGATGACCACGTTGATAATCTGCAGAAACTTTTTGAGCGGTTAAGAAAGTTTAAGCTCCGACTGAATCCATCCAAATGCACTTTTGGAGTGAAATCGGGCAGGCTTCTGGGGTTCATTGTTAGTCAAAGAGGAATAGAGGTTGATCCTGAAAAGGTTCGAGCAATCAACGATATGCCAGCACCTCAAACAGAGAAAGAAGTTCGTGGGTTTTTAGGAAGATTGAACTACATTGCCAGGTTCATTTCCCAATTAACAGCGACATGTGAACCAATATTTAAACTGCAGCGCAAAAATCAAGCTGTGACATGGAATGAAGATTGTCAAAAAGCCTTTGAGAAAATCAAACAATACCTACAAGAGCCTCCAGTCTTGATTCCCCCAGTGCCTGGAAGACCTCTCATCATGTATTTGACTGTACTAGATGAATCTATGGGTTGTGTACTAGGGCAGCACGATGAGTTAGGGAGGAAGGAACGTGCCATATATTATCTAAGTAAGAAATTCACCAGTTGCGAAGCCAATTACTCACTACTAGAACACACTTGCTGTGCCTTGGCTTGGGCGGCTCGCCGTTTGAGGCATTACATGTTGTGTTACACTACCTGGTTGGTGTCCAAAATGGATTTGATCAAGTATATCTTTGATATGCCTGCTCTGACTAGAAGAATTGCTCGCTGGCAAGTCCTGCTATCAGAATATGACATTGTCTATGTCACCCAAAAAGCGATAAAAGGGAGTGCTCTTGCAGAATATCTAGCCAATCAGCCGGTAGAAGATTATGGATCGATGCAACGTGATTTTCCAAATGAAGATATAATGACTTTGTTTGATCGTGAGCAATCACCAGAAAAAGAAAAGTGGACCTTGTTATTTTACGGAGCTTCTAATGCATTGGGGCACAGAATCGGGGCAATCTTAATCTCACCAGAAAATTATTATTTCCCTGTCACTGTGAGGCTCTGCTTCGATTGTACAAACAATATAGCCGAATATGAAGCTTGTGCACTAGGGATTTTGGCAGCAATAGAGGCAAAAGCAAGGACACTGGAGGTATATGGGGACTCTGCATTAGTCATCCACCAGCTAAGAGGGGAATGGGAAACCCGAGATGCCAAGTTAATCCCGTACCATGATTACATCAAAAGTTTGATCGAGCAGTTTGATGAAGTCACATTTCATCATATTCCCCTAGAAGATAACCAATTAGCTGACGCGCTGTCTACCTTGTCCTCAATGTTCAAAGTAAGTGACGAGAGTAACCTACCACTCATCAAAATGGAAAGTCGTAATCATCCGGCATATTGTCAAGTGATAGAGGAAGAGTCTGATCAAAAACTGTGGTACCATGACATCAAATGCTTCATCCAAAGAAGGGAATACCCTCCGGGTGCTTTGGAAAATGACAAAAGAACTCTAAGAAGACTTGCAATGGGTTTCTATTTAGATGGAGATATTCTGTACAAAAGAAATCATGACATGGTGTTGTTGAGGTGCGTTGACGCAAATGAAGCTAAACGGATAATTGAGGAGGTACATGAAGGATCCTTCGGAACACACGCAAGCGGTCATGCAATGGCCAAGAAAATCTTGAGGACTGGCCAATATTGGTTGACAATGGAGGCTGATTGCTTTAATCATGCGAAGAAGTGCCATAAGTGTCAAATATATGCTCATAAGGTTCATGCGCCGCCAGCTCCCTTGAATGTCATGTTGGCACCCTGGCCGTTCTCAATGTGGGGAATGGATGTGATCGGGCCAATCGAACCAAAAGCCTTAAATGGACATCGCTTCATTCTTGTTGCCATTGATTATTTCACAAAGTGGGTTGAGGCTGCATCATATCCCAATGTGACCAGGAATGTCGTGATCAAATTTGTAAAAAGAGAATTAATTTGTCGTTATGGGTTGCCGAGTGAGATTATTACTGATAATGCAACCAACTTGAACAACAAGATGATGAAGGAGATGTGTGAAAACTTCAAGATAAAGCATCACAATTCCTCCCCGTACCGCCCAAAGATGAATGGAGCAGTTGATGCCGCTAATAAAAATATCAAGAAGATTGTCCAAAAGATGGTGGTGACGTATAACGATTGGCACGAGATGTTATCTTTTGCTTTACACGGCTATCGTACCTCTATTCGCACCTCGACAAGGGCAACGCCATATTCTTTAGTTTATGGGATGGAGGCAGTGCTCCCGATTGAAGTGGAGATCCCCTCATTAAGAGTACTGAGAGAAGCAGAATTAGAAGAAGCTGAGTGGGTCCAGGATCGACTAGACCAATTGAACCTCATCGAAGAGAAGAGATTAGAAGCACTATGTCACGGTCAATGGTACCAGAAAAGGTTGATGAGAGCTTACGAGAAGAAAGTACGCCCCCGGCAGTTTCGGGAAGGTGATCTAGTGCTCAAAAAGATCCTACCAATCCAAAAGGATCATCGAGGGAAATGGACTCCGAACTACGAAGGACCTTACGTTGTGAAAAAGGCCTTCTCTGGAGGGGCTTTAATTCTCACCAGGATGGATGGGGAAGATCTTCCACTCCCTGTAAACTCAGATGCAGTCAAAATGTATTATGCTTGAACACACTTCCCAAGAAGAAGAAGAAAAGAAAAGAAAAAAATGAAAAATGAAAAGAGAAAAAGCTCGCTAGACTGAAAATCTGAAAAGACAGCCTAGGCAAAAGTTAGAGCAACCCGCTAGGCTGAAAACCTGAAAAGGCGGTCTAGGCAAAAGTTAGGGTTCAAAAAAATAAAAACGTAACAATGGAAGTGTCGTCAAGCAGATGAACTAGGGCAGTCAGTAGGTTCGAATGTATGAAGACTGGGGCAAACAACATCTTCGAAGCCAATTAATGAGCAGTCAAGATTGTATGAGGGATACTGACATTAGTCATTGAGAGAGACATCACCCGAGGAGATGCGATTCTACTCCGCAATGTTTTGCAATTTATGCTTTGTACACCTTTTTCGATCCAAATATAATGACATTGACTTCCCTTACTTTGTTGCGCTACCTTGGTCCCTTTCTCTTAACTTTTGTGTGCATTCAGCCTGTTAAATATATACCAAAATGTGAAACAAGTATTGGTTTTTCTTTAGCGATGAATTCCTTAGAAAGCCTCGAAAGGTCATGGGGGGGCACGATGGGTCCCATATAAAGGGCAATGAAGAGAGGAAGGAATATTAAAGATCAGCCATCGGGGATAATTATCATCAAAGACGCCTACCATTAGAAAACAAGAGTGCAAGATATCTCTCCCCGATGAGATGGGCCTTCTTTTAGTTCATCCTCAAGACTGACTGTGATCGACGCTTTTGAAGGGTCAAGGATCCAATAATGAAAAAGAAACAGCAAAGAATAAATAATTTATCATCAATATTTTGCATCGTGCCCAAAATTAATAAGGGTTCTCATCATCATCATTTTTTTCTGTAAATTGAAAACTAGTTATTTGAGTTTTCACATTTTCATTCCATCAGTGAGCAAAATCGACATTCATATATTGCATTTGTCCACATGGCCTCACAAGCTTTTACCTATCCGTTTGAGCTTCTCACGGGCAATCCACCCCGTAAGCTTTTTTATCTTTTGGTTCGAGCTTCTCGCGGGCAATCCACCCCGTAAGCTCTTTTATCTTTCGGTTCGAGCTTCAGACAAGCAATCCACCCCGTAAGCTCTTTTATCTTTCTGTTCGAGCTTCTGACGGGCAATCCACCCCATAAGCTCTTTTATCTATCTGCTTGAGCTTCTGACGGGCAATCCACCCCGTAAGCTCTTTTATCTTTCTGTCCAAGCTTCTGATGGGCAATCTACCCTGTAAGCTCTTTATCTTTATTTCTAAGCTCGTGACAGAAATCCACCCTGCAAGCTTTTTATGTGTGTACCTCGTTGGGTAATCCAACCCGCTGGTTCTTTACAGGAAATCGTGTTGTGGTCACGGGTCCTTTTGCTTGTCAGTATATCCCGAACCAAATTAGAGTTCATGTCTTTACTCATTTCTTATAACAACAATAGGTTAACTATAGTTACACCAATTATATAATAAGAAACAAGTAAAGAGGGGCAGCTGTGAACACCTAATTTTGTCCGGGTATTTTATCCTTTTAATTAATATTTACAAAATTAAAAATGGAAAATAAATAAAAAATAAAAAAATGTGTTTATGTTATTAACCCAACTTGTTTCTGTTACAAGTTGTTTTGAATCCAAGCCCAAGTAAAAAATATATGTATATAAAAAATAATAAAATAACAAAAATAAAAAAAAGCTTTCAATGCTCAGTGTGTTCTCTCCATCGTACAAGCTTTCAATGCACAGGCTCAAGCATAGGCTTCCATTTTGGGTATTCTTCAGAGCTTGGGAAGAGTATTTTACCTAGATCAGAGGAGTGGAACACTAAAAATGGAAATCGAGAGATGACCTGAGCATGGTAACCCCCTACAACACTCAAGTTTGCAAGGTCCCAATGACAATGAGCAGAGTTCATCTCCTTCTACAAATAGAGGACAACAGCAACAAACAGGGTGAGGGAAACAAAAAGAAAAAAAACAGCAAAAGACGTCCCTGTTTCTCCTTCTCCCTCCCTACATCATCTTCCTCCTCTCATTCTCCTTCTTCTTCAACAACCCAACAACAACAAAGCAAAAAAAAATACGTAAAAGTCACACACACTCACCTTCCTCCTTCCTCTCCCCACAACTCATCCCATCTCCTTCTTCCTCCTCCTACAACAGCCACGCAACCTGGGTTCCCTGTCCCAGCCGCACCACGCCGCGCCACCACCCGGATCCGTGAGACCACCACGCGACCTCCGCCGCTGGGAGGTGCGGATCCACGTTTCGGTTCGTCCCTCCGCGCCGTCGACCACCACAGTGCCACCACCCCGACCCCGCTCGGAGTGGGAGGACGGCCACGAGATCCAGCCGCGACCCCACCCCCTTCTTCTCCATCGCTCCCGGTCCGCTCTCGCTTACATGGCCACCCGTCACCACCGTGCGCAGAAACCGCCATCCGCCGCGCCTCGCACCGCACGCCGCCTTGAAGCCAACGGCGAACCACCCCTGTTCGCTCTCCTCTGCACGCACGCTGGTAAATGAGGAGATGGGAACCTCCTTTTGAACTAAACTTGTTTTTTTGCTCTTTATCTCCTTTTTTTCTAAAATGTCACTCACCTTTTCCTTTCTGATCTTTTTTTATTGTCGTGGGTTTGTTTTTTGTACAAGGGAATGTGCCTTTTCTTTTTGCCTAATGGATCAAAATTTTTTAAAAAAAGGGATGAAGTTTTTGTCCGAAATAATGTTCTTGAGCCCTTTATTTCCAGATTATTATTTTTTTTAGGTAAACTGATTTGGGCCAAATCTGTTTTTTGGATTGGGTTTAAGGAGTAGGTAACCTAAACGGTCCTTTTGTCTCTTTCTTTCCAAAAAATTTAAAAAAATAAAAATAAAAACCTTTTTTTAATTAAAAAAAATCTTATTAATTCACACAACAATCTACAATGTTGATGTATGATTTTTCATCCTCAAACGTTGTATGAATTGTAAGGGTTCATCGTATAACTTTGCTATCTTTAACCCTGTGCAAAAAATGAATTTATCTTGAAATAAAATCTTTTTAAAAAAAATAAATAAATCAAATCTTTATCAAAATAAAAATCAATCAACCAATCAAATCATTTTCAAAAGAACTACGTGGCTTTGAGTTTCCCATCGCCCCGGGAATACGTAGGAGCAAGATAAATCATCTTGTCGGGCCAAAACTAAATTTTCCTTTTTTGTGTCTCTTTTTATGTTAAAATAATTAATCAAAATAATTAAAATTTTCTATTTTTGGGATGCTCTATGGACACGGTGCCATGTTCAGTCCCTTAGATTTGAGGTTACCCTGTGGACTCATATGCCATGTCCAACCTCATTTAGTTTTTTATAAACAATAAATTTAAAAAAAAATAAAAATTAATAAAAATTAAAATATTAAAAGTTAAAAATAATTCTTTCTTGTAAATAATTTTTGGGGTAAAATAAATATTTAAAGGGCTGTTAAAATATTTTTTTGCACAATTAACTTGAGGTACCGTTTTTAAACGGGCGATGTGGGGTGCTCACACCTTCCCTACTCTTAACCTACTCCCGGACTCATCTCTCTTTTTTTTAGACCAGTTTTCCTTAAAATAAATGGTTTTTCCAATGTTTTTTTCCTAAATAAAATATTGGTGGCGACTCTCTCTTTTTTATCCCTTTTCGCGCTTTCGACGGGGACGGTCGCGATAATATTCAATCAGATAATTGCCATACTCCTGAACCAAATTAATACCAAGATGAATAATGGAAATGTATTATGGCAATAAGCTTAATCTGATGCTCCCCAACCATTGTAAATGAAAAGGGGCTACTGATGTAATTAATCCTTTAGTTTTTTATTCTTTATTTTCTTTATTCTTTAAAGTATATATAACTAAATGTATACATCCTAGAGGAAAACACTACAAAGCTCTAGGATTTACATTATGCCAGATTATTAAGGATCTACAGATTTGAATAAATACCTGGATCCATATTGTGTTAAGTGTTTTTTAAGAGTACTAGATTTGATCACCAATTGTTGCGAAATCTCTACGGCAATCAATCACGAACACCCGTTGGCTTGTGGTTCTTCCTCAACCTGGACTCCTTATGCCTTAGTCGCTCTTCCAATGGGGGAAAAGAGAAGAAGAGACGGTGTGTGTTGTGTCCGATGTATTGGGGACCATAACCTATATATAGGGTGATTACCAATTAGGGTTCCATTGTTTCGAAATTGGTTATCAATGACAACACTCATATTTCACCCATATCAGATAATAATTAATTAATGATAATCAATTATCAAATCAAAAATCTAATTGACATTAATTATCTCTTAATTTAATCACATATCAATTAGAACTCCTAATTAATAAATAATAATATAATATAATTAACAATTTACGATATTTGTCAATATTCAACACCTATCCCAACTTATATCATCCGCCATTCCCAATTCACTTGGCCGCAAAAACTCCCCCACAAACCTACTGCTGCAACCCCTCTCTCCCGCCAGCATTCTTGACCACAAAAAATTGAACAAGAGAAACAGGACGCCAGGAACACTGACATAGCAGAACCACCTTCCAGAAGAAACACCCGAGGATAAGAATTACATAACTTCAACACCAAATGCTTTTAAATGAAAAATGATTTACATCTTTACCTTTTTCGCATTTTTCTCCCTTGATATTGTTGTTGTGTTGGTTATTACAATCATATTGTGTGAATTCGTTTCGTACTTTTTTTTTTATATAAGCGAATTCGTTTCGTACTATATAGCATATAGCTGTTAATCAATAATTGTCATTCAAGCAAGCACTAATTTATTTTTTCAAAGGAAAAAGAAGGAACATGGAATATGGAGTTAGATACCAACTTGCTCTATCATAGTACCATTAAATAACAAATTATATTCCTAGAAATCACATTCTTGATAATAGAGTTTTTTTATCTTCACACGTGAAAATAAAATTTTGACAAGTTTCTATCTATCATTCATTTTATGTCATAAAAATAAATTTTTAAACTTGTATCAAATATGGAGAAAAAAAAATTCCATTACCAACATTACCATTTTTTTAAAAAAACTTGTAACAAATACTACATAGAATTCTTGTATTTTTACTTACAATTAACTTGATCTAGCACTTAGTGCATTTTTGTACTCACGAGACTTAGGGTGAGTGGATGGTAGCTTGGCACGATATGATGGCCTTCTCCTCCAAGTATTTATTCAGTGTCAGGAAGTGTACTTGAAGTGGTACCTACAAGACACTCCAACATTCAAATTAAGGTATGATATGAGAAGCTTAGCAAGAGAATGAATAAACAATAACCATATATTTTTTGGAGTATTTATTTGTAGTAGAATGGTGTGGTTTACATAGACCCATGAGAAGCACGGGATCCTCTTTGAGGAGGTAAGTCAATCGCGTGAAAATTAATATCCCGTAAGTTCGATTCAGGTTATGGAGCCTCATAATTTTCAATATTCAAGATTGTAAATCATCGATGACAAATTTGCTGAGTCAGATGTCAAGCTGCTTATATCAGGACCGACTTAAGGATGAGATCACCAAAATCCTTGTTTCAAGCATCACTCAGGAAGGGGACATTGAGAGGATTGCGATAAAGATTTAAATAATTGAAATAACTTTAGACCTCAACTATAGAGACCCCCACTTATTTGTTTGGAATTGATTTTAGGGTTTCAAATACGTTGGACCGACCTTGATCTGTATTATTGTCTAAGAGACTAATTTAAAGGGAGTTGGGTAGGTTAACCTTACAACTTATTACGTACACATTATCAATATCAGATTTTTTGATGATTTATATCAACCAAATTCAGATGTACCTTGTTTAATCCGGACACAGAACAAGTTGTCCACTCTTGCCTCGTGAATGAATTTTGTTGACACTGCTATATCATTTCAATTCAAATTGCCTATCCAACACTCTGATTTATGGAGAAATTAGTTAGGAAAAAGCCAAAAAAGCACCCAAAATGTAAAACCTATGGCATTTATTTGGTTGACGTAATTTTCATTGTCATGCCTAGGGTTGAGAACTAGTGTTTACTTAGACATCATTACGGACTTCACGGACTTATGATTTAATTTAGTGTATTTATTAATTAAATAGATTGGGCTTAAGTTTTTAGAAGAAGACTAATTAACTATGTAAGTTTGAGCGTTTTAAAAAAGTTTATATAGTAGTTTTAGAAGTCAATCTATTTATTTAATTTTTAGTATAATTAATAATTTATAATACTGACATAATTTATTAATTATATATTACCATAGTCTGTTTATTTTATATAAAAAAATAAATTAAAAGGTCATACTAATTTAAATATTAAAAGTTTAAATTTATGTTAACATGCAAAGACTTTCAAGTAATAATAGTCTTTAAAGAGACTTTGGAGATAAATTAGACTTTGACAGCATTATAAACAAATTAGGTCGAAAAAGGAAAGCTTTTATATGAGATGACATAATGAATTGAGACATTTTGTCCAAGGGGCTCCTCCCGTACAACAGTGTGTTCGGATAGAATGGGAATAAGCAATTAAGCATAACGAAAGAGAAGGAAAAGGTCTCATTTGTTTTATTGAGTTTAGGAAGGCGTTAGACGGGTATTACTATTTAGCGCAAGTGGAAAGGATCCGTTTGATTTCACATTTTTAAAATTTTTAAAAATCAAAATGCATATAGGCCAAAGTTCAGAAGTTTAATAAGACTTATTCCGCTCACAAGTCACAAGAAAAAAAATATTTGATGTACAAGCTTGGTACTTAGAGAAGCAAGTTGATGTATAGGTTCGAATACCTTCACATCAAACATGTTATAATGTTTTAAATTCAAAATAGAGATGGGCAGTACTTGTTGTTTCCTTAAACTCAATTGTTCACGTGCATAGTTCCCTCAGCCATTACTAGACCACTTCGCATGCCGACACACAGTTGCAGTCCCCCTACAAGCCACACAACATTTCTTTGCAGAGAGAAAGCATTGCATTAGGTTGTTGGAGCTATCTCATCCACTGGGTTATTATCTACCCGTACAATTAACCAACCGCGTTGTACTGTAGTAGGTTCTTGGAATGTAAATGATGAATGCTAACTCTACGTACGGTACATCAATTTGTTTGACATGTGCGGTCCAGGCCAATGCAGCTTTCAATTCTGAATCACAAATTTAAACCCAAACGTATCTGCAAATAAAAGGGTCTATGATTTCATTTCACACATGAATTTCCAGTAATATGGTCATTGCCCACTAGCTCCCAATCAACCGCAACTTATATCATATTCTAATATGCTAAAGCTGCACCACCGGCCAGGCTTCACCAACTTTTGTTGGAAAATTAGTTGCTCAGGTTAATTAAGACACTTACCAATGAACCAAGACGAAATAAAAATTGGACCAAATACCTTTGAATTGTCACTATTTGGTATCATGTGATCAACTTTACAGCTGAAATAATGTCGAATAAAGTCAGTTTTTTTATTGGCATTGTTATTATTTGTTATGTTAGTGCGGGAGTTGAACCCATAACCTTCATCTTATCATTCCAAATCCTATCTCCATCCCCAAAACCACCAAGAACTCTCATCCAATATAGTTAGTTGATTTTATGACTATCAAAATTATGTAACTAATCTTCTTAGATTAATTGTTTATTCGAATAGTTAATTATATTTCTTAGTTAGAGATATTATGATTGCAAGAAGATGAGTGAATAAAATACTTTTATTAATTGAAAATGAATTACAGAAAGAGGTTTATATAGTTGAGATAGCAGCTGAGTTTGTTGGAATAATCAACTAACAGAGCTATAAAAGAGGTCAAGTAATGTGAGCTATAAGAGGTCAAGTAACAGAGCTATAAAAGAGGGAAAGAAAGCTAATTAATAGAACTAACTATAACAAAAAGCTAATTAATAAAACTAACTATAACAACTAATACAATTAATAGCCTCCCTCAAGCTGGTGAGTGAATGGTGTGAACTCCTGGCTTGTGAATATCTGCTAGTTGATCAGAACTAGATATTGGAAGTAAACGAAATAGTTGAGCCTGGAGTTTCTCACGAACAAAGTGACAATCAAGCTCTATGTGCTTGGTTCGTTCATGGGAGGAAGCATTGGGCAGAATGTGGCGTGTAGATTGGGCATCACAAGATAAAAGAGTCGGGGATTTAAATGGAACTTTGAATTCACCGCAATGGTAAGTGAGCCATTGTAGTTCGCAAGTCATTGTTGGGCCAACGCTCGATATTCTCGCTTTCGGGAAGAAACGAGATGGTTGCTTGCTTTTGGACTTCCAAGAGATGAGTGAATCACCAAGAAAGACGCAAAATCCAGTTACCGACTTCCTTGTGTCCAAGCAGGTAGCCCAGTCGGAATCACTGAATCCTTTGAGATGCAATGTGGAAGTACTTGGAAGAAGATGAATGAATGAAATGCTTTTATTAATTGAAAACGAATTACAGAAAGAGGTTTATATAGTTGAGATAGCAGCTGAGTTTGTTGGAATAATCAACTAACAGAGCTATAAAAGAGGTCAACTAACAGAGCTATAAAAGAGGGAAATAAAGCTAATTAATAGAACTAACTATAACAAAAAGCTAATTAATAGAACTAACTATAACAACTAATACAATTAATAAGAAATTAATATACTACACCTAATGAATGATTGGGATAGATTGTGCAAGGTTGGGTTCCAAATAAGGGTTAGAGATTTTGGCAATTGACAAGGTAGATTAAAAACAACATGAGATTATCTTGCGAAAAAACGGAAACATTTTTTGAACATCACAATGGGGCATCATACGGTGTTAGTGTCCCTTTTGTTTTCTTGATATATTATTGTTATGCGTGTAAATAAGAGATAGAAATAAACACATATTCCGATGTTACATACAATGTCTATATTTTTGTGTTCAATTAACAAAAAAAATCTCATAAAAAGTAACCAACATTGGAGGAACAAATGGATTGGAATATTTTGACTTTTGAGTATACTGAATTGTTGGGCTCTTTTGAGTATAATGAAATGTTGGGCTCGGGGAGCACAAAATGTTGTGTAGATCTTGACCGAGCATAAAGTATTGGTCTTATGGACATTTCCATTTATATAGTGTATAACTTGAATACTCGATCCCTCTTTTTTCAGTGCGGGACTTATTCAGCAATGCCAAATTTATACTAAAATTTCTAACAGCTTCTTTCTCAAGCGAAAACCATTTCCAGTATTTAATCAAGAGTCACATCTCAGCCAAATCGTGCCATATATTACAGGTGGCTTCTATGGTGAGGGATTAACAGAGTCCCTCACATGTGAGGGAGTCAAATACACCATTAGGTATAATATTAAAATATATGAGTGGTTGAGATCGTTAGTGGGTGACTTGAACTACCGGTAAATGCAAGTTTTATGAATTTACCCCATCCTCTTGTTAAACAAATTTTGTCATTTAATGGACGATTTTGCCCCTTGCAATTGACCATTGAAAACCCTAGTCTCGTTCCTCTGCTTCTGGTAACCGTTGAGCATCGCTTCCTTAGAAGCCATGGCTGCCCAGATACCCAGCAAGGTTTCATTGACCATCAATGGCAACAGCGCCACATAACACAAGGTCATCCTCTCTTATTGAACCCTAGTATGAAAGGGAGGAAGACAATAGGTAGAGGGAATTCAAGCTCATACATTCGATACCCTCTCCCTTCACTCCTTGGTAGTTATATTCATTTTCTCTCACACAAAATGCCTGAGCTGAGAATTGCAAAATGTTCCTAGCATATCTGTTAAATTGCCCAAGCCAATTGTTTCAACCAAGAATAAACACAAAAGTTTCTTTGAGCTCTTGCACGACCCCCCCCCCCCCCCCCCTCTCCCTCTATTCTAAGTAATCGTTGGTCCCAATGGAGGAGGTGGGTATTCCCAATCTGAGATGGCATCCAGCTAAAATGAAGTCATTACAATACATTGTTTTAATCATTGTGGTTTATGCAATTTCTCCATTGAAACATTTGGAAGTGTCATAGTTAATTTACAATAAGCTTTTATGGTTTGTGCAATTTGTCAATTGACACAGTTATATGGCATTTCTACGGATCACACTTACCTGTTCTAATCTATCAACATTGTGCCAAATTTATACTAATTAAGAATGATTCGTTGTGCAGGCATGGAAATGTATGTAGCAGATGGTTGATATGAAATATACATTGATGAGGCTTGATTTAGCATAATAGTTTACATAAACTTGTGGTTATGTGTCATGCAACTTGGAGATATGTAGTGGAGACAGTTAATATGTATCATGTTCCTTTTTTTGTATGATAGCTTGTGAAATTTTGTAAGATAAGTGTGACATCCTAATTTGATTTGTGTTAAGTTTTACACTTGTAATGTCATCCTTTTTGTGAATGTGCATAGAATGAGTTCCTGCCACTATATCGTGCTCTCACCTACTCGAGATGATTAATGTATACAATCAAATAGTTGAGTGCTTGCAATATAAATTGAATGAGAAATTTGCTAAGCATATACTTGTGCAACATAATTGGATTGATAAAATCATAATTAAACAATAGAAGAAGAATACATGACACTGGGAAGCACATTTGTCCAATATATGGTGGGTAAACTAAGAAGCCCCATTTACAAAAAGACCAGCTTTACAAATTGATAAGCACTATTTACAAAAAGTATCTTAAAAAAACCAGCATCGTCATCTTCAATAACCTCTAGTGAATCCTCCTCTTCCACCCTCACATCCATGGATTCAAGTCCTTGCCATCAATGAAAATTAGTGAAATCAATAATCAACCAGCCAATCCAAAACATATCTATATACATGGCTGTCTTTTACCTTAGACCTTGAAGATGACTCCTCCATCCACTACTTACAACAAAACGCAACTCAGGAACAAGTACAAATCTCTATTAGAATGTAAAAAATAAGGCTAAACCCCTATTTTGGGTAAATCAAGTTGGAGTGCTTGTTTGAACTTTACATTTGGGGTCATATTTTACTCGAACAACAACAACAGTGGGAAGACCCACCAGATCGATAGAGCATTTTTACAAACAAGAAACAACCTATACGCATGAAAACAGGAACATGATGAGCCAATAACGAAATTAAAACAGCTTGCCTCAACTTTATGGCCAATATCTTCTTCCTCCAAGCAAAGCCTTTGACAGAACCACGACACTCTGCATTTGTGGGGGCCGAACATATGTATCTTGGAAACACGATAAATGGCCTTCCTTTATTCGGTGCAAAACGAAAACGTTTCTGATGCTCACAAACTCACGAATGTTCGTCGACGTCTTCCTTGTAGAGAAGAACAAAAATGGCTTCAAGTGGTGTCTTCATTCAGAAGCAAAAAATATCTAAGTATATAGATCAGGGCCTTTTTTGCAAAAGTGGTAATTACAAAAGTAGGCTACAAGACTTTAAATTAATATTAGAACCACTGTGTTCACTTATGTCTACCTATAATAAAATTTTCAACATAAATTTAGAGAGCACCGCTATGATGCACGAATGAATTTCGTGAAATAGTTTATGAATGAAACATGACAAACAATAGACCCACATCATCAATTTTTCCAATTAATTGAAAATTAGGAAAAACTAAAAAAGAAAACTTACTTCAATCCATGCACGACTATTTAAAATTTATGCTCTTCAGTATTTTTCTTAAACAAATTTCAGTAACCTATCTTTTTGGTAGAAAGAAAACTCATTAATTTAGCTGCTTTATTATTCTCAAAATTATAATTAAAGTGAAAAGGAAAAGCTAATACTTCAATCCATGCCCGATAAGTAAATTTTTACGTTAAATTTTTTTCATTTTCATTTTTATCAATTCACTTAAGTTTAATGTGAAAAACAACATTCTACAAAAGAAAAAAAAAATTCCAATATGTGTTTGGTTTGCTTTGCAAATTAAAGTATGTGTTTGGGCCTCTTGCTAGTTGGGCTTGACTAAGATCGGCTTTAGAAAAAAAAAATTCAATATAGTATAAAAAAATATTGAAACTCGGGGATCCTCCTCCCTCCCTCATGATTTTTTTACTTGCGATGACTCTTCAAGATCGACTCTTTAGCTTTTGAAGCTCAGATTTTGAATTTTGCTGATGAAGATTTGGTGAAAAGTTGATAAATATATTTCCAGAATAGTGAATATTCAGCTAGGGGTATACTGGTTTTTTTTTTATCAAAAATGAGGAAGCGTCTGTTCTTGAAGCATTCAATCGCTCTTGTAAGCATGATGGTGTCTGTTTGCACTCTTTTGATTGTGATTGTCACAGTTCTCAAGCTTCCAGAGGCTTCAACCAAGAATAGTGAAATGGGGTTTTACCCAATCATCAGATCCAGAAAAGTTTCCTTGCAAGATGTTAAATTGTGCAAGTTTGGTGAAATGATGGTTGAAATGTTGCCTCAAGATCTTGCTTTTACTGTTTTTGTTCCTTCTGAAGAAGCTATGACTCGAGATCTGCGTCTGAGGGTGGATGAAAACTTGAAACCAGACAAGTTCAATGATACATATGCAATTCTCACTCGTATATTGGGTTTCTCAGCTGTTCCTCGTGCACTGTCTTCGGTTAATGTGCGGTTTGGTGAGCTTGTGTCGTATGATTCAATATCTGGGTTTCCTTTGTACATCTCAAAAGACATGGATGGAATGGTGGTTGTTAACAGGATTCGATCAAAAGTAGTAGATGTTAGAAAGAGGGAGATTGTTGTCCATGTTATGGATGGGGTTATTATGGATGCTGACTTTGAGCAATCGGTTCTACCCGATGATTCAGAAGAGAATTGACTGTATTCAAGTTTTGCTCTTTCATATTGTAGTATATACTTGTAATCAACTGAGGCCAAGTCTCAATACTTATACATGTAAACAATGTATGTATTATTTCCTTTTTCTTTATCTTTAATAAATATTATAAAAGTTCAAAGTTTTCAATTTATTTCCTTGCTGAAGATGTTGAAAATCATATGTACCCTTGTACATTCTTTTAATAGATCTTTGGTAATGTTCCCGGTCTATTTCAATCAATATTAGTTTTTTAATAAATTTCCGAATTTCGAATTTTCATGCTCAAAATACAGCTAAATCGAAGCCTTATATTATATATTTTGGAGATAGTGCAAATTTGCTTGAGCAATTAATTTAAAAACTTAAAAATATAAACATATAGGATTTAGAACTTATAAAGTGAGGGTATAGTTTGAGATGTACGGTAAGAAGACTAATCATCAATAAGAAAATCAATAAAAGTGATTTATCATATGTATACTTATAATCCTCTACTTTTCTATTTAAAGTGGGTATTGTTTACTTTAATGTTTACAAATTCATGACTTTCTGAAGGGAATGTTTTCAAATATCCTGCTCCACCAGTAGATATTTTCATTTGCATTTCTCATTACTGTGTAGAAATCTTGTCAACAAATTACAATAAAATGAATAGATTCTTCAAAATGCACAACTTTTAATACCCAACTTCTATTACACACATCTGACTCACTGTATATAACAATCTTCAACTAAATCCATAAACATGATTACTTCTCCATCTGTATCACCTTGAGTCCTTGATATCCTTAATTTATGGATACCACCAGACTAGATTTGATTCAAAGCTTATAATATGCTTTAAGTCTCCAACTAATCTAATATGTTACTCCATGGGCAGATGAGAATTAACAGAACTTACGGGAATAAAGATCAATTTCTGAAGTCACGATCAACTTTTTTTTACAATAGCCAATGGGTATTTAGTCTTTAACGGTTGTAATGAAGCTATAAGAAAATAATAATGAAACAAAAAGGAGCAGAATATTGAACTATAAAATACATAAAGCATGAGCGGAAGCAGAAAAAGTCCTCGGGAAAAAGATCGTTGTGCCATGTTACATGTATTTCCCAAACCCATGCATGAATGCTCAAGAACCAACAAAAGTGCCGGGAAAGGTTTAATAGTCTTGGTCCATGTATTCAATAACAGTGCTGTTAGCTGCAAGCATCACAACCCTCTCAATCCTTAACTTCCAGCTATACTTGGTACCGTCACTGATTTTGAGTCTTCTGCCCTTTCATGTTCTTTGTTTAGCATCTGAAAAGATACTTCCAGTGTTAAAAGTCACGAATCACATTAATGACTTCAGAATAGGAAAAGCTCATCTAAGGTTAGCAAGTAAAGGCACGTGTAGTCTTGATTTAATCTAAAAAGTATAAGATGATATTAACCCACTAAAATTTAATGGTGGATACTTCAGAGATAAAATAACTTTCGAGAGACCTTACATGTTTTACTTGACAAAGCTTATCTCATCTATCATCGGCCTAGATACTACACTTGAATTTAATTAAAGGTAATTCCAAACAAACAGTCCCACATTATTTCACTGAAGCCCAAGAGACAAAGAATTGCAAAAATGAGGAATATCTTACTTTTTTGCTTTAACCACTCTAAAATGGTTACTTCCATAATAAAATAACCAGTAAATATAATAAAATCAAAATCATCATAATGATCAAATATCATTAAATACATAGCATGATTCAGGATAGCGTCTCACCTTGTTGTTAATCAAATTGTGGAGTGCAATTACACTTCTAATGAGAGATGATAGGTATATTATCAGCATCATATCATTCGTTTTCACTACACAAGGAAGACAGGGTTCAACAATCTAGAAAGGACATAGCAGAAAACCATAACATTCAAACTTAACATACGATTTCACATTCTTAACCTGCGAAAGCCTTGATCAAATCAATAACATTAAGATTTGGTATCAGGTTGAATACATCCTAACAAAATGTAATAAAACAATAGATGAGATGGTGAAGCACAGCCACCTTACAAACTGTAAAAAGTAAAAATCAGATGATTTCAAGCAATTATTTTCTCCAGAAGATAATGCTTCAGCCGAAATTCCTGAACCATTTGATAATAGCCAAAAGAATCAGCAATTACTAAGAATATTGAAACCAACCTGCAGATGGTACAAGATCTCATGGTTTAAGGGAAGCTTTCCATCAATGACAAGGTCAAGGTAACTTATTATCTCTTTAAGTCGTGCATCCAAACCCTTCAAAGATGTCAGTTTTGCAATTACCTAAATAGAACAAACTATATCTTCAGCATTTGTCCTTGTGCCAAAAAGAGAATTTTCTACCATACTTAGAAATATGATAAGGAAAAAGAGAGAAAAGATAGCACCAAGAGCAGGACAACAAAACAGAACATATATAGAAAGGAATTAATATACAACGAGAAGTCTAATCAAAAGCACCTCTGTTGCAAGGGTGCTAATGGTTGTATCCTTCACATCTCTAAGCAAGTGTTCCACTCCTGCATATTGGCAAAAAGAATTTGAAACCATAGGAGAAATTGTCTAGACAACCATGATCCATGCGGATAAGATTCAAAGATTCTGTATTAATTGAAAAATTGAAAAATAAATGAACAATAAAGAATCCATGGCATACCTATTTCCTCAACTTCATGAGCAGCAATTTCTGACTGCACATGCACAAAGACCTTTTGGCTTTTCTGAGTGGCATTCTGCACTCGGAATAAACTATCTGTCAGCCTATGCCTACAGATTAGGTTTCAAGCGAACACTAGCTCCTCCCATCACATAAAGCATAATTATTTTTGCAACAAGCAATATCAATAAATCAGAGGTATAAATGCTTAATCAAGGATAAAAAAAAAGTACTTCAGTTCTACCTCTTTAACCTCTTCAACTGCATAGTAAGCTTTCGTCGGTATTCCCAGTTCTTTAGGCTCGACATCAATTATAACCAACACAGGATTTGGAACATAGCTGCAACAATGTGAAACTTTATCAATTGAGACAAAGATTAACAAGGAAAAAACAGCATGTAGAACTTCTTGTTCCATCATACTCACATCTAAGGATCAATTCCTGGTCATGACCAAATGTCACATGCATGCACAAATTCATAAATTAGTACAAGATTCATCTAAAGTGAGCTTGCTTTTAATGTGAATAATAAGGGTGGTCCTTAAGTAATTAAGTTAAGATTACAATGCACTATAGATTAAATCGAGGGTAGATACACCCTTACTTACTCACTTTATAGACAACTTCACTTTAGAGGAGCTTTTTCCCACAAATTACAATCACACAGGAACACAAAAGCAAGCTAAACACGCATGAAGACGATGAGAAACAGTAAGGCCAGCATTGGTTGGGATATTGCAGAACAGCAATAGGCACGTGCCTTGCTGATTTAAAGTATATTCATAAAAAAACTCGCCAAGAAAGAAGCAACTGCTCAATGATATAGGGAGAGTGACGTGGTTATCTTGTATTTTTTTAAGCCTCCTAAGTCCTATCATGTAAAACTCAGGAATCTCCTTGTACTATCTGCAATCAAGGCAATAATCAACCAAATACATCAGATATCCATTTGTGCTCCTAAACGCTGCATATTAATACCATAAGCAACCACAAGCAGTAGCCCCAAGCATCATCCAATGAGTGTAGGATGATGTGGACAGCAGTTAGTAGCCAATGTGGATACATCCAGAAGAAGCCAGGTTGCCTTCTGCATGCAAAGTACAAACACTCACCTTACTGTCAATCCACTACTGGTAGCAGCCTAGCAACCAGCTAGCACGCATGTACTGACCACCCACATCACAACTATAAATAAGACATTAGATTGATGTTCTAAGAGAAGCCATATCATATTTGTTAGATGAAGTTTCAATGATTCATCAAAGTTATGTTCACACGACCATGTCAGCACTCAAATGCAGTGAAAACACAGCGTTGAAATACAAGTGTGGTGTGGATAGGAAACATACTCGTTGAATAAAGCATGAATATGAAGGTCGTTTTGTCGCAGTTTCGGACCAGTACTATACCACCCAACGACATGCTCTTTAGCTGAGAAATAACAATAAGTAACCTACCATGGTAGATAACATGTGATTTTGAATTGGAATGTATAATAAATTGTTTAGATTAACATTGATTCATGGTAATTGTGGTCGAGAAACCAGATGTCGTCATCTTCTTCAAATGGCACGGCGTAGCTGTTGGTAACGTCGACGGTGCCCTTGAAGGAGGAGCCGAGCAAGACGCCGACGACGCGTTTGCGAGTGTCCTTAGCGACGCGGTTGTAGTTGTCTACAATGCTGAGTAAGACCAAAGGGTGTACTATCACTTTCTCTATCGCTCTCCATCATATCTGCTGCGTCTTTATCACATCCATTCTTACTCCGATTTCTCAATCCCCTTTCTTATAGGTTTTCTCTCCGCTTCTTCCCATTTCTTACTTTTTGGGCTCTCCAGTCTCTCATAGCCCATTATTCAGCCCAAATCATTTTTTTTTTGTGCACAATCATTATGTTATATTTTTGTTGTCCTTTAAAATTACTGACTAAAGAAAACTATTTAATTGTTAGAGGTGTAATCCTTTTTTTACACTATCAATTAATAATGAGTTGACACATAATTAAAAATGTTTAACTTTTGTAACAATTATCTTAAAAATTTAAATATAGGATGACATGTGATTAATTGTCAAATTATATTATCGGTATATCAAAATTAAACTCTAAAATAATAATAAATGTTTATATGCATTCTTTTTATATTTTATAGTTTTTTATATTTAGTATTAAAAAGATTAGTAGAAGAATTATGTTTCATCTCAATCGATAAGTGACAAGTTTCCCATGACACATAAACATGAGATATTCGAATAGTGTTTTCTATATACATAAATTCAAGAATCGAATTTAGTAATATTTAAGACACCTAAGCCCCTTTTTTTTTTCAACAACACTAACATATATTGGAAGAAATATGTTAGATTAATATAGATCAACTTTTTAAATGATGAAATCTTTTACACATAATTTGGTTTGAATGAAAATGAAAGGAAAGAAAATATAAGAAAAGAAAATAGAATGATTTTATAGCTAGTTTTTTTTAAAAGAGAACTAGAGAGGAAAAAAGACGGGTGGCACCCACACAAAATGTTTTCTATTTACTTATGGAAAGAAGGAAGGGAGTGAGATAAATTGTTATGGAGTGTCAAATTTACTCTTATCTACTATTAGTTTCCTCATCTAACATAGACATATTTATCTATTAAAAAACTTATATTCTTTCTTTTCACTTTTTTTAGGTTTTCTCTCGTATCAAACAACTTCTTAATTTTTTTTGGCTAAATTGCAGTTTTGGTCCCTCAATTTTTTCAATTTGGCGAAAATGGTCCCTCGACTTTTTTTTTTGGGTGAATTTGATTCTCTTAAATTTCAAATGTTGCGAAAATGGTCCATCCGTCAGGATTCCATCCAAACAGTAACGGATGTTGGTGACGTCGGGGTCAGGGCTGTTTTATGTGGGTTTCTTGGAGAAAAACTATTTTTAATCTTGGAGCAAAACTTAGGGTTCTTCTTCTTCGATCCTGACTGTGTGTGGGGCTAGGGTTCTTCACTCTGTCTTCGATTCTCTGTCTGCGAAACTTAGGAGAGGACACCACCTACACATTCTCAATTTGTTGAAAACCAGAACCCCTAACAACAGATCCCCAAACAACACCTACACATTCTCTAATTTTTGAGCTACAGAACCCTTGTATTTCTGAGAAAATTACAAACCAATGAGACACATCACCATACAGATAAAAATCAAGCTCATTGATATCTCAAAGCATTGACCCCCATTCTTCTATGCCCCTCCTTGTGTATGAGCGTTTGTTTTTTGTCAAAATGCTCCCTCATTCTTCTATGCTCCGTCAATCTGTATCAAAAATCAAGGAACCACGATGGTGGTGGGAGTTGGGTTTCTGCGTCTCCGCCGCACGGGCTTGGGTTTCTGCATCTCCGCCGACATGGGTTTCTGCTTCTCAGCAGGCATGGGTTTCTCTGTCTCCACTGGTATGGGTTTTCCATCCATGGTGGTCGAACCTCGAAGATGATGAAGAGAGGAAACCCACATGGGAACAATATTAGACTTATGTGGTTCTTTGTCCAAAGACCAAAGTTACCTTTTTTATTTTTTTATTTCTGATTTTTTAAAAATAATATTCAATATTATTTAAAATATTAGTTGGCAGTACACACCACCAACCTCCATTACTGTTTGGACGGAATCCTGACGGAGGGACCATTTTCGCAACATTTGAATTTTAAGAGGATCAAATTCGTCAAAAAAAAGTTAGAAGACCATTTTCGTCAAATTAAAAAAATAGGAGGACCAAAATTATAATTTAGCCAAAAAAAATTTCTTATTACTTTTTTTTTCTTTTTCTTATTGCTTTCTTTTAACTTTTTATCCTTTTATTTTTTGTAAAACAAAATTATGATTATTTTGAGAGTAACGATGAATGACATTCCCAACTTGACTAGACACTTCTACACCTCTTATTTTTTTTTGAAAGTTCTACACCGTTTGAGAGTGTGTGTATACTGTGTATATATTATATATTATATTATATAGTTTATGATGTCTAAATGGCTTATTTGTAATCGTAGACCACTAAAGTATACTCATGTTATCCTTTTATATATGCACTCCAAGGTGTGAGGCATCTCATGAGAGGAAGAAATTAGAATCCCAAGCCCTCCTACAGGATTGTGTCCAGACATTTTGAAGTCTACGACAATTGATAGGTCTATTAGATTTTTTTAAAATATTTTTTTTGTTTATATAGAAACTAACAATTACTATTAATTTTAATTCATTGTTATTAACAAAATCTCATGTGCAATTGATTTTTATCCAATGGTATCAATGCTTAATCTTCTAAGACGAAAGGAACAAACATTTTCATGACTGCAATCAAATTTTACTTTCCCGAAATTTGACTCCTGGCACTAATAAGTATTAAGAACGACCTATTAAAAAAAAAATCGTATTAAGACTATTAGGTCATATAATTATAACACTTGTTGTCAGCTTGGGTTAGAAAGTCACTTTGCTACTTGATGCTTAAATAAAATCTCCCCCACATACATGCTATTATTGGAGCTTTATCATGTTTTGATGTATTTATTACATGTTAGATTTTTGGGTCTTTATATAATAAATAAAATTGCAAAGGTTCAATGATCATGTGAATGTGGGGTGTGAAACAAATGCTTTAGTTGCTTTGCCTCACACACGGGCATGCCCTCATAATATTCAACTATCCAAGCATTTCCCTATAAATAAATAAATTTAAAAAAAGCTTAATGAATTTTTTGATCCATGTAAAATAGGGGTGTTTTGGGTCTAGTCCCTATCTTTTTTTTCTCTCTAAATTTCGTCCTCATAACTTTTAAAAATTTGTCGTTAGTCCCTATCGTCAACAATGGCCGTTATATGCCTACATGGCAAACGACGTTAACCGGTCAACGAGACATGTGGCAAAAAAAATAATTTTTTATTGGCACATGTTTTTTTTAAAAAAACTAATAAATTTTCAATTTTTATTTTTACAATCAAAAGTTAAATTGAAGGTTAAATATGTTTTTGGTCCCTGCAAAATGAGAGAATTTTGATTTTGTAACACCTTGTTTTTCGTATGCTTCTTTATCAGTAAATACATGCTTTAATGTATTTATTTTTGATAAAATCCAGAGGATGATTTTATTTAAAATAAAATCATTTTCTTGTGTTGTTTTATTGTGTGAAGTCACAGTAAAATTTTCGGTCGAAAATTGATTTAAAACCGGTGCAGCTTTTCTGCCGATTACAAGTTTACTGAGCTAGAGACAAAATTTTAATTCGTGAACGAGACGGTTATTGTTTTCATGAGGTTTTGTTTGGGTTTGGTAAATTTTCGAATTTTGTTGTCCGGGAATAAAATATAATATTTTATCCGGACGAAACCTTTAGAAAATACGATCGGATGTGCAACCGGTTACGTATTAAGCAGTTAAAGGAACCCTAAAGGATTAGAGAAGGCTTGATGGGAAGCCTAATTAAATGCTTATGACACACCTAAGAAAAAGTAAATCCTTACTTCATTCCAAAATCTTACTTTTCATCTTTCTCTCTCCAATCACATCACATCACATCACCTTAACTCTTTATCCTCTCTACAAGCAACCACCTTCTTTCTTCTCTTCTTTCTTCTTCTTTCCTCTCCAAAATCGTGCCCCCCCTCCCTCTTACTCTATAAATACCACTCTTCAACTTCACTCAATCACTTTCCTTTCTCCTACTCCATTAAAACCCTTAAGTTTTCATCTTTTTCTTAACTTCAAGCTTCCAAAGCTCTAGTTTTTCTTCTTTTCACTAAGTGTTCTTCATCAAAGTTGTTCCTCTTGATTAGTTTAATCCTCTCATGTATTCTTTTCTTTAAAAACTTCATCTTTTTCTAAAGTTTCTTCTTTATGTCATATATGAGCTTTCATCTTCAAAAATCTCTCAAAAATGGTAGAAAACTCCTTTTGAGTTGAAACCAATTTCTATGATCTTGTATTTACTTGTATTTTAACATACCAAAAGGTTGTGTAAAACAAAGTTTCCTAACCTCTACTTTCTAATGAGGCCGAACCATGCATATGGTTTAGATGGATCTTGTTTCAACTTTTACAAATATGAGTTTGTATTTAAAGATTTGTTTTCCCAAAATGATCATGGACCAAGGCTCCTTTATGTTAAAGGATGCTATGTCTAAAGTGATTGGAAAGTTTAAAGATTTGTTTTCCCAAAATGATCATGGACCAAGGCTCCTTTATGTTAAAGGATGCTATGTCTAAAGTGATTGGAAAGTTTAAAGATTTTTACTCTACTTTTATGTCATTTACTTTCATGCCATTTATATTTATGTCATTTATTTTTATGTCATTTATATTTATGACATTTGCTTTATGTCATTTACTTTATGTCATTTACATTATGTCATTTACTTTTATGTCATTTATATTTATGCCATTTACTTTATGTCATTTACATTATGTCATTTAATTTATGTCATTTATGTTTATGTCATTTATGATTCATTTACTTATGTCATTATACTTTAATTATTTATAAGCCTATGTTGTTCTTACTTTATGTGCTTATGAGCTTTGTTATTTAAAATCCTATGTTGCTTTCAAGATGATCATAGACTTGAGCTCCATAAGTTATTGGATGCTAAAAGGTCTAAAAGATTGGAAGAATTTAAAGATTTTTATCATAAAAACCCAAGGATGGCCGAATCTTAAAGGTTATGGACCTAGGGTGTTTCGTTTTTCATTTATCCAAAGTGATCATGGTTTTGAGCTCCTTACTATTAATGGATGCTAAACCAAAGAGATTGGAAAGTTTAAATGTTCCTAGCTTATTTTATTGGTTAAGGCCGAATCTCCATCAAAGTGTAACTTGGTGGGATTTTTGTTCAACTTTGTTTTAAGTAATCATGTTTTAAACTCTTAGCACTTGAGGATCATAAATCCCTAAGTTGCATATGTTTTGGAAACTTCTAACCCTAAGTTCTTGGTTGAGTTCTAATCCTTTGAACCTTGTGTCTTGAAACCTAGACTTGCATCCTAACCAACTTTGAAGAACGTTTGCGAAACAGTTTATTTTCTCGCATTCTCTTACCTTCTTAAGGTAAGAGGGGATTTTCTAAAGATATTCAATAACTGTATGCATGTGTGTATGTGTTTGATTGGATATTTACATGTTGATTGAGCTTACTTGATTATCTAGTGTACTTGAACTGTTATGCTATTATCTGATGTTGAATTGTACTTGTTCTAAATGATATAATGCATATATGTGATGAACTGTTTTCAACTGTGATATTAGCATTGAACTGATGATATATACTGTTGTTGATTGAAAGTTTGCTAAGCCAGACGTGCGTCTGTGCTCAACCGTTATAAGGATTAAAAACCTTAATAAGCTTTGAAGATGAAGGGATTGCTGTTCTTTTCCAAAAGCTCTTTAAACTTAAAGTACTTGTTTTAAATGTTGAAATGGTTCTGGTGAACTATTGTTATACAAGAGAAAAATCCTTTTCGAACTATGTGTCTTCAAGTGAAAACTTTCAAGATTATTTGGCAATATCCTATTGGGGGAAATATTTCAAAGATAAAAGAATTTCAAAGATGCTTTATAAAAGATTTTCAAAGAAAAGGTTTTCCTAAATATTTTAGAAACTTTCCGATAACCTGGATAGGTTATCGAGGATTCGGTTTTGAATTTGTTTTTCACTGAACGAAAAATAAGTACTTAAGAAAGAGAATCTAGTACGCGAGACGTTGCCTCTAGTATTCAGTTATGCGCACGTGATCTTGGATCAGTGTTAATTCGGGACTACGAGTCCTGTTTATGATGTGATGGACTGAGAGTCCAATTCTCGAAATTGAGGACAGTTCGTTCTGATTTCGTTGTGATGGACTTAGGTCCTAATCACGCTGTGTTGGACTGTGTATTCTAACCGCGTGTGATGAACATGATTAAAGGTGAAGGTTGTTTTCTACGACCACAACCCTTGACTGCGGCCACGGTCTTGGGCATTGTGATTGAGCATTCGGACTATGAGTCCTATGCTTCTGAGTTTTCAAGTGATGGGGAAATGATGATTTAAGTTGTTAGCTTTGAGCAGCAACAGTGAAAAGAATGAACACAAAGAAATCCTTTTAAATAAAATATTTTCTCATGTGCATTTCCCCAAGCAGACGTGCTATTGATGTATATATCAGATACAAAGATGGTATCTGGGAGTCTGTCCATGTAAACCGAGTGAAGAGGCACATGTGACGTTGCTCGTCCTGAGACCTTAATGCATGAGGGTAAGGAGGCAACTGCCCGGTGGGCTAGAGATTGACCAACTCTAATTCTTCTCCAGTGAAAAACGGTGTTGATATCTCATGAGATTAAGTTAGAGCCTGATATTGAAGTGTCATGCATATTTTCAAAGATCGACTGTGCGTGCTTGAGACCCTTTGATATAACACTGTTATATTGTGTATATGCATGATTTAACTGCTTATATGATTCTGTGATGTATGTATCATGTATATTGTTGTTGTGGGATATATCTTATAATGGTATCTCACTCTTACAATTATATCAGGTCTCTTCGGGTTTTGCTGTAGTACCTTGGTACTCTAGTGCCGATGTTGCAGAGGAGTCTTTCTAAGTCAATTGAAGACCTAGTGTTAGAGGTTGGGAAAGTATTCCGATTGGGGGTCTCTCCAATTAATATTTGATAGAATGATCAGCTTAGGAGTCTGAGTTGGGTTGTATATCTAAAGAGGTCGGTAAATATAGTGTGATATACATCCATCAGTAGTTTGAACTTTTCTTTCGAAAGCGGAAACTTGGAGAAATGTTGTGTGTCACGGTAACTTTGTTATGAACGTGACTTTACGTTTTAAATGTATGCATGATGGATTTCAGAGTTATCCCTATAGAAGAAAATTTTATACCCCATTTTTCGGACTTAAGAGGAAACAAATTTTCCGAAAGCAACCAGCAAATTATCTTTTAATTTACTTCCGCATGGGTTACGTAGTAACGCCCCAAGGGGGGTGTTACAGATTTTGGTCCCTATAAAATTTCTTCTTTGTTTTTGGTCATTGTAAAATCTGAAATAACTATTTTTTTTTTGTCCCTATTATCATGTGATATCTATTAAGTACTTATGTGTCCAACAGAAGGTCGTATGATTATCCCAAGTGACACACAATAACCCTCTGTGGAGTCAGGTTAGCATATGATTCCCTTAAAATTTTCCTTTAATCCTAAAATTAATTATACTTATCTTTCCTAATATCGTCAAAAGGTTTCTTTCAATGTTGGAGACTATTCATGGAATCATGAAGCACTCGTTCATGACTATTTATACAAAGGCAAACACTAATAAGTAAAGGTGTATCTGGTTGGTTTGGTTCGATTTTATGTTGAAAAAATCCGAACCAATAAAAAATGTTCGGTTTGATTTGGTTCGATTTTAAATAATTTTTCCTACAAACAGATTGATTCGGTTGGTTCGATTCGGACCCGAAAATTATCAAATTTTAAAATGTAAAAGAAAATACTTAAATCAATATAAAAATAAATAATAATAAATAGAAACGTTGTGTTGAAAGTTGTGTATTCAATTCTTTGAAAGTTTAAAAACTACTCTTTCTGCTATAAGATTTTTATTTTTTGAATCATTAACACGTGCAATGTTGGACAGATTAGAAAAATCAAAATATTAAATATTAATATTTATATATAAATATTAAAATATAGTAATCGGATCGGTTAGGTTCTAGAATCTTTGAACCTAATAATCGAAACAATCACCATCGGATTCAGTTAGATTCGGTTCAGGCCCGGATATTGAAAAATTCAAACCAATTTAATTTTTTCTATTTGAATTTTCGAATTCATCAAATTATTAGTTTGAATATTATACCCGTACTAATGAACATCATAAATATTAGAAAAAATTTATGTATGCTTATTTGTAATGATTAATTATTTTTCTTTAATTTTCTAAAAAACTTTAAGACACTCGTGAAGAAGATCGTTGTATAACTAATTGTATAATGAACAAACCACAAACCATTTCATATGCATGCTAACTTTACATCACAGAGGGTTATCGTGTGTCACTTGGGATGATCATATGATCTTCTGTTGGACACATAAGTACTTAATAGATTTCATATGACAATAGGGACCAAAAATAGTTATTTCAGATTTTACAAGGACCAAAAACAAAGAAAAAATTTTTTAGGGACCAAAATCAAAATTCTCCAATTTTGCAGGGACCAAAAAAATATTTAACCCTTAATTTAACTTCATATTTAAAAAAAAAGTTGAACTTTTTAATTTTTTTAAAAAAAAACACGTGACAATAAAAAATTATTATTTTTGTCACGTGTCTCGTTGACCGGTTAATGTCGTTTGCCACGTAGGTAGATAACGGTCATTGTTGACGACAGGAACTAACGACAAAAATTTAAAAGTTATGAGGACGAAATGCCGAGAAAAAAAAAAAAGATAGACACTAAAACCAAAACATTCCTATTTTACAATATTAAGAAGTTCGTTAAGGCAAAAAAAAAAAACTATCCAAGCTTAATCCAACATAGTGTACTCAGCGAGACAAGAGAACCAAGTTGAACGAGCTGGATGCAGGAGATGGAGCTAAAACTGATTACTATGTAAATATTAATTTGTTTTAACGTTCCAGGTTCTACACCACTAAATCTTTTCTTTTTATGCTAAACCTAAGTTCACTAAGTTACATTAATTTGAATTTATCAAAAGAGTGTCTTCTCCCCACCACTTCCGAAAAGATTCAGACACTGTTCACAGAAAGCTCAAGCTCAAGTCTAATGGTGGATGCTCCATTTGTTCTCCTACTGTGTAGGAAAACATCCTATTATCCCTGAACTCATTTGCATGCACTCTCAGCTTCTCTGGTTCTGATTCACCAAAGGAGTTCAAGGGAAAGAGTGGAAGAGTCTCAATCACCCTATCAGCCTCTGGAACTTGATACATCCCAGCAAATCCTGCGCACAAAGAAACAAAGTGAAGGAAAAGGGTCAAAAACTCAAACATCTTAGATAATTAGACCATCAAAATCCAAAAGTTAATTAAATGTTCTAAGACAAATGTTCCTAACACATTCTTTATAATACTCTTTTTCTAATACACTATATTCTATCAATTAAAATTCAAATGCATCCCACTATTCTAAAAATGGGCCCCACTTGAATTTCGTATGAACTACATAAATGAATTTCAATCAATATGATAGAATGTGTAGGAAAGAGAATTTTAGAAGATGTGTTGCTAGCATTTCTCGAATATATATTTGGTGGTTGGAAAACATGATGCAAGGAAAAATTTAAAGACCTTTCTAGCGTTCCTCTTAGATCATGTCAAAGAACCAACTACTCCAAGTGTTTAAGTTGTTGTAAATTAAGGTACATGAATTGATTTACTAAATCCGTAATATGCAATTTTATTTCGAAGGATAAGGGTAGGGTTATATATAAGATCTGTGGTAAAATTATGGATTTGGATTCCTTGAAAACACTGTATCCGCATATTCATTGATATAAACAATTAGATGCATTTAAGTGTGTATTAAAAAAAAATTTTAAAAAAAATTGATCTAACATATATAGTATAACTTCATGAATACCTGATTAATGCAGGAATCCAAATCCTAAAATTACAGGAATAACTTTATTAGATGTTTGATAAATGAAATATAGCACTTACTTTGTGTAAAAGCATTCACGGTGTTTCCTCTATTAATCACATCCTTATCATCGAAGGAGAACTTACGACGTTTCTGTCTTTCCCTAGCCTTATGGTTTTGAAACCAATAGAAGACATTCTTGCTCTCTATCTTACCATAAAAGCTAAGTTGGGTGGAGATCTTCTGAATCTGATCAGTGCTTGGGGTGCGGAGCCCAGACCTGAACAATTCAGTCAGAAGTTTAACTTGTTCAGTGGTGGGATTCCAACGCCCACACTTGGTGCCAGTACCGCCACTTTTGCCACGGACACTTCCACCTCCAATACAAAAGCCTGACATGCCCTCATCCATATTTCACTTCTAGATGTGCCTCTCAATTATTCTCTCTCTGCGCGCCTTTGAACTAAATAAAACTTTAGCTCTGAGTTTATCTGAACTATAAATATCCCAATCCGTGTGCGTATATATAATAGAGAAATTATATTTGAATATCAAATCTGGGATATTATATCATAGCTCTATATAATACAACTGAATGATCTAATGCCAAAATCTGTCTTTTTTTCTTTTCGTTTTATATTGCTTTTGTGGTGTCGTTATAAATATTGGATGAAGATCTGTTATCCCATTTTGGGTGTATTACATCCTGTCTCTATTAATAATATTTGTCATATTCTATATTTTTAAAATTATATGAAATTTTAACTTATATGATAATATATTATTGATGATGACATAATCTGATACAGCAAAATGGATTATCAGATCTCCATCCATGATTATACGTTTTGTCTGCTTTGAATTTAGGGAATATGTTAGGTTGAACCATATATGGATTTGATTGGTTTCATTTAGGCTGGTGTTTTTTCATGCTAATAAAGAATGGGAAGGATAAAGACATGCACAGGAGCAGCCATTCTTCAACGTTTCGGTACAGGAGCAAAGAGCATATAAGTTTCACCACTAGTAGTCAAGCTATATTTTATATGAATGATCAAACCATATTTAATTTTTTTATTTCCTCGAGTTCATATGCTTAGACACAACACGATGTGTTTTTCAGTAAAGTGTGCACTTACTCCTAAATTTTATATGTACTATTAATAGGAGATATATATATATATATTAATACCTTTATGTATGTTTGTAATTTTATTTGTCTTATATCTCTTATGCTTAATGCTTCGACAGCATACTAATCAGATTGATCCAATTCTATCAAGACATAATAGTTTAGCCAAAATTTGCTTTTTAAAAGAAGTACTTGTCTGCTAAAGTTCATAAAGAATGGTTCATATATAGGTGTTATATATTTTAGTCTGAGGGAGTGGCATGGGAAGTGAAAGTCAAAGTTAACATGGTAGTTATCTGTGTACTATAGGATGGTTGTGATTGCAACAAAGACTGACAGAGAAATTGAGTTAGTGTGATTAAGGTTGACGGATATATCTTCTTTTTAAGGTGTAGGACAATGAACATCGAGACAACAAAGCCACCAAATAGAGAGATTTGGATGGACAAATGAGGATCTGCAAAATACTAAGGCTTGTTTGGGAGTTTGGGAGGGGAATGTTTTGAGGAGGAAGAGGGGGAAAAGGGATGGGGAAAGAAAGGATATCTCCATTTTGCATGAGATTTATTTTTTTTTTTAAAAAAATACAAAAAAAAAACTTCAAAACCCTATAATTTGGGAAACTAAAAAAATGAAGCCGAGAAGAATTTTGTAGGATTATACTCTCTTCCACATCCCTTTAGGAAATGGATTCCCTGTTTAATTGCGTGATGCAATTACAACTTAATAGCAAATATTTTTAAGTTGGTTTAATGAATGTGTAATGCGAGCAATCCGATTTTAAATCAATGATTAAGATTGTTCACTACACGTTTTTTTTTTTTTTTTGAAAACAGGCAAAAAAACATCCATTAAACGAATACAAGGGTACTCATTAACCCGTTTACAATATGAATGATCCAGAAAAATGGTCAAATACAATACTAAAACTGCTTGTATCAGAAAATTATATCAAAACTAATTACCACCTACAAACAACAAAGAGGCGCCAAACACCAGTCTGAAAAGGATGTGGAATGGCTGAGATTAGATGCAGCAGCCCACCTCCAAGAAGTCGCCTTAATCTTGTATAGCAAATTTGTATGATCAAACTTTCCATCCCAAAAAATAACTGTTCACTACATGTAAACGCGTGTTTCCATTACAATAGGAAATCTGAATCCATCCCTCTTCCCCTCACTTACTTATCAAATCCATCCCCTCCATTCCTCTTTAAATCCCAAACAAACCCTAAGCAACTAGTAACTGCCCCTTCAATTGGATGCTCAAGCTTCCCTTAATTTCTCCTTTTTCTTAAGAAACTGGAAATTTGAATTTTGAAGTCTGAAATATTTCGGCATTAAAGAGCCTAATGTAGTTAAGATAGATAAATGTAGGGGTGAGCATCGGGCGGTTTCGGGCGGGTTCGGGTGGGGACCATCGGGTTCGGGCGGGTTCGAGGTAAAAAAAAATAGAAACCGAACCCGCCCATCTATACCATCGGGTTGGTCGGTTCGGGTTAGGGCGGGTTCGGTCGGGTTCGGGCGGGTTGAAACGGGTTTAGGCTTTTTTATTATTTAATTTTATTCCAAAAAATTAAAAAAAAACCCAACGAGCCTAATTAAAATTTAAGGCTTTCAACCCAATTAAGTACCAAAAAAAATATATATATAACAGAAGAGGGGGAAAAAAAAAAATCTAAGATCCAGTCTTGGCAGTCCATTCTCCATTAAATTTTTTTTTTTTTTTTGTTATGAGCGGGTCGGGTCGGGTTCCGATGGGTGACATAACCCAGACCCGAACCCGCCCGCTCTTATCCATCTAAAACCGCCGTTTCCACCCGCCCAACCCGCCAACCCGTTTCAACCCGCCCGAAGCGCAAAAATTAATGGCGGGTCGGGCGGTTTCGGGCGGGTTGAAACATTTTGCTCACCCCTAGATAAATGTACGGGGTATCTCGTCGAGAATAAAAAGAGAAAAGAAATGTAAGGGGTATCACAAAAATACATGGAAAGAAAATTTTAATGAGGGAGTCAAAATATAAAATTCTCATTTAAAAAGTTTAAAAGAAAAGAAAAAAGTTGAGGGCCATACCTCAAGATCAACTATAGATCAGCAGGTGGAAGCCAATCCCTACGAACAGTGATTAGTCCTTCGATGATAGTGTTGGGATGCACTGGGTTCAGAACCGGAAAAAAAACTATAGATTCACCAGATTTATATGTTGTATTTAATTACGGTGATTAAGAGTTTAGGAACATTGGTTAAAGATTTCAATAAAAATAAGTTTTTTTATTGATAAATTAAAAATAACACTTATCAAGATATTGAATGCATCTAAGTTTTTGGGAAATAGGGATGATAATGAGTTAGAGAATGACTCTTCCTCGGTAGAGCAATTGAATAATGACAATGTTGCTAAGGTTGATTCTGATTTCATGGTGGTTATGTCTAAGTTTCATAAGTATAACATGATAAAGAATAGAACGCGTGATGCTAGACTTAAGTGACTTTTCTTTTTTGCATGAGTTTTGGTTTATGTCCCCCGTGATTTTGTTTTTTATTATTTTTTTCTCAATAAGTTAGGGTGACATAGGATCATCTTGCTTTTAAAAAAATAATATTGAATGTATCAATAAAAATTTTCTTTTATTGATTCCTTAACTAACGTTTGCCTCTGGTTAGTATTTTCCTTAATTTAAATCAAAGCATATATAATCATGGGCCGTTTAATGAACAATTCTTGCATACAGAAATGATACTTGCACATAAGATTCAAGTCAATTCAGAATATGTTGAAAAAAAAAGGCTGAAATAAGTTTTTTTTTTTTTGGTAAGGCTGAAATAAGTTTAAGTCATTGTAAATGTAGGTAGTTTGGTTTTTGTTTCTACTTTTTTTTTTATGATTTTCATCCTTGCAAAGTAAAAAAAAAAAAAAAATACCGTTCACAATATTACTATTTTTTAAAAAAATAAAATCGCTTAAGTGAATTTCAAGTCCTTACAAATAAGTGTTTTTGGTTTGTGTTCTTACGATTTTTTTGACGCTTTTCATATCCTTAAATTGGCCAACTCCCTACCATCTTCAACAAGAACAAGTCATTACCATCATTCCCCTAGAGGTAGCACCATGACCAATACTATTGGATGATGTTCAAATATAGCAACTTTAGTTTTAATTTTATATATATTTATCAAGGTAAATTTTTAAAATAACAAAAGTTAATTTTATATATATTTATCTAGGACGCCGCCGCCCCTCTCCGTATCCCCCGTGTCTTTTAACTTTCTTGTCTCCGCCACTTTTGTCGGTTCTTTTCGGAGAACAACTACCTACCATGCGGAAGCACATTAAAAAAGTTTGGCACCTGGCATCATCGCATTGCATTGCACCACCATTTCCTTCATAAATAAATTAAAGCAAAACAAATATTGCTGTTTCTGTTTAGAGCTGAATACAATACAAATCCTTTGAATGTGGGTGTGCGTTTGAGTCATGACAAAAACACATAGTGACAGTGACACATATATAGATTTACATATGCAGCAGTGACAAACATTCCATCCGGAAAGTCAGTCAGTGGGAGAAGATGCTCCTACCATTTGTATGTTCACTGCTGAGATTGTTGGAACTTCGATCAAGAAAACAAAAGCACAGCTTTCTATTTTTGTAACCTTGATCCACCTTCGTTAGTCGTCACTAATCTCCGTCAGGTTGGGCATACAAGATGAGTTTTTGCCTGTCAATCAGGTTTTTCTCCATACACAAGAGTCATGATTTGAACCCCTCACCACTTATTTAATTGTTTAAGCTGTCCAAATCTCTTATTACTTAGACCAACCAAATGATGGTAAGCAAAAACACAGCTTTGAGGCAAGTTAGGTTAATGTATAGATCATTAAAATGTAATAGAAGTAGAACTTGGCTAATAAGTAAAGCGCAAAAAAAAAAAAAAAACACTTGCATGATAAAAACTCCTTCCAGTTTCCACTTTCAGTCTTTCATGCTTGGCTAATAATATCCTGACTTTTTTTATATTATGCCTTATTAAGTATATTTTGAGTGAAAAGTAGATGAATGAATAATACAATATTATGAGAATATCGTAATATAAAAACGGTCTTTTTCTTGTATCAAACAAAAGACAATGCAGACCACTCTCCAAGAATCAAGATACTAAATCTACCTCTAAATCAAAACAAAAATAGGTTGCAATGATGCATGTGAATAGTGTAAACTACCTCTAAATCTGTGGAAAACTTGTACTGAGGGTCTAGTCCTACAAATCCCGGAAAGGAAATTGCATGCCCCCACTCCAATCTTGTCCTTTTACCAACCAAATAATTGTTTAAGGGTCTCATGAATTAAAGATTTATGATTCCAATTTCCAACCATGGATTCTTCAATCTATACACTGTTGATGACAACCACACCAAGTTACTACTTGTTAAACCTATTTTCTTCTGCTTATAAAAAAAAAAAAAACCTTTTTTCTTCTTTTTCTCTTTTGGTGAAACCCTTTTCATTTTTTAATCTGCCACGAATGTCGAATGAGACATTACTGGTATATAGTCAAAGAAGGGAATAAAGACACGAATGACGATGATGAGGTATATACACCAGTCAATATTTGATTCAAAATCACCGTTTCAAAGAAAACATCATGGTACTCTCAAGTATATAACATGCAACTGAGTGTTCAAATATTTATCGAAGACTAATTTTATAATAAATAAATACTTATAATGGTTTTGCTATTCACTACTCAAAACACAAAAAGAAAAAGAAGTTTTGATAACTCATTCTAAGTATCATGTCTTAAAAAGAAATGGGTATCATAAAATTTCACCAGATTTAAATTAATCAATCACTAGAACGGCAAAACTCTCACATAACATTGTTGCATTCTTAGGATGTGAATTCAAATTTAAGACCACCAATTAAACTAAGAGACCCGTATTATGATTAAGCTCCAAATCGATTTTTAATGGAGGAAACGAAGTAAAATGAATTAGTATCACAAACGTTCAATAAAAAAAGAGTGGTTACAAATATTTTCTACATTTAAATATTCCCTCTGGACTCAATTATAAGCAAAAAAATATCTATATTTTATGAACTCAAATATAAGCAAAATACAATCGACTAAACTTTATTTAATGTCAGTATTCAAAAAATCAAGAAAACTAATCAATCAAACTAATTATTCTTTTACTTTTCGAAGAACATTACACAATCCCGAGACAATTAAATGATAGTTTGATAATTATAACACATTTTTTTTACATAAATCAAGATAATTAAACTAAATTAATTAACTTCCTTAATAAGTATGAAATTAATTAATTTTACTTATAGTTGAGTCCGGAGGAATAGTTCTTAATCTTTTTTTTTTTTTTGGTATATTGTAGTTCTTAATCTTTTAACATAAATAAAACAGTTAAATTTCTAAGATTTAAAATTAAATACGGAGGAACAAGAGAAATGATAGTGTTTCATTATTTATATGTTTTTTTTTCGTTTTTTTATGACGTGATTTTTTTTTTTTGCATGAAATTGCTATTTACTTACATTTGCGGGGGTGCAGTTGCAACAACTTCAAATTGGAAATGTGTATATCCATTTTGCCCTTTATAAATTACAACAGACGATTATAGTTTAAGCATTAAATAAATAAATACACAAGTAGTGAAGAAAAGGATTCTGCTCTCTCTTTTTTCAAACGAGATTACATGACAACTGAAACACTGCACTGCAACCTCAGAAAAGATTAGAAGAAACCTACCTAACAATGTTAAGCCCTGTATTTAAAAGAATGTGTATGATGAAATACTGATATTCCAGATTTTGGAATTCACAAAAAGGTAACTTCCATAAGTAAAAATGCATTTGGTCATGGACAGACAGAATCACAGAATCTGAGCGGCTGTGTTCAATTTTTCGGCCAGGCTAAGCTGTGTCCTTGTTATGCTTGATAAATATAGCAAGAGCAAGTGATCCTGTAAAGTTTAAAAAAACTGAGAAGATGTATTCATAAACCAACAACATAGCAAACTAGTTTGAAGGCAAAAAACAAAAAAAACATAATTGCTTACCAAAATAAAAGCCTACACATATTATTTAGCGACTATTAAACAATACAATACAATACAATACAATACAAAACCTATTCTTACCTTCAAGCTGTCTTTAACAAGCTTATCAAAAGCTGATGACGGCAATTTTGGAAGGGAACCTACAGCATCTGATAGAAATCTCCCAAATCTGTTGTCCGGATCAATACGCCCTTCCTGAAGATGATGATGAATAGAGTCTCAAAGAAAACATGGCAACAATGATTAAAAAGGCAATGCCAACATACCACTACATCATCAACATATTTGTGGATGTCGTCAACCAAGGCTAGTAGATGTTGCATTGATGCTTCCATCCCTTCTAAATCAGAGGGGATTTTGTCAACAGAAGATGCCTTAAGAGTAACAATTGTCTCACCAGAATTAACACAATCAAGTTTTTAATCATTAAATTCATAGATCATTTCTGGTTCAATAATAGGTATCCTAAATATAAGCAATTTTTTTAATAAATTACTTGCAAAAAAAAAAAATTTAAAGGAAGAAAAAACACAATAAACAAAAACTTATATTGACAAGACCATGGTTGTCAAACTCGCGAGTTGACTCGTAGATTTCTAGGTACCCAAAACTGGTTAACTCGCAGGTGGAATCGAAATCTGAGCAAACTCGGTTTGACTCGGTAAACTCACTCGAAATCGCGAGTCTAGGTGCGAGTCACCGAGTTGGCTTGTTTTATTTAAAATTTTCCAAAACTCAGCCAAACACCAAGAGTACTGTCGCAAACCTGTCGTGCCATCACTTTGCTCCATTGCGAGACTGTCGCATTCTGATGCCAGGAGCCGTCGAGAGCCCGTCGTTGTGCCTCCCTGAGCTCATAGCTTCAGCCTGCCATCCCTCGCCTGCACAAAGGCAGCTGCGTGAAGGGCTGCCCTTCCCCCTGCTGTTGCGCGCCGGCTTTGTTGTTGCTGGTCAGGGACCCTTCAATTCTAGGTTTAGGGTTATTAGGGGAAAAAATGGGGGGTTGGGCCCTAAAGGCCCATCTAGTTAAAATTAAAAACAATAAAACACTAGCAAATAGTTTGGGCTGGTTGAGTCAAAAAAAAAAAGTTTGGGCTGGTAAGCTTCATAGGTCCTATTACATAATCATAATAATAATAACTATTATTATTATTATAATAGTAATAATAATTCCAATAAAAAAATTATAATAGTAATAATTATAATAATAATTATTGTTTGGATTTGGATTATTATTATGATGTTACTATTTAATATATATATATATATATATATGTGTGTGTGTGTGTGTGTGTGTATGTATGTATGGTAGACTCTTACGAGTCTACGAGTCGAGTTTACGTGTCGAGTCTACGTACCCTCCATGAGTCTACCTAGACTCGCGAGTCTGACAACCTTGGACAAGACACAGGTGGTAGAGAAATAAGAACAAAAAAACCAGCATAAAAGTCAGAGCCCTTTCTTACACAGCATAAATATAAACAAATGAACAACTTAACTGAACTATAAATATAATATAATATCTATATACACTTCTGCTCCATATGAACCTCAACCAAACTAAGACTTCCCCCTGTACACCCCAAACACAATACTCAAGAAAGTGAAGCTTCAGGTTTTCAGGGAACCATTTTACATGATATAAAGCAAAACTCATATACCAGCACTCCCAAAATACAAATAGCAACCGAGATCCGAGGTCGCTTTTTGAACGGAACTCGTGATAAAGGTGCAGAAAAACACGATTTTAACACAAATACATTTTGAATACTTACTAGCAATGTCCGTCAAAACACCCCAGATTTCATGCATAAGAAATTGTGGGAAACAGGTTCGCAAAACAAATTACCTTAGAGAGAATTAGGTAATTAGATTTTGACATAAACCACACACAAACTAGTGTATCTAGTGATACTTTGTACTCTGTAACTTTGGCCAAAAACGGCTTTCTACGAGGCGCTTACTAACAAAAGAACAGTTCACTAGGCTATCTTGTGATCCCACTGTCTTTACTATCATTCTCTACATAACTGTCAACAATTCAGCTTTTAACAGTATATTACATATTTATTATTTGTAGGTATCCCGTATTTCCATAAAAATAGCTTAAGAAATTACACAAAAAAAAAAAGATGATAAAGCAAAAGAGAGTTTAGATTCTGTCCTTATAGCAAAGCCAAGGGATGTCTAGATTACATAATTATGAGTTAAAACAAGCCATTATATCAAAATACTTATTATCAGACAAGAATTTTTTTAGTATGACCCAGAGCAACATTAGATTAGACATTGATTAAGTAAAAGGAAATTTGAAGCACTTCTCTGATTCTCTCTGCAGATGCATCCCATGAATTGATGAAAGCAAGCACAGAAGTTTTGCAATAGTGAAAAAGGAGAGCTTTGTAAAAGGAAAACAGGGAGTAAAGATGAAGTCAAATCAATGCATACATCCGATGCGCTCAGCTTCAACCATTCGAAGATCCAATGGAATTTCTTGAAACTCTGCAGCAATTTGCCGGTCTCCAAGAGATAAATTGTTGGATACATATGCTTTTATGGTACCCTCTCCATTCGCGAATCCTGTATCAACAGTTAAATGTATAGGATGGGATGCGGTACTTCACGAGAATAAAATTCATGGATTAATGCACTACCACCATTTACTCCAAGACCAGTTGAATACCTGCATAAAGTAACCAAAGTTACCCGTGCTTATTTTGCATAAAAATAAAATACATAAAGGGGAACGAGATGCCTAAGACCATAAAGTTGAAAGAAATAGAAGAAGAAGCAAATTAGCTTAAATAAGCTCTAAAGTCCCTTTGCATATCAACCAGTAATGCCCCACTAACGAAACCTCTCTCTGAAGACTGAAATCCAATAGGAATTAGGAAGTCAAGAAACCACGCATCCCAAAAAAGTAATACAAGTTTGAAACAAAATATTGAGGGAAAGTTGTTTCTTTCCACTTCACACAAATGCACCATGTTTAACAAAGAGCTTATGGACTTAAAAATTATATTGAGACACCATTATGAATACAGTATGTAGGACTTGAAAAAATGACAAAGTTTGAAAAAAAGTCAAAGTTAGTTATTTACAATAACTACCAACCATATATCAACATTGTGTGTGTGTATCAACATTCCTCCTCCTCCTCCTCCTCCAACCACCGTGAAAGGTCCTGCCTCTTTCTCTCACTCGATCACAAAACGCTTAGACGATAAGAATTTTCTGCTATGGCGCCAGCAAGTGGAGCCAGTTATCAAATCACACCGACTTCAGCACTATCTTGTTTCACCTCGAATTCCTCCAAGATTTACGAATTCGCAAGATCGTGCTGTGAATCGTGAGAGTGAAGAATACCTAGCTTGGGAATGCCAAGATCAGATGTTGTTCTCGTGGCTACAATCGTCTCTGTCGAGCACGATTCAATCTAGGGTTTTAGGATGTGTTCATACGTTCGAGCTATAGGACAAGATCCACGTCTATTTCCAGAAATTGACTCGAGCACGAGCTAGGCAATGGCACACTGAACTTCGCAACACAAAGCTTGAGGATCGCTCGATATCAGAATTTCTTGCACGAATCAAGGCACTCGTTGATTGTTTGGCCTCGGTTGGCGATCTAGTTCCAGCAAAAGAGCACTTGGATGTCATCTTGGAAGGATTGCCTCAGGAGTATGATTCAATCATCTCGATGATCGAAAGTAAATTCGGTGAGGAAACTCCGATTGAAGAAGCTGAAGCACTTTTGTTAGCTCAAGAAATGCGAGCCCAGAAGTGTCGCAAACTCACGATCCAAGAATTTGCTTCTGTTAACCTAACTCAGGTATCAACTTCGCCAAATACCTCTACCAATCCTTCTTCTTGTCAACCTCAAGCCCTAGTTCATACGTCCCAAGCTCCTGAGGATCAATATCCTGGTTATCGTGGCTCTGATAGAGGCCGTGGAGGTCGCTTTGGCAGAGGACGTGGTCGCAGTGGCCGTTCCTCAGTTCAGTGCCAGGTCTGCTACAAGTTTGGGCACTCTGCTTCTGTGTGCTATCACAGGTTCAACCAACACTATCAACCACCGCCTCCATAGGTGCCTCCCACACATCATCAGATTCCATTCAATTTTCAAGGCTATCGTCAACCTTCTCAAGGTTACAATCAACCTCCAACTCAGTATCATGCTCAGAACTATCAGCATTATCCTTCTCAGAGTCATGGTTTTGGTCCTCAGGACAATAACTCTCATCCACCACAATTTCAGCAAAGTCAATCTCAGAATTCTCAACCTAGTGCTATGTTGACCGATGATTCGGGAATCTCCTCATCTAATTGGTTTCCTGATTCTGAAGCTTCGTTTCATGTCACTGGTGATCCTCAACACATCCAGCAAATGACACCATTTGAAGGCCCTGACCAAATTTTCATTGGTAACGGGCAAGGTTTGCCTATTGATTCTATTGGTTCATCTCAATTCTATTCCCCTAATAACCCTAAAATTCCCCTTATATTGCACAAACTTTTACATGTTCCTTCCATCACCAAAAACTTGATCATTGTTAGTAAATTTGCACAAGATAACTCTGTTTTCTTTGAATTCCTTGTTAATCACTGTCTGGTTAAATCTTAGGACACGCATGAAGTCTTGCTCCAAGGCAAAGTTGGTGCTGATGGATTGTATGTGTTTTCCAGCCTACAATTGCAACCTCCAGGGTCCACTCTTTCCTCTTGTTTTGTAACAAATGTCTCAAATAATAATACTTCTACTGAGTTTGTACCTTCTGTTGTTGTTGCTCCTAGTTTACAATTTAAATGGCACCTTAGGCTAGGCCATCCAAATACTGATGTCATGCGTCTTGTTCTTCAACACTGTAATATACCATATTCAATAAAAGATTATTCATTTTGCTCAGCATGTTGTATTGGGAAAGCACATCGCTTGCATGCACCCTCTTCTACTACTATGTACAATTCTCCACTAGAATTAGTGTATAGTGACTTATAGGACCATGCATCTGTCCCCTATTCAAATAATTTCCTCTATTATGTAACTTTTGTGGATGTCTTTTCACGTTTCACATGGATCTACCTTCTTAAACACAAATCTGAAACGTTTACCATCTTCAAACAGTTTAAAACTATGGCAGAACTGCAATTTAACACTAAACTTAAGGCTATACAAACAGATTGGGGAGGTGAATTTAGACCTCTCACAAGATATCTCAGTGATCTAGGTGTTATTCATCGTCTGATTTGCCCTCTGCGCAAACATAGACACATTGTGGAGTTAGGCCTAACTCTACTTAGTCATGCTTCCTTTCCTCTAAAATTTTGGGATCATGCCTTCCAAACTGCAGTTTACCTCATTAATAGGTTGCCAACAGCTTCCTTGAAATCCTCCGTCCCTTGCACTACTCTCTTCAATCAATCCCCTGACTATAACTTTCTAAAAATCTTCGGGTGCGCTTGCTTTCCCTTGCTGAGGCCCAACAATGCTCATAAACATAACTTTAGGTCCCATGAGTGTGTTTTCTCGGGATATTCAACCTCACACAAAGGCTACAAGTGCCTATCTCCTAGTGGAAGAATCTACATTTCAAAAGATGTTATTTTTAATGAAATGCGATTTCCTTACAAAGAACTCTTCTACCACTCCAACCCCAAAAGTCAGTTCTGTCCCTGCGGTTCCAGCCTCTATTCCTATCCCTGTCTCCTCTCCTTTAGTGGTCAATCCCTTACATTCTCAGTCCAGCAATAGTCACCTATCTCCTAACAACACTAGTCCCCTATCTCCTAATAATAGCACTCAGTTTCAGCCTCTACATCCTCACACTGAGTCCACAAACTCTCAGTCATCTATTCCTATCCAAAATAAGTCCTCTAACCCTGCTCATAACCTTGATGAGTCCATCAGTTCATCAACACCTTCATCCCCTAATCCACCAACCATTCCTCCCAACATTCATCCTATGCAAACTAGGTCCAAAAATGGCATTATACAACCCAGACTTCACCCCACTCTACTTCTCACTCACACTGAACCAAAGAATGTTAAACAAGCCTTAAAAGATTCAAAATGGTATGCTGCCATGCAAGAAGAATATGCAGCACCCATGAAAAACAATACTTGGTCCCTTGTTCCCCTTCCTCCTAATAGGGAACCAATTGGATGTAAGTGGGTCTTTAGAGTCAAAGAAAATGCTGATGGCTCTCTAAATAAATACAAAGCTAGGCTAGTGGCTAAGGGCTTCCATCAAATGTTAGGTTTTGACTTTAATGAGACTTTCTCACCAGTTATAAACCTTGTTACCATCAGAATTATTCTCACCCTGGCTCTCACAAAAAAGTGGGATTTACTACAGCTGGATGTAAATAATGCCTTCCTCAATGGCTTTCTAGATGAGGAAGTGTATATGACCATTGCTGTGAAAATTGAGATTCTAGTGAGGATCGGGAGGGGGATGGAAGATCGTAACTCGAAGGATCGTAACAAGGATCGTAAGATCCTAGCTAAAGTAGAAAAGTAGACTTGTAAAGTAGAAAACTATACTTATACATGTACATATGCATGAAAAACAACGTAGATAAGGAAAATCCATAATCATAATTCACAAGAAACCAAATCCAATACATAACACAAGCATAATAAGTTCATAAACATAAGTTCATAATAATAAAATAAGACAAAAGCATAATAAGTTCATAATCAAAATCAAGTCAAGCTAACTCTAGCCATCTAATCTATAAGAGAGAATTTAACATAATCTCAGGATAGTCACCCTCATCCTTCATATCATCTTCATTCTCATTTATAGCATCATCTCCAAGTCCTCCAACTATCTCATCAACATCATCATCAATAGGAATCTGCAGATCATCTACAGGTGCACCACCAACACCAACATTTTCTGGGACTGTAAGATCTAAAATGTCTTCATCCAAAATAGGTAAATCTGAATTTTCATCTTGTACATTCTCCTCCACAATCCAATCATCATCAGAAGAAACATCTTCAATGTTGTAGTTATTTGCTTTCCTAGCTTCCTTCTTCTTGTTCAATCTTGAATTAGCCATCACAAACACATCATTCATGGTCTTTTGCTTCAAACAGTTCCTTTTCTTGGTGTGGACCTAAATAATCATGAAAACAATTAACTCATTTTAGGTACTAGGTAATTCTAAGAATGAAATTAATTGTGCTTCACAAATTCAAGTTCTTACCATCTCAAAGGCACTCCAATTACGTTCGCAGCCGGATGAACTACATGTCAAACTCAATACCCGAATAGCAAACTTCTGCAATTCTGGACATTCATCACCATAAGACTCCCACCATTGTGCTGGAGTTTTGGTTTGAAGTGCATGTTGAGCTATTGGATGACCAAAAAATCCCTTTTTGAACTTGAAATCCTCAAGTCGGCGATCCAACTTCCCTATTTCTTCAATGTCTCCCACCATTCTTTGGAAACAATCATACAATCCTCTCTTGACTTCCCAATCCGAATTAAAATTAGGACCATAATGCAACATGGGGTTAAGGTAGTAGCCTGCAGCATGCAAAGGCCTATGCAATTGGTTGTCCCATCTTTGATCAATGATTTCCCAAATAGGAGTGTAGCTAAGAACGAATAAGAAATTAATTAGTTTCCAAAATAAGTCTACAAATTATATCATTGAACAAGTCGAAGATAATTACCTTTTACAAACGCCATTGAAGGCACTTTATATCATCTCTTTAGCTCGGTCCATTCCTTCATAAATGAAGCCCATGGCTGGCTTCTCGTCCCCATCCACCATAAGCTTCTTACCACTTGCAATTGTTTCTTTGTGGACCGGAATCTTCTTCTCAAAGTCCTCCAACATAAGGTCAATGCAATGAGCCGCATAAGGAGTCCAGTACAACTTCTCCCTCTTCTGCATCAACAAATCACCAGCTGCCTTGTAGTTAGCTGCATTGTCCGTGACAATTTGGACAACATTTTCTACCCCAACCTCTTCAACAACCTCATCCATCATTCGAAAAATCTTGTCAGCTGTCTTGGTAATGTTGGATGCATCAACAAACTTCAAGAAAACTGTTCCGTTAGGACTATTAACTAAGAAGTTCAATATAGTCCTCTTCCTCTTATCGGTCCATCCATCTGTCATTATGTGCAACCCGCTTTCTTCCAAAACGCTTTATGATCCTCCAAGCTCTTACCAGTAAGATCAACTTCTTGCTTCAGATACTTCACCCTAATCTCATGGTAGGATGGTGACTTGAATCCTATATACCATGTCGGGCAACTAATTCAAACATCTTTCGAAACTCATCACTCTTTACCACATTAAAGGAATAGCATTTCTGTAAAGGAATCTGCCTATTTCTAGGCATGCCTCCTCCCTCATGCTCTTCTTGAATACACTATTGATTGTGGGTTGAGAGCTAACTCCCCTCTTCTTGAAAAGATCAGCAGAAGTCTCTTCCCTCTTTCTTTTTCCATCCTCATCAGCTGCACCACCTCCTTCATGCTCATTTTGGCTTGACTTATTAACGAGCCTCTTATGCAATGAAGTCACAATGTCCCACATTTCTTTCCTAACTGTATCAGGCACTGACCTACAAGCTCCAACATCCTTTGCAGTCCCTGCCAAATGATGCTTCATTCGATGAGATCGGGCTCGTTATCACCTTCTCACAATATTTACATTTTATTTTTCTTGCATCCCCATCCACTGAAACCCCATGCTGCCATGCCACATCGGACCTAGTCCCAGAAGCTTTCAGATTAGTCTTGCCACTCCCACCAGCTTCGTTCCTATTAACAGCACTACCAGCAGGGTTACTTGAAGCCATTGTTGTCTAAGAACAGAATAGAGCAGAGCACAAAGAGAAGGGCGAATGAAGAAAAACAGAGGCGAAGAAGAGAACACAGGTGACGGCACGTCTGAGAAAGGAAGAGAGGGAAGGGGCGGCGCTGGTGGCCGTCTGAGAGAGGAAGGGGACGACGGCGTGGAGCTGTTTGGCTGAGGGAGGAGACGATTTGCTGACAAAGGAGTAGAGGGAAACGGGGTTTGGGAATGGAACGACACTTTAGGGTTTTTTACTTTTAACAGTTTCACACTTTTAAATTTTAACTGGGCTGTAAAATGGACCCGATTTAAAATAACCCGGATTTTCGAATCGGGTTGTCCCAAACCCAACCCTAAAACGAAACAGAGCAGGATCGGGAGACTCACAGAAATCGGCGTTTCTGCGATTTTTCGATGAAGAACGACGATCTCGCCACGATCCCAGAGGCGATTTAACACGCAGAAGGGGCTGAAACTCGAAGAATCGCACGATCTTGCGATCTTGAACGCGATCCTAACAGCAATGTATATGACCCAACCTCAAAGCTTTGAAGCCACTGATTCCTCTCTAGTTTGCAAGCTCCACAGAGCCCTTTATGGCCTTAAACAGGCCCCAAGGCAGTGGTTTGAAAGACTCAAGGAGACTCTACTCAAGTTTGGTTTCAAAGACAACAAATTTGACCCATCCCTATTTACTTATACAGTTAATGGGGCAGTGGTATATCTACTTGTTTATGTGGATGATATAATCATCATTGGGAGCTCAAACTCTTTAGTACATCAGCTGGTTACCAAGCTCAACTCTGTTCTCAGCTTGAAGCAATTGGGAAACCTTGACTACTTGGGAATTGAAGTCGGAAAACAGTCTCATGGTTCACTTATTCTCACCCAAAGCAAATACATCAGAGATCTGTTATCCAAGACTAATATGCTAGAAGCAAAACCTAGCTCTTCTCCTATGGCATCTAGTTGCAAATTGTCCAAGGTTGGCAGTGACACATTTGCAGACCCCTCCCTATACAGATTAGTGGGTGGGGCACTTCAATATGCCACAATCACAAGGCCTGAGCTAAGCTATTCAGTCAACAAGGTCTGCCAATTTATGGCAACACCCCTTGAGTCTCATTGGCTTGCTGTCAAACGAATCTTAAGGTACCTAAAGGGATCCATTCATCATGGCTTACTTCTGTCCCCTGCTCCACCACATCAACCACTTGATTTAAAGGCCCTATATGATGCAGAGCATCATTGGGCCTCGGATCCTGATGACAGAAGATCCACATCTGGTGCAGCAATTTTTCTTGGACCAAACCTAATTTCCTGGTGGTCCCGAAAGCAACATGTAGTTGCTAGATCAAGTACTGAAGCAGAATATCGCAGTCTTGCTCAGACCACAGCTGATATACTCTGGATCCAGACTCTACTGACTGAACTAGGTGTCCAATTTACCTCACCAAGGATCTTTTGTGACAATCAAAGTGCTATTGCACTTGCTCACAATCCGGTTCTCCATGCTAGGACAAAGCATATGGAAATTGATCTCTTCTTTGCAAGAGAGAAGGTACTGCAAAAGCAACTAGCAGTGATCCGCATACCAACCCAAGATCAATGGGCTGATGCTCTGACCAAGCCATTATCTCCAGCAACATTCTTGCAGCTTCGGGACAAGCTCAATGTGGCTGAGCTCACTAGTGTACACCACCCACCTTGAGCTTGGGGGGGGGGGGTATTGTAAATGAAATGCAAATCAGTTAAGGCTAGAACTAATTCTGTTAGGTAGTTACTGTCCTACACTACCTATATATAGTGTCGGGAAGACTCATTGTAAACTGAGCCAATTCAATACAACAGAATCAATTATCATTCTTTCTCTTCTCTCTCTCTTCTCTGGACACCTTGAATCTCAATAAACATATGTATAATTTTTTAAGATAGCCATTATAAAAGTCAAATATGTAGATAGCCATTATAAAAGTCAAATATGTTTAATGACGGAATAATAAATAATTGATTGATAGTGTAAAATTTACACAGACAGATTATCAAAATAAAATCCTTGAAAGAATCGGACCTACCATCCAACTATAACTTCCTTTGGGTTCACTTTTTGGTGGGATGCTAACATATTGTGATGGTACTCAATATCCAAAGCAACCTGTAAGAAAATGAAATTAGAACTTCTTCTTTTTTTCATTTTTTGAGAATTATATAACAAGAAATGTGATTTAGTTGACTTTCAGAAGAAATAGAAGCCACAACCAGAGGACCAAGCGTTGAAAAGCCAAGTCTGAACAACCCAATGAATGAGTCAACAATAAATAATTATCAATAATACGACTTTTTTCTAGGCACCAACTACTAAATTGGAGCTTTTAAACACAACGTTACTCACTTTCCTTAAGAAATCTATACAGTTCAGCCATAGTAATTCCTTCTTCATAGAATTTTTCCACCCTAAATAAATAACATATTGACTCAAATATAATTAACATGAAAATAAGGGTAAGAAGTATATAATGTAAATGGATGAGTGTGGATTAGGAAAACCTGGTCGAGAGACTCATTATGAGGAACGGCATAGGAATTGCGAACATCGACGGTTCCATCGGGGAGAACGGAGCCGAGTAGGGTTCCTATGACACGCTCCGATTGATCGGGGCGTCTTACGTAGAAGTCGCAGATGTTGAAGATGACGAGAGGGTGTACCTTCGCGGACAAGCTTTGTGTAGTAGTAGAAGAAGAGAACTGCAACACTGTGTGCTCGCTCGCCGCCATGCAAGGAAGAGTTCACAAGAATGGAGGATTCCCAGCTCGTGTGTCGTCACCGAAAATGGCATGATTTTGGGTGTAGGCGCAGAGTAGGCCCAATTAAGCAGTCTCATTTATTTCGTTTCATTTTGTGAAGGGTGTATTTATGGCTTTCTTTTCCGTGGTCATGTATTTTATCACTCTCAAGACACTCATATACTCTACGATATTTATACAAGGCATCCAAATTTTATGTCCAAATACCTTTACTCTTGTTTTTTTACATCACAAATTTTTCTAATATACCACAAAATATTTTAATATCCTCAAAATACTGCATTCTCCTTTCCGGTATATATGTAGTTACCAAATATGTATTTCCGGTATTATAGAATTATAATACCGAAAATATAGCTCTGTTATGTTACCGATATTAAAATTATAATACCGGTATGTTACCGAAATTTTAAAAAGTTACAACATCGGAGATATACTTCCGGTATGTTACCGATATTAAAATTATAATATTGTATGTTACCGAAATTCTTAAAAATTACAATATTGGAGATATACTTCCGGTATGTTACCGAAATTCTGCAAAATTACAATCCAGGAAGTGTACTTCTGATATGTTTGATTCCTTTTATTTGAGACATTATCTGAGCTATTGGTTTTCTTTTTTCTTTTTTTTCCTTTTCTAGAGGTAGGAGTACGGGGTTAGAAAGGGATTGGGTTTTTATTGAATCCTTGCATTTTTTCTATTGAAAAATTTGTCATGTGAAAACTTTCACTATTTGGCTTTCTAGAAAAAGTGTAGTAGTAAAGCATATTCTTTATGTCGAGGATTCCATGGATGTAGCAATTTAGACCATCACATATAGATCTTTTTCAACAACACCATGTTATTGGGGGATTTCAAGTCGGAAAATTGGCACGATTCTTACATTCAGAAATGTGTGGTTCCTAAAAAGATATATGGCATTATATTGTCTATTATAAGTGATCTGGCTGTGGAGATATATTTTGATTTCCCGCCTTGAATTTCAGTAACATATAGTATACTCCCGATTTTGTAATTGTTTCAGAATTTTGGTAACATACCAGAAGTATACTTCTGATATTGTAATTGTTTCAGAATTTTGATATTATACTGGAATTATATTTCTGGTATTATAATTTTAATGTCGATAACATACCGGAACTATAATTCCGGTATTATAACTGTATAATACTGAAAATATATTTTCAGTAACTACTCCATGAACATATATACCGGAAAAAAGACAATTGGATATTTTGAGGATATTAAAAAAAAATTGTGGTGTGTTAGAAAAAATTGTGGTGTAATATGACCAAAAATATAAAACTAATGGTGTGTTTGGAGGAGGGATTTTAAGAGGATAATGTATTTTTAGATGGTAATTAAAATTCATCAATATAAAAATATAATATATTTTACATTGATGTATTATACATTACTCTCTTAAATTCCTTCTTCAAAACACAATAAGAATGTAACAATTTTTTTTTAGAAGAGAAAGAAAGTAACAACTTGGAAGGTAGTAATTATATTTATATATATGATTATTCTACCATAATTCCCTTATCTGGACAGTATATGCAACTAACTATCCTAAACCAAAATATTTGTTTATGGAGTTTTTGTAAGTTACGGTTATCTAAAGAGCGCCTGAAAAGTAATTAGGATTTCCTTACTTTGTCATTACGTGAAACTTGAGAACAAATGCTCACTTTGCACTTCATTTTCCTTGTTAACATATCAAATATTCAAAAAATAAAAAATAAATACACACTTAATGGGCAAGTTTAACCGTAGAAGTCTCTTATCACATGTACAAATCTAATAGGTGTTTTGTAAGGACAAGGGGTGTAACTTACACCCTATATTTTACATTTTGACATATGATACTAAGTTTCTGATGTCTTCTATGACGTACCTTCCTCAAAAAGGTGCACATCTTAAAGTGAATAAATTTAGTCCATTCTTCATGCCACTTGGCATGAGTTGAAAATTCAACATTTTTGAGTTACTCAAAGGTCAAACAATTACTCTTTAATTTAGTATTTGTATCATAGGTATGTGTATTTGTGTATATTTATTTTAACAAATAAAAAAACAACTTTTTGTTTTTTTCCCTTTATTTTTGCTTTTTTTTACTATCAAAGTTCAAACACCATCAACCTTCCTGTGCGCCACTTCAAACACTATCTTCAGCCACCATGGCACCGCAATCGACCACCACAGCCAGAATCACGACGGCCTTGCCGTCCTCCACCACGACATCCTTGCAAGCACCGCCATCAGCTGCCACGGTCACGACCCAGAAAAACAAGCCCCCATCGTTATTCCTTCTCCCCACTGCAAGGAGTGGCGAAACGACAAAGCGAAGGTTGAGGACGCCACCACGACTGCAGTGCAACCCATACACAGATCCTTGCGTTGCTCGATCAGCATCGGTGGAGACCCAGCTCCGGGGACGGCAACGCCTTAGATCTAGCGAATATGTACTTTGTCTTCTCCGCCATGTGATGTGCTCTATGGTATCTGGTTGCTATTGATGCAGATCTGCGCTTCTGTTGGTCTGTGGATTCTGGGCGTAGTGCTGGGACGAAACTGTTGTGCTGGTGGATCTGTGGAAGAGGATGGCGATGACGTGAAGCAAAGGACCGTGGTGGAGGTGGCGGCGGTCACCGGAGAAAGGTGGGCGGTGAAGTGCGCATTGCATCAATGGTTTTTCAGATACACAGATAAAAACAAATATACGACCTCCCAAGCAAAAATACATGTTTATACATTTGATTTCACTCACTTAAAATGATTTCACCGGGTAATTTTTTTTTAAAAAAACAAATCAAGACTAGGAAAAATGAATGATCCAGATTTATCAACAACAAAAAATGGTGCAAAGTGGACAATACATCACATGACCTACTAAACAAGTAACAAGTTCTAAGAAAGTCTTTGTTATAAATATCCAACGACCATCATTCAATCATCATATGGAGGAGCGAGTTACACCCCATTCTGAGGGGTGCATTGAAGATGTGACTCCACTTTTACGATGAATATTTAGCTTAATTGTTATGAGGAAAATGAGTTTGAAATTTTGTTGGATCGAATTTTTAAATACAATTTTTTTTACTGGTTGTATATATATCATCTTAATTTCCCTTATTCTAGAAAATGAATAATTGTTGCTTAGAAATGAGAAATCCCTCCTTATTGGAGCTTCACTCGCATCACTTGATGAGGATTTGGTCACAGAACATAGATTGTAGAATACAGTAGTCGGGTAGGGCCATAAAAACAATAAAGCTCTCTCTCAAGAATTTTAACTTGTTGCATTTCCAGGTTCAGGATTCGAACTCGAGTAGAGAATCTATATGACCATATTATGCAAGAAAAAATGCATTTGCTCAAGAATTGTGATGGGTCTGTTTTTCTTCTTAATTAATTTTCTTTTTCCTTTTTCTTAATTTTTCTGACTAAACGTTGCTTAAACGACTGATGGGTCTATATACCTTCCATGCATAACACAAAATTAACGGTATCCTTGGTGATGGCACTACTGATGCAATTCGCCCAACCCAAAATTAAATTTGTTAATCTCCAATATAACCCAAAAATTCAAATGCTTGTGTGTCTTGAAGACAAGTTAGCAAATGGTGGTGACTAGTCTTTTTGGTGGTCTGGTTTCATACATGTAAATGCGGGATACTACTATATATGTTCACAAAAAAAAAAGTCAGCGAAATTTCGCTCCCCGCATTTTTTACCTGATTTTGGAATATTCCTTCTCCATTACTTCCTGAATACCCTCCTGGTACCCCCTCTATAAAACTTTCAAGAGCATCTCTGTACGAAGAAGCTCTGGTCATGTACACACGCTAGCTGCAAAACAGGTCTGAGGGTCTCCATTCCCCATCTGGCAGCTACAGCTGTAATGTTGTACTATGACTTGAAACCAAACACACCTCACCTCGTCCAGTTCCCCTTCTTTACGCATAGAAGAAGTAGAAAGAAGCTTGGAAAGAAGAGATGTTAATTTCTACCGAAATCTCAATATATGAAAAGTATTGGATAGTTTCCTTATATACGGCCAAATCTCAATGTGTAGAAAGTCTTTAATGGCTTTGTTATAAAACGTCAATGAAAATGTGAATTTCTAACAATGATGTGAATCTTAGAAAACCACCAACTTCTCGAAAAGCCTTAATTGTCGCACGTGAATATCCTACTATACGGTTCCATCATATTTATTTCTATTTTTTAAAAAAATTACTGGTGCAGAAAAGGGATTCCATATCGGTTTTCAAACTGATGTTGAAATGACCGATGTGGTTTATTGTCACTTTTCACATGGGTTTTAAAACCGATGTTTATAGTATATTTTTAACAGCGGTTTTTACCTTAACCGATATGAAAAATTAATTTGTCAATTGGTAACCTATTGGAAATTTCACTTTCCACATCGGTTTTTGTAAAAACCGATGTTAAAATTTCAGTTTACACATCGATTCTAAGTAAAACCGATGTGTAAAGTCTCATTTCTTTTTTATTCTGTTATTTACATTTCTATCATTCATTTCCCCTGTTTGATGAATGCGGTCAATACCAGGAATAACATCATCGTAAATATTCTCAACACAATCACTTTTGTACGACAAAAACACAACTAATATATACTGAATTTATTACGAACAATACATATGTACGTTCAATTACATTCAGACAACAAAGATAATTAGAAACCAAAAAGCTACATGATATATTATAGATTTCATATCAAAATACATATGACCGGTCAAAAGTACACTATAGCTAGTACATGATAAGTTTTTAAACTAACTACATATATACAAACTATGGTTGGTACACTTCAAAAAAGAAAGTTGGCCAACACCTCTTTATGTTGTTGATGTCGGAATCAGATAATGGAGTTGGATTGTTGAATATCTGCAAGTTTAATTGGACAAAAGGTTATATCTTTTAAGTAATAAACTAACATAAACCATATAACGAATCTATAACTATTACTTCTAATTGTGTCAATTAACATTTACCTCGTGCCATCTTTCAGTGATCCTGGAGGAGATAATTTCCAACATCCACTGCATCACATAGTAGCCACATTCCCATGATCCACGTTGTATACGTGACTAGGTACAAATGAAACTAAATTAGAATATGAGGAATTAAATAAAAATCAATAATTATACCCACTACATTTTATGCATTTGAACTAATAAATATCTTACGCTAGGAATAATCCATCTGATAGCCCTAGTACGCCTTTCACCACACAACATGTGGTTTGCAGTAATAGACCTATCATGACAAAAACATTGATTAAAATATATCCAATAGATTTTAGATAATTAAAACAACTGCATTACTGATTATAAAGTATTTTAATGCTTACGTTTCGATGATCGTCTTCAGTGCATTCGCCGGCTTATTTCCCAATGAGCAGAAGAAGACCACGACGTTCATCCTAGGGTACAAGATCAACAGTTGCCAATGCTGGCTGTATTTGCGGAACAGTTAGTGACTAAGTCATATATAGTTATACTTAAATAACCTGTACTTACTTATTGAGATAAGGCGCAAGGTAGAGTTGATGGTCGTCTTGGGCAAGTATATCACGTATGGTGGTGACCGGGTCTTCTGATGCTAGGAGAACATCACCCTGAATGAACATGGGGTCAACGAACCCATAAAGGGCGAGGTTGCCCTGATCAACTAACATACGATGCAGATACCTAATATATTGGAAAAACATGTTAATTATCATAGTATTTAAAAATTAATTACTTAACTTATAAATAAAATGTACTTACGTGCACCATAACGATATGTGTGCAGAACTAGCCATTTTTTTATTGAGTACCGTCTCCATAAGTTCCTTCTTTGGGATATACAGTTCATAACCTGGACTGCCATCATTTTCCAACCTTACCAAGGCTGCGTCATTCTCCATGGTGACAACCTGTATAACCAGAACTTTAAAAACATCACCATGGCCAGGTGCCCCTTTGTCGATCCCCTAAACAACATAGATATATATTAGTAATCACGGATAACTAAGTTATTTAATTCGTAATTAACTAAATGGTCAAATGAATACCTTGGCAGGAGCAGACATCTCTGGTCTTCCTGGATCCGACCTTTTAGGCACAATATCATTTCCAACATCCTATAACGAATAAAAATAAAGCATTATCTTTAAACAATAATAAATTATTTCAACTATGAATATAGAAAAACACAACTAACTGAATACCTCAGATGCAACAAGAAAGCTGATCAATCTTCTTGGCCAGAGGATGAAGTTACCGGGGGCCTGACCCACTGTTTGAACCTCCTTAGTGGGCACAGGGACTCGAGCATCAGCATCTCGAATAATCTCAACAACGACCCTCAGCTGATCATCCGGTAATAAACGATGGTGTATGGTATTACCTAAGTTATTATGTGCCCTCCCCAATGCCACTAAGCGGCGATCATGATGATCATCAACCTACAGCTCACACCTATCAGGGTCGTCATCATCATCATCATCATCATCATCATCATCATCATCATCATCATCACCATCATCATCATTTTCAGGCTGATGAGGAGGATCACATGAGCCCTTAGTGCTCACATGGACAGAGGGTTGGACACCGGCTGTCATCTGCTGGGACATAGAAGTCAATATTGCCATCTGCTGGGCAAACTGCTCGGGCTCCTGTCGAAGCTCAGCTGCAATCTCCTGTTTTAGCCGTGCTCTATCTGCATCAACATCTCTGTGGCATTGGTGTGAAGATGAACCATGGTATTGGCGAATGCCGACGCCCCATCCAACACCAATGACACGGCCCGGTGGTGCAGTTTCTTGATGGCAGCTGCTAAGATATCATCGCGTCCTCTAGGAACAAAGGTTCCTTGGGTTACCTGCTCGTCCAAGGCATCCTATCACATAAAATATAAGGTCACATTACAATTCAGTAACAATCTTAAACTGACAATTACAATTCAAACTATACTTACAATCTTCTCAGCTACTTGGCGAACCTCCTCAGATGTATATTGTCCCGTTTTTCTTTGTCGGGCCGTCTTCCATTTACGATGGCGTGGGGGTGGAGGTGGATCAACAACCTCTGGACGATTTTCAGCATTAGGATCCGCCTGAGATACTGCTTCCTGACGTGCTTTCTTTTCCTCTTCAACCATTATCTGACCAAGCTTTTTATATCCCCCACGAGACATGACATGGGGGTAGACATTCTTGCTTTGGTTTTTCTGACCCTTTTTCCTCTTCTCCTGTTATAAATAGAAGACAATTAAATTACATAAGTAAATAAAATTAATGAAATTACATAAATTTAGAGACAAATCAAATAAGTTAGCCTGAAAGCTGGGATCATGTCGGCTCTGAACAAAGCGATTTCACGTCGCCTGGTCAAGAAACGGGTACACCTCAAGTGGGTTCTTTTTACTTTTTGGATTGAATACATAGCATCTGCCCGGATCGGCCTTAAAACCCCTCCAACACTCACCAACATACTTTAGCAAACGCTTCTTCATAACGTACGTATCCGGTATGTCAAAGGTCGGCTACATTAAGACCAAAAGAATCAACGTATTACTGTATGATATTATTAAGATAAAAATAAAGTAGATACAGACAAACACATGACGTAAAAGTATAGATACCAGAATACTCTCCCATATCTGATCATTCACGTCCGCTGGTACATCTTTCCAAATATCAATGAGTATACTAGGCCTGCTCCTAGCAAGACTCGCCACAAAACTGTTAAACTGCTCTGCCATTGGCCCAATAGGATTGCGGTTATTATCAAAGTCTATTCTTATCCTTTGATTTGAACCACGGTTGGCAGTCAAATTCCTCATTCGTGTGGCACGTCTACCCTTTCTACCAGTAGATGGGGTCTCCGACCCGCTGCATGAAGGAGGGATATCCTCACGATCAGCCATGTATACCTGCTTAAACAAAAAAAAACTTGTTAGTATGTCGGGATAAATATCAAACATAACTTATAAATATCGATCAACGTACGTAAACATAACTTATAAATATCAACGTAAACATATAATATGCCTTTAAACATAACTCAAACAAAACTTACTTTGTGGTCAATTAGTAAAGTTCTCCCATAACCCTTCTTGGTGATCATTACGAGTAGCATGTACATCATCCACTTCATTTTCCTCATTGAAATTAGGCACTCGTGTTGAGAAAGAAGGAGTATCAGAAATATCAAGAGTTGAATCGTGATTTCCCTCACTACCATTATACATGTTTTTTCCCTGGAGAACTACTGACCACCTTTTGTTAGAAGGATCACGGATATAAAACACTTGTTTTGCTTGGGATGCCATGATGAAAGGCTCCTCTTTATTACCTACCTTATTAAGGTCCACCAATTTGAATCCTAACTCATCGTTTTGCACACCATTGTTACTGTCGACCCACTGATATTTAAAAACAGGTACTCTAAACTTCGTGTAATCAACCTCCCATATCTCTTCAATGATTCCAAAGTATGAAACGGATGCCATAACAAGGTTTTTATCTTTCGAACTAGAGAAATACATGGACTCAGCGACGACCATAACCCCACAGTTTTGCATTGTACTTTTGTCATCCTGGGACTTTGTATAGAAGGAAAACTTATTGATATCGTACCCACTCCAGCATATGACATCAAGGTTAGGCCCCTGTGCTAGCCATTTTAATGTATCAGAAGCAATACCATCCTTTGCAATTTTTTCTTTAAACCAGTTCAAGAAAGTCTTGTTATGCTTGTTCAAACACCATTTTTCATTCATTCTAGGGTAAGTTTCATTGATGATGCTTTTATGCTCACATAAGTATGGTTCAACCTCATCAGTGTTATTCAATATATACAAATGTGCTTGAAGCACTTCCTCCCGATCCATGCTCTTAACAGTGATACCTAGTGTACCCTTACCATCATATCTTCCTTCATGACGAGACTTCGGAAGCCCTACAGGTTCCGCTTTTGACATGTAGTATGTACAAAACTCAATAGCTTCTTCTGCAACATACCTTTCAACAATAGATGCTTCGGGACGGTGTGGATTTTTCATATATCATTTCAAGATCATCATGTATCGCTCAACCGGGTACATCCACCTTAAATAAACAGGGTCGCACAATCTAATCTCCCCCACTAGATGAACAATCAAATGAACCATGACGTCAAAAAATGAAGGTGGAAAATACATCTCCAATTGGCACAATATAATGGCTGCCTCATTTTCCAAGTCATCCAACTTTTTAGTGTCAATGACCTTGCTGCATATAGCATTGAAGAATAAGCATAACCTAGTAATGGCATGTCTGACTTTTTTAGGCAATATGTCACGAATGGCCACCGATAGTAGTTGTTGCATCAAGACATGACAATCATGAGACTTTAAGCCAACTAATTTGATATCTTTCATTGAGACAAGTCTTTTGATATTTGAAGAGTAACCCAGAGGTACTTTGACTCCCCGTAGACATTCACAGAAACTTCTTTTCTCTTTTTTTGATAAAGTATGACATGCTGGGGGCAAATAAGTCTTCTTATCCCCCACTTTAAGTGGAGCTAACTGCTCTCGTATACTCATTGCAACTAGATCCAGACGAGCATTCACACCATCCTTTGTCTTGCCTTGAATGTTGAGAAGCGTTCCGATTAAACTGTCACACACATTTTTCTCCACATGCGTCACATCAATACAATGTCTTACATCAAGCTTGCACCAGTATGGAATATCAAAGAAGATTGACCTCTTCTTCCATATTTTCTTCTCGGTAGCCTTCTTCTGGGTCTTCCCATAGATAACATTAGTGTTGTTCACCTTTTCATAAACTTGCTCTCCAGTCAAGGCCACCGGTGCAATTTCATTCTCTGGAAGTCCATTAAAAGCTTTTCTCAATCTACGATAAAGATGATTACGTCGGAGAAATCTACGATGCCCAAGGTAAACCGTCTTCCTTCCATGTTGCAGTTGATGGTAACATGTGCCTTCTTCACATATTGGACATGCTTTATGCCCCTTAACACTATACCCACACAGGTTCCCATATGCTGGAAAGTCATTGATGGTGCAAAATAACATGGCACACAATCTGAATGTCTCAAGGTAATACCTGTCGATCACATCAATGCCTTGATCCCACAACATTCTCAAGTCTTCAATCAAGGGACTCAGATAAACATCAATATCATTTCCTGGCTGTTTAGGACCCGAAATCATCATACTTAACATAATGTATTTGCGCTTCATGCACAACCCAGGAGACAGGTTGTAAATTACCAGGAGAACAGGCCATGAACTATGAATACTACTTAAGTTTCCATATGGATTCATTCCATCGGTAGCAAGTCCAAGCCTGAGGTTTCTGGGCTCATTGCCGAAATCCGGAAACAAACTATCAATTCTCTTCCATTGCAAAGAATCGGCCGGATGCCGAAGCTGTCCATCACACTTCCTCTCATCTGCATGCCATCTAATGTTCTTTGCGTCATTTACATTAGCAAACAATCACTTGAACCGCGGAATCACGGGAAGATACCATAACACCTTCGCAGGAGGACCGTTGGTGACCACATCACAGCTAGAATCACCATCCTTCACTTTGTAGCGTGATACCCCACATCTGGGGGCACTCGTGCATCTCTTCAAACTCTTTCCTGTACAATATGCAATCATTGGGGCAAGCGTGTATTTTCTTATACTCCATACCCATCGAACACAATATCTTCTTCGCCTCATAGTTTCGAGATGGCAATGTGTTACCTTCTGGAAGCATGTCTTTCAACAACTCAAGCAATTCAGTAAAGATTTTATTGCTCCACCCATTTCTCGCCTTCACATTGAACAATCTTAACACCACTGACAACCATATGAAATTAGTGCGCCCCGGATACAAAGCCACTTCCGCATCACTGCACAAAGTATCATACACATGTGCGCGTCGAAAAGACTCTTGCCCAACATCACGGATCATGTCCTCTAGTCCATCGTCCATTTCCACGTCATCAACTTCCTCTCTATCCGACACCCTCGACCTGTCTAACGATTCACCATGACATATCCATGTTGTATAAATCTTGCAAATACCCTCACAAATAAGATGATCACGTATCTCCTCAGCTTCTAGTCGTCTCTCATTCAAACAGTTAACACAAGGACAATAAAACCTTCCGTTACCACTATCAGGAGCATTTGTTTTTTCAAACTGTAGAAAATCTTCCACTCCATTCTCATACTCATCACTTGTCCGTCTAGCATTCATCCAACCACGATCCATGACTAAACCAATAACTTCGTACTTAGTCCAACATATTCATCAACCACTTCTTATGACAGGGTATGGCCCTATTCCATTCGAGAAGAAACTTTTTCAACATTCGGTTAACTGTTAGTCCTTAACTCTCATGCTCATACTCGACAAAATTTCGGCAGTATTTCCCTTCGGTCTCTGACGTACACTACTTGAACGCGATGACATCCACCACGATAAAGTATGCACCCGGAGAACGAAAGGAAATGTATCAATCCGAACTTTCATCAAGTATATAACATTAGAATCAATGAATAACTATTTTAACTGAATTAAGAAAAAGTTTTTTCCAAAACTGTCCAACTTTGGACAATTCAAGATCCAACACAATGAGCGGTACATTAAGCACATACACGTGTGCTCATTAGTATTGCATCTCAAATGGGAAACTAAGGCTTTACTAATTATGTAGCTTGCATGAAGATGGGACTTGAAAAGTGAAGAAAATTAGCCAAATAGAGCCCATCACGGCCTAGCCTTGAAAGCCATCACGGCCGTGATCGAGTAGAGCTTAAAAGAAAGAATGGAAAAGTCAGAACTGGTCACGGCCAGCCCGTGATGCCCATCACGGCCGTGACATGTCAGCTGAACCAGACCCTCACAGGTAGAGCTGATCACGATCTAGCCGTGATGGTGGTCACGACCGTGACAGACCAACCAGTGAAGCAAACTCCAAGGCAGAACCTGTCACGGCCTGGCCGTGATGGCCATCACGGCCGTGACGTGCCAACTGAACCAGACCCTCACAGGCAGAACTTATCACGACCTAGCCGTGATGGTGGTCACGGCCGTGACAACCAACCAGTGAAGCAACCTCCAAGGCAGAACCTATCACGGCCTGGCCGTGATGGCCATCACGGTCGTGACATGCCAACTGAACCAGACCCTCACAGGCAGAACTGATCACGGCCTAGCCGTGATGGTGGTCACGGCCGTGATAGAACAACCAGTGAAGCAACCTTCAAGGCAGAATCCGTCACGGCCTAGCCGTGACAGGCAGCACGACCGTGACGCGTGATACCACCACTGCAAAAATCCAGTCTTGGAGCAACAGAACAACACATGCAAGTATATTATCCAACCATTTGTAGTCAAAGTTCATAACTTTTATAAACAAGAAACGAATAAATGACTAATATTGCAAATGGGACTGTTTATAACAGGGAAAACGCACCTTTTTTTTTTTGGAAGAATGAAGTTCTTGAAGGTTTCTCTGTGCACCTGTGATGAGCCTGAAAACCAGTAACAGGGAAAATGAGGAGTGGTTTCATGTGCATTCTCAGGCATCCCCTATTTACTTAGCCAACCATTTGGAGTCAAAGTTCATAACTTTTCTAAACAAGAAACGAATAAATGACTAATCTTGCAAATAGGAACATGAAAACACACCTTTTTTGTGGAAGAATGCAGATTTGATGTTGAAGGTTTGTTGTGGAGTTGTGAGGGAGTGAGTAAATGTGAAGGTAGAAATGAGAACCGAGAGAACTGAGAGTAAGTGAGTGAGTGAGTGAGTGAGTCGGAGAGTGAGTGAGTGAGTCGGAGAGTGAGTGAGTGTGAAGGTCTGAGATGTGGGAAGAAATGCAAACTGGCGCGTGAATTGGAGGGAATGAAAATAGAAACTTAAAAGAAGGGTTATATTACATATCGGTTATTAAGAAACCGATGTGGTATTGTTATATTTCACATCGGTTATCATGGAACCGATGTGGAAAGATAAAGTTTTAAATTCTAATTTTTTTTATAATTTTTTACATCGGTTATATTTAAACCGATGTGGTTAATGACTACTTTACTCATCGGTTCTCAAAAAACAGATGTTAAAAGATAAAAATTCTAACTTTAATTTTTTTTTACTTTTAAACATCGATTAAAAATAACCGATGTGGAAAATATTTACACATCGGTTAAATTCTAAACCGATGTGGAATACTTTGATTTAATTTCAAAAATGCCACCGCCTCCTTTTACACATCGATTTTACAGAAACCAATGTGAAAACTCCAATATAAAAAACATATTTTACACCCGTGAATAAATGGTTAAGTTCAGCCTTCTAGATGATGATGATGAGTCAATCCTCTTATTTAGCTTAACATACTTTGAAAATATATTTTTTATTGTAAACTTTAATTTTGTCAACCACCCTGTATAGTTAAGTGGAATATTCAATACCATTTAGGGTGGGTGTATTTTTCAAGTAAGGTTGCGGTAGAGTGTGTTTTACCAAAACGTCAAGAGAATGGAGTATAATTTATTCAAAAAATAAAATAAAAGTTTTTAAAGAAACAAATAAACGTTAAAATGCTTTGGAAATTTATATTTTGAATATATAACTAATAACTAATATGAGTTTAATGAACTGTTTGGTCTCTGTAAATAAGTAACCTTGACTCCCAATCTAAAAATCAGACAATTAGCATAATAAGAAATCGCATATAAAATCACCAAAATAATCAATAAAACATTCATGTCTTTCTCAAATCCCAAAATAACAAATAAAAAACTTAAAAATAACATACACAATGAAAAAAAAAAGGGTTACATTTTATATATTTAAAATTATCCCTATGCCAGCCTTAATTTTTTTGGTGACATTTTGTATTCACTTGATGACATGCAAAGTGTAGATAGCCAAGCAATTTGAATTTTGCTTCTTGTTATAAATATATTCCTTATCCTAGTGAAAATGATCAGAATGTGCCACTTCTATTCCCTACATTTCTCCCCAGTTTGGGATAGACATTGATTTTTGTGTTTCTTGTTTTCCTTGATTCAGATTTGCATTATTTAAAAATGTTACTCACACATCCTATAGATCAAGCAAGTAACTGGATCATTAATCATTGCAAATTGCAGAACATATGAAATTAAATATTTAAACCTATTGCTATAAAGTTCAACCAACGGCCTAACCTTGTATTACCTGCTAAGTTGTAAGGATCCGTTTGATTTAGATTTTGATAGAATTGATTTTAGTAGAATTGATTTGGATAGAATTGATTTTCAAAAAATCAAGATTAAAAAAATTGATTTGTATTTGATAAAAATATTTTAAAAATATATTTAAAAGAATTGATTTTATTTAAATGATAAAAAAAAATCACATTTGAGGTATAAATATGTAAAATTTTGTCGTCATACATCTATAATCAATTATTTTCAAAAAAAAAACTAAAATTTTTTGTTTCAACAAAACTTACTTTTGCTCACCATGAATCAATTATTTTCAACTCAATTTAACTCTCAAACACCCTGATTAATGTAGCAACTAAAGTTTGAGAGCCCAAACTCGGTTTTGGGTGCTAACTAAACAAGCACTAACACATTCACGTTCACATTCATTTAACAAAGCAAGTTTGATTAATCAAAGCTTGTCCCTATCTATCAAGAACAAAAAAATTTCGCAACGCTATGATCATAAATCATTATTAATTCCACAACTCGTAGTGCATTATTGAGGAACGAGGGTGGTCCCAAATTAGGTAACATCACCAGCACCCACCCAACCCACTCCACTCAACGTTCCATATATGTGATGACAAGACCCCCAGGCGTGGATAAAGAAACCGAGCCTTGGCATATACTCTGGGAAAGAAGACAAAGATTACAGCGAGGACATAATGGGGAGAAGAGAAACTGAAAAAGAAATATGCAGCAGAAATGACTTGGGTGTTATTTTTGATTTGGCAAAATACACAATCACAGCCATTCATCACACATGAGCTGGGCCCTCTTTTAACTTAAAAGTAGAGGAAACACTGGCCCATGACGCAACACATACACCACCTAATAATATTGTGATAATAATCATCATATTACATTCTTTACATCAAAATTAAATACAAAATACAAGACTTTGAAAAAGGAAAAAAGATAAAGATAAAGATAAACAGATGATGATGAAATGAAACCCACAAACATCATTGCTTGATTTTGATTTTTCCAAACTTGATTGATGATGAAGATGATGAACCGTTCGATTCAATTACTTAGACTTGAAGGGAATGGCTCTGATCACGACTACGTGGTAAAGAGCTGCAAGAGCTGCTCCGATGAATGGTCCCACCCAGAAGATCCACTGCACAAATTTGAATCAATCAATTAGCATCGATCAGAAGGCTGTAGTTCATTCTAAAATTTGATGATAATATTATATTATTAAAAAAGGTGAATTAATTATTAACGTACGTGATCATCCCAGCCAATGTCTTTGTTGAAGATGATAGCAGCACCAAGACTACGAGCAGGGTTGATACCAGTTCCAGTGATGGGGATGGTGGCCAAGTGCACCAAGAACACAGCAAACCCAATAGGCAAAGGTGCCAAAATCTGCTCACGTAATACACGATTAGTTCATCCAAGTTGATTTTTTTATTTTATTTTATCATGATTTAAAGAACAATAATTTGAGAAGAAGAGAGCGAGGGGTTTGATTGGGGGGCTTACAGGGACGTGAGAGTCTCTGGCGCTACGCTTGGCATCAGTGGCTGAGAAGACGGTGTAGACAAGGACGAAGGTGCCAACAATCTCAGCACCAAGACCATCACCTTTGGTGTAACCAGGGTTGACAAAATTGGCACCACCCTTGTATAGGGCATACCTGTTTTTTCCCTCGAAACCCTTCACCACACCCGCGCCACAAATAGCACCCAACACCTGCATCACCATGTAGAATAGCGCCCTTGTCAAGGACAATTTCCTTGCCAAGAATAATCCAAATGTCACCGCCGGGTTTATGTGACCCCCTGCACACCACACACACACATATATTAATAAGTTATAACTAAAAATTTGCCAAATACATCCGAATATATATGGCAAAGAGATAAATAATTAACCTGAGATGCCAGCGGTGCAGTAAACGAGGGCGAAGATCATGCCACCAAAAGCCCACGCAATTCCTTGAATACCAACGGATTGGCACTTGGTGGGGGACCTCTGAACGCCGAAGACGGTCAAGATGGTGATGTAGAGGAACAGAAAAGTGGCTACGAACTCTGCTATCCCAGCTCTGTAGAAGGACCATGATGTGAGCTCAGATGGCTCGAACAGCGGTGCCGGTGGCGGCTCCTGGTAGTCCTTGGGTTCGTCTTGGCTCTGAGCCGCAATCCCTAGGGGCTGCCTCTCAGGGAACTTGTTGGCTCCCAACGACACATCTTGCTCTTTTCCTTCCATGTCTTGTTAGTTTGTTATCTTCTTCCTCTGCTTCTCTTTTTCTGTGTCCTTGCTTTCCTTTATGATATTGAGTAGTGAGGGAGAGAGTGGCTAAGGTGCGGATTTATAATCACATTCAATTCGAGTTAATGGAAGTGACGACGAGGGTGGTGGGTCCTACTCAGCGTAGTATATTGAATTTCTTTATGTATTTTGTCGCTGGGGCCGTCCTACCTGGCGTGATTCTCACCACTCATGGAGTCATAGCTAGACCGACCATGTTCTGCGCACCACTGGAACACTAGTAACTGTTACTCTTGCTTACTTTGTCTAATTTGGAATTTGGAAAACAAAATCGAACTTTGGAATTGGAAGGGTAAAACGGTAAAATGGGCTGATGGATACGGGGTCCAAATTCCACGTGTTACTTCATTGGGCTGGTGCTGGGCGGTGCGGATCGTGATATGACGGGCTGAATATCACGTTGAACTCGCGCCTGTGACTTGACACGTGTCACGAGAGCTTGCATTCTAGCTCGTGCATTGCATATTTAGACGATTGTGGAATTAGAAACCAACACGCAAATACTCCTACCGATAGTAGTAGTCTGCTATTACTGCTGCTGTCAGGAATCAACAGTTTTCCTCTCTTTTTGTTTTGCTTTTAAGTTAACCTTCGTATCAAAAGGCTTAAAACAAGGTTTTGCTTATGTTAGTACAGGGAAAGTGTATTGAAATTGTTTTCATATAAAATAACATATCTGTAAGTATGTAACTAAATATTATTCATTTAAAACAAAAATTTTAATTTTGATAAGCTCTTGTTAACGAGTGTCTCGAAGGTATTAGTTAAGAAACTTGTAAAAAAAATTATATTGAAAAATTAAAGATCTATTTAGTTTATTTTTTGTTTATGTTTTCATTTCCTAATTTCAAGAATAATTATAACAAAAATCATTACAAAACTATTACATTGTTTTTATTATATTTTCTGTTTTAAAAAACTTGTATAGGAAACAATGAAAACAAACAAAAGTTGGTTTCACTTTCCTATACAAGTCTTGGAAACAAGAGATATACTAAAAACAATGTGATAGTTTTATGAATAATGATAGTTGTACATATTTTTGATATCCAACATCGTATATATATACGTATTTATATTTGTTTATTACTTTTTTCTCTCATCACATGTATTTAGCACTTCAAAACAACCAACCACCATATGGTGTCTATACATGATGTCCCAAAAGTGTGTACAATTATCATTTCTCTAGTTTTATAATGATTTTTGTTGTAATTATTTTTAAAAATATAAAATGAAAATAGGAAATGAGAAACAAACCGATCAAACCCTAAGAGTCTGTTTGCTTTGTTTTCATATTTTTGTTTTTGTTTTCTGTTTTTAAAAATAATTACAAAAATGTCACATTATTTTCATTTTGTTTATTGTTTTCAAAGATTTGTACATGCAGGAAACATTGAAAACAAGGTGGCAGTTTTGTAATTATTTTTAAAAATAGAAAATGAAAACAAGAATCTGAAAACAAAGCAAACAATCCCTAAGTGCTACACTTTTCGAAATGCTAAATACATCATTCTTCATACAAATTTTCTTTTTTTTGTTTCTTAAACAATGTACTAAGGGCATTTGTTAGCAATCTCTATTTTAATATATTATCGATGTAAAGTTTTTATAAATTTTCAATCAATCATGAATTATGCCATGTGTTATGATCTAGAAACTAGTACTCAGTAACTCTGAGTATGTGTATGTGTATGAGTGTATGAGTTAACTTGGTTGCTCCTCTATTCGGTCATCTCTTTATACTAAGCTCTCGAGCCATTACGCTCATTAAAGTCGATTTGTAAACTCTGTCGTCTTAGGTATTGAAGGTGCTACTCGAGTATTAAGACCAACGTCCGCCATTAAAGGATACATTTAACTCGTTCTTATTTTCATGTGACCAATTTGCTCTACGAACCTTCAATCCAACTATGTGTATAGTGAGACCCGACTTATGCTAAATTCATTTAGTAACACCATACATATCTTTTAATATAGTTATGATAAAGTCAAATATTTTTTATAATATGATAATTTATGATTGATTGACAGTAAAAACATTTACACTAATAATATATATCAAATAAGTCATAAAACAAATACTTTATCACATCACTCATTGTATGCAAACAATGAACAAATTTTACATGTTCATTTTTGCGGTTATAATTCATATTTGAAACTATACATTCAACCTCAGTTCCTTCTTAAACATATTTATAAGCTCAATAGTTGTTGATGTTGTAATTGTCCTTGCTAATATGAAGTAAGCTTTCCATGGCATGACAAAGTGTCTATAGACTGATTAGAAATATATAGGGCTAATACCACTTTTGGGTCTCCATATATTACATTTGTGTAATTTTGGTCATTCGGGTTCCAATTATGCCAATTGGATCCCTCAAGTATCGTTCCGGTTACAATGGATCCCCTGTCACAATGTCACAATTGGATTGACAATCTCCTTAGTCTAGTCTCAATCTTCATCATAATCATCATCATCTATTGAGATATCATATCCACTATCAGGAAAAGTGGCCTCACTAAATATCAAGTCAATATATATGTTACATGTATAGGTTATTGACGTTAAAAATTGGACATGTTGATGGATGAACTTGATTGTAACAAAATGAATATTATTTTAAGGACCCTATTGACACAATCGAGACATGGAAATTGAAATTATACGATCGTAATACCAAAAATACAATCGAGCCAAATATACATCAACGATTAGGTCAATAATAACGTTATTTATAATTATACCAGTTATTATTCACTACCCTTTATTTCTTTCAATTTTGTGAAATCATATAGAAAACATGGTCGGCACATGGCTGTCAGCAATTAACTTATCTAACCTCCATTATTAATCTTAATCCTCGATTAGAATAACTTATCTTCCTCTCTTCTTAAACTAAGCATATCGAACCTTTTTATAATCTTGTTTCCATTCGCGTGGATGTGACAATGATTAAGTCTACATACTGTTGAGAGGCCATTATTATATAGTATTGCTTTCTTTTCTTTATTTATTTCTGTTGGATAATGGCAGCTTTCTTAAGTAATACGTAGAAATAGAAAAGTTGTTAGAGAAAAGGAGAAGAAAACAAATTGAATATTCTAGGAGCTTTATTATATTTTTAATTGTATTACCTAATATGCATTAGTTTAGTACCTTGATTACTCTCAATGACTTGTGGGGATAACATTAATAAACCCAACGGTTCCTTAGGAATCTTTTGCAATTTTTCTCGTCATTCTAATCTGGCAAAGGCTACTGGTTAGAGAGGCATCACCTCCAGGCAGATTTTGGGTGGCAGGGCCCTCCTTGTTCCTTTATTTTTATATATATATATATATATATATATATATATATATATATATATTATATATATATATATATTTGCTTTTGTGGCTTCAAATTAAGAAACACTGATAGAAAAATAGCTAGGGAGGGCAGCTTTTGGCAATTCACATTATGCTTTCCCTTCGAGGGAGGGGACTACAAATCCACTCAGATTGTTTAACAGATTGCTCATTTCCCCCATAAAAAAGTTTATGGTTTCTTCTCATTTGGATTTTGAGACATTTTACGTGGATCCAAAAGAAAACTGCCTAAGCTTTATTTCATAAAAAAAAACTAAAAATACAAGTGAAATGTTGAAAGCACGTAAGGGCAAGAGTGTGTTTGGAAAACTGGAAAAAAAATATTATGCTGATAATTGGAATATGTTTTTGTTTATTGAAAAACGGTTTTAAGATAATCTATTTCATTTGGATGATGTAAAAAAATCACTTTTACATAGTAAATTACGAAAAATTGTATGAATTTATTTGTTTATAATATTTGATAGAAAAGTAAATAATATTTATTTTTTATAATATTTGAAGTTATTTGATTTTTTTATGATATGGGTTAAAACCCACTAATGCCATTTCTGAAATAATAATAAAAAAAGGGGTTAAAAGCCACTTAAAATAATAAAAAGAAAAAGAATAAAATAAGAAAAGAGGGATGATACTGAAAGCTAGAGTCCGCGCACAGGAAGAGAAGGGAAAACGAAAAGCATTATAAAACAAAATGCTGAAATATTTCATCCAACGGTCCTCTTCCCCAGCTTATCACAAAAAAAGATTTTTTTAAAAAATAATCTTAACATCCAAACACAATTAATTATTTTCAAAATAGCTGAAAAGTGTAAAACAGCTTAATGGACACACATGCTCTAAGCTGTTTAATTTAATTCGAATTAAATTTTGGTTATGTAGTTATGATGGATAAATGATAAAATAAACTAAGAGTGTGTTTGAGAAAGGTCGGAAAGCTAGAAAAAAGATTATGTTTATAATCGATTTTTATATAATCGATTATTGTGATAATCGATTATAATCAGCATCTGTTTTTGTTTAGGTATATTTGCTGAAAAGCAATTTTAAGATAATCTATTTCGTTTGGGTGGTGCAAAAAAATCACTTTTATATAACAAATTACGAAAAAAGAGTATGAACTTATTTGTATAATTTAATAATGTTTGATTCTTTTTTAGTGAAATGTTTAATTTTTAGTAATTTTTTTATATGTTAATTTTTAGTATTTTATCCTATTTTTTCTAGTATAATAAATTTAATTAAATTTATAAAAAAAATTATTTTGAAAGTGGATAAACTGATAATTAAGAGAATTTTATATTAATATATAATTTTTAAAAATCATTATAAGGAGTTCACGCCCAGGGAATAATGACATGAGAAAGCTACTAGAGTGTAAACATTGGTGAATTTGATCACTGTTGATGAAGTTCTGGAATTCTCGTGAATATCCTTCTCTGGACATGTTATACGTTCTCACGTGCAACAAGGATAAAACGAGGATGATAAATATATTAGATCCAAAATAATTAAAGTGAAAACATTAATTAGTCCTTGAAACTAGATGCTTTTAAAATAGTTTTTTTTCAAAAAAAAAAAACTTTTTTAAAAAATAAGCTAAATCTCATATATATAAAATTATTTATCAAACAACTTTTTAAAAGAAAAACAGCTGAAACTAAAGTAAACAATATTTTCCAAACACTCTCTAACTACTGCTATCCCTTATGGGGCTTAGAATTTTTTTGACTCTAATCAAGTATCTCTTGTGAGATTAATTCTCGGATCGGGTGATGTAAAGCCCTTTCTAGAGTGACGATTATAGGATTCGAGCATACACATAAATTACACTTAGAAATACAATTTACTTCAACAACTGCCTATAAAAAAAAAACAGTAATCAATTACTTTTGGGTGTTACGGCTTAGAATTAAAAACATAAAAAGTTATCAACTTTCATCTTATAATTTATATCGATAACAAAATTCCTCCCAAAATGAAAACAAAAAACCAAATGAGGCTAGAGACATATATATTTAAAATGGGGAATTTGTTGTGATATATGTTAAATTTGAAATATTATAAACTTCATTTATTTAGTGGTTTTTGAATCCCTATAACGACGAATATATTTTCTAGAAATAATGACTTTCTGTGGTCGCTTATATAGATGTCCCTTTCATGTAAGGGTAGCATTAGCATACCACAGATTTGAATAAATGTGTGGATAAAACTTTACAAAGTGGATGATCATTTCTCCCCTGCGTTTTATTATATTAATATTCCGCAATCTCATATTTCAACAATCAGTGACAGAACACATTATGTTAAATTAAGTGTGATAAATTATTAGCTCGAGGCCGTCTACGAAATTAGGGCCACAGGATTTTTTTTTGTTGATAAGCCACAGACCTATAATATGTCATGCTATAACTTAGAATATGCTTAATGAGCTCACTTGCATTCCAATCACCAATCTTACAAAACTAGGCAACACCTGCTCGCGAACTGTTCAACTATAGAATACAGGGTTACATATAAAGAAAGAAATTATATAGCTAATAGCTAATATAACTTTTGCCCAGCTCTCTCAATTTGGGAGGGAAGGATAAGGTTCGTTTATTTATATATTAATGGTTTCAAGGTGTAGTCAAAATGGTTTGGGGAGGAAAATAAGGATTGAGTGATAAGAAAGTCATGGGTTCAACTCTCCAATGACATAACGTACTAATTACTAATATTTATCTATCAAAAAAATAATCACCAAACCATTGATTTCGAAGCAAAAAGGAGAGTGATTCCGTGTGATACAGTAATAGACAACATTAATAATAATAATAATAATAATAATAATAATTATTATTATTATTATTATTATTATTATTATTATTTACCATTAATTAGAGCAACATGAAATTAATGAAATTTCAGAATAAAGAAAAAAATTTAAAAACTGAATTTCCCCTTCCTATGCTTGAATGAAGCAAAGATGTAAATGAGACCAATATGAGGTTGGTCCAAGTGATAAGGGACTTGGACATCTTAAGTAAGTGGTCATGGGTTCGAATCATGACTTTTGTGTATGGAAAAAACCTGGTTGGGAGGGAAGAACCTCCTACCAGGTGTGCCAATGATTCCCGACGGAAATTAACATCGCTAACAGTGGTGGATACTTCTTACATATGTCTTAGTTAAAAACAAATGAAAAGATGATATGAATAAACAAAGAAAAGAGATAATCATGTAAAACAATATATATATATATATATATATATATATATATATATATATATATATGTTGTTTTTTATTAATTTTTTAAATAATATAAATAAATAAATTCGACTACTATTGTTTAAAAATTAAATCATTGAATGCCACTGACATTTATAAAATATGACGCATGTTTCCTAAAAAAACAATTTGTGAATTATTATTATTATTATTTATAAATTTATAGTTATTTAAAATTATAACTATTAAAAAAAATTATCATTTTCCCTTTTCCATCTCACTCAAAGGAAAAAAAAAAACATGAGAAGTGTTTCAACATGGACCGAATAATACTCGGCCCACTTGTCTTCGGGCCTGAGAATTCAATTTAAGTTAGAGTTCCCTCCCAATACAATTGAGTAGTGGCAGAGGGATATTCGAATCCCTTTGTGTAATGGGATTGCCGTCTCAACACCTAAGAATGGTGGATCTCCCTTTAAAATCAGCAAATCAAAGGGAGAGAAAGGCACCAAGATAATGACTAATAAAGAGGGAGTCGTTGATACCCGAGATTATATAAAAGTGCTCAAGTGAAGAGAAGATCACCTCATTTTGAGGAGAGGGTTAGTAGGTTTTAGAGGCACACATGTGTGCTTGAAACTGTATCAATGTGCAAACAATAAGGAAAGCAGAATGGTACTTTTAAAAACTTAAAATTTCAAGTAAAACCTGAGAATTTAACAGTTTTTGACCTTAGAAAGAGTTTTTTTTAAGGGAAAGTTCCAGAATACTTATAGAAATGATTTTGACTTGCTATTTAGATTTCATTGAACTTACACTACAAGAAACGGGTGGATTACCGATGGATATTTACCGACGGACATCAGTTCCGTCGGTAGTGAGAAGATTTATGATGGACTAAGCTGTCGGTAAGCATGAATACCAAAAGATTCTAAATTTACCGACGGAAAGTCCATCAGTAATGGTACCGTGGGCTTTTCCGTCTGTAAATCCGTCAGTATTCAATGCGGGAATACTATTTTTTTGGTGCCAGAGTGTACCGACCAAATAAGCCGTCGGTAATTACCGACGGAATAGCCGTTGGAAATAAATTACAATAGTACCGACGGACATTTCCGTCGGAAATTCAAATTTTGGATTTACCGACGAATAAGGCCGTCGGTAATTTGAAAAGGCCGTTAGTAAATTCACATTATACACCAGTGCCATCCTCTTCCCCCCCTTACTTTTCGTTTCCCTCTCTCTCTCTATTCTCTTTGCCTTCTCTCTTCCCCTCTGCACCGCGTCTTCGGCGAGCCTCCACCGCATCTCCGGCGAGTCTCCAAGCCTCTACCGTACCTCCTTATTCCCCCTTCTGCCTCTTACCGCGATCCACCTTCCATTTTCTCCTACACTGCGCCAGAAACCCTCCCCCACCCTTCTTCTCTGCCTCATTCCATCGCGCCTCGGTCCGACCACCGTACGCCTCCACCAGGTATGTTGAGTTGCTAAGTTGTTGAGTTTAATTGTTTTTCCCTTCCCATTGTTGAGTTGCTGAGTTTTGATTTCCCTCCTTGGCTTTTCAGGCCACCACCACTGCTAGGAGGAGCCACCACTGTCAGGTATTTTTTGACTAATTGAGCAATATTTTATTTTTATGAAAATGTAAATTTTTATCTAGGAAATTGTTTTGAACTTTTCTGATTTAGGAATATTTATGTTTTGTGTTTTTTGATTTGTTTGGTTTGAGTTTGGGTTGCTGTTGGAATTAAATATTGTATGACTTTTTTGGTGGGTTATTATCCTTATACATTATTGATGCAATTTAATTTCAAGAATAAAATTATGTTGTTAAAATAATGAATTGATTAGCTATTTAATTAATTAAGGAGTAAGTAAGCGCACTCTAAGTATGTGAGTAAGTGATAAAGGAATTTCATCGATCCCGGATGCCTGTAGCGCGGCGATATCATTGGTGCAACAATTCCTCATGGTTATGTTGAAATGTGATAGGAAGCGATGTTTCAGTATGTATCGGTGTGCGGAAGAATGAAAAAAATTACGTGGTACGTATAACCAATTTAGAAAAAATTATCACAGTAAAATAATAAATATATTGAAATCAATTTGAATAAGTAAATACAAATTTACTTATTAATACTTTTACATAAAAAATAATATATATCTATTTTTTCGTCCCATATACCTAAGACAATGTGATAGTGGTTCCAGCACAAGGTTGTGATCATTCATAATTAATGGTTGAAAAGGAAAATAAATACTAATTAAATAATTAAATAAATTATTTGATACTTAAAATTAAATAATACTATGATCAATTAAATCATAAGTCTCACAAGTGTCAATTTGTAGTTGGCACTTATATAATAGGTGTGAGAGTAGTGATAAGATGATCAAGGTGGTTTGGGGGAGGGATATAGGGTTTGGAGTGATAAGGAGGTCATGGGTTCAACTTCCTCAATTAACATAACACATTAATTACTAACATTTACCTATCAAAAAAAGACTTATATAATAAGTGTTAAGTCTCACAAGACATAAATATAATATAATTAAATGGGAAGATTAAATAAATAATATTTAAGTAATTAATTAAGTAAGTCAACACTTATAACATGTGTTAAAAATCATAATACAAAAAAAAAAAGTTAATTTTCAATGAAATTTTAAAACAGATAGTATAAAATAGTTTAATATCTTATTCAAATTAATTTTATATAATAATAAAAAAATGCAGAAAAAAAATTAATAATAAAATTAGATATATGTAAATAACTAAATACTTACATAACATTTAATATAAAATGAAATAAATAATAAATAAATATTTAATAGAGATTTATTTTTTAGATGAATACTTTGTATATGATAGTTGCTTATGTGTTTTAATTGTTTGCCAACAATGTAAACTTTATAATTAAGATGTCTCTGTTACTTATAATATTATTTTATTTTAGAGTATAATTATAACTTACTTGAGAATGATGGTTTCTTAATTGTATGTTTGATTTTTTTTCCTTATAATAATGTCAATGTTTATGTAAAATATCCCTATTACTTAAAGTATTATTTTCTTAGAGTATAATTAATACGTAATTAAGAAAAACCGTAGTTTCCCGTTCAAGGATCAATATTATTGAGCATGTGTACTCGTGGTTATGGTATCGCTCATTTTATTGAATCTTGAATTGTCCAATTGGGACCGTTTGGGAAGAAACTTTTTCACCACTGATATACTAGTTACTCGATGATTCTCATTTGTTAAATAATTGATTAAATTTCGGGTCGAAGCATAGGAAATTTACTATTATGTTATTTTTATTGTATTTTAAATATTTGTCTATGAAATATAATGTAAGACTTGACAACTATTGTTCTATAAAAATACTTGCTTAGATTAGACTGTTAAATGTCGATTACTTATTGTTTTTACACTGATTTGTAATTGTGCTATAAAAATAGATATATCAGTATCAGGAGGACAACCACCCCGTCCCCCCACCGCCTAGCGGTGATAAGGGGAAGGGGAAGGCTAAGGCTAAGCAGGGACGATACACCGTGAAGTCCCAGGTGCTTGCTCGCATTCCTAGAGGTCCCTCCATACCCACCACACCCACCCCCATCCCTACCGCACCTACCCTATCGCCACCTACAGGAGCCTCCCCCACCCATTCTACACCATCCCCCACTCATTCTATACCCTCACCGATCCATACTACATCTTCCCCTACCCATACTACACTATCCCCGACCCACACTACCCCACCCTCCACCAATGTCCAGACCTCCACTCGCTTTGCGCCACGACGCGCACTAGCTGGCTACTCGCCGCCCCCTACTGGACCCACACCACACCCACACCCAGCATCACCATCGTCATCAATCGCGCCGTCCACACACCCAGCAAGATTATCACTTATGCCGACTCCTGGGATGATGCCACAGCCGGACACGACCATTCCATCCTCATCATCCGGGACTGCATACTGTCACGACACGCCCATACCATCATCATCGTCTGTGCAGCAGTCGACTGTGGCTGAGGACTTGCCTGAGTGGGCCAGGGTTCCCGCACCTGAGGATCGACCATGGATCCGTCCTGTTTCTTGATCGTAAGTTTAATTTAATTTAATGTTGTTTAAAAATAATTACTATTTAATAAGCATATATTTGTTGGTTGTCGTATTGTTGATTTAATAAAATTATGAATTTTTCAGCTTCATCCCATCGAAAGTGGGATCGAAGCATGTTACCTTCGCCATCAAGGCGCAGTATCGTCGCTTCTGGCCATCATGGGGGGTGATCACCGGGGAGGATTGGGATCGTATCTTCAGACGATTCGGGGTAAGTTCTTGTTTATTAGTTCATGTAATTTTCCATTTATTTTATATATTCTTTTGTATAATGTTATTATTAATTTTTTCTTTGTTAACGGGAGTTTGTGCGCTGGTTACTGGAGCATACCTCAGAGATACATGCTATCTTTGACGACCGAGCAGCTGCTCGACTGAGGGACATGCTCCGGGAGCGTAGGGAGAGCTGGGTACGTCCGGATTACATCGGGTCCAACATCTGGGCCCAACTGTGTGTGTACTGGGACACTCCGACCTGGTCGAAGTGTGAACAGGCGAAGAGAAATCGGGCTTCCGAGAAGGGTGGGAGCATGCACACTGGTAGTTCTATTAGCCACATGCAGCATGTCATTTACATTGTATGCATATATAAATAACATTATTTATAAACGGTATATTTTTATTAAAAATTTGTTTTATAACTAATTGATTTTATTGGTGTGTCGGTTGCAGGCAGGAGAGCTAGCTCCATTGATGTCCCTACAGTCTTTGAGCAGACACATACTCGCTCGGACACCGACGAGTTTGTTGATGAGAGGTCGAGGCAGACAGTGGTGAGCTAAAATGTTTTTTTTTTTAATATTTAAACTATTGGCAATTATTATATATATATATATATATAGTTTAATACATATTGATATTAATGTATTGATCACAGGCGGAGTACAACTCCATGTTTAGATAGGTAGCATCCGAGCCTGCCTCCTGCTCTGGTGCCTCAGATCCTTCTCAGCTGGACCCCGCCGAGGTTGAGCGACTACAGACCCAGGCCTGGATGGATGTGGCCGGCGGGAAGAACAAGGGACGAATTTACGGTACTGCGACCCTAGCTTGGTCGATTCGTCGGGGGTCGACGCCGAGCATGACCATTAGGGAGCCTACATCTTCCGGCTCACAGGACACGGAGGAGGTGCATCGGCTGAGGCAGGAGGTACAGCAGTAAAGGGAGACGAACGAGTGCATCATGCAGCAGATGGAGACATTCTCTACGGTCATGACCGCTGTGCTCGATTTCCTCCCACCAGACAGGCGCAACGCTCTGCAGGGGGTCCTCCATGCCACCCAGCCCCAGCCCTCCACTACTACTACTGATCCACCACCGCGGCCGCATGATGACGATCTGCCTACTGAGCCACAGCTTGATGGTCATGTGACGCCGGCAGACTCCCCCCAACAGGACAACGATGACAGATATTATGGTGATGGGTATTAGGATAGTTATAAGTGTAGTAGAGATTTGTAGATAGACAGATATTTTAGTTATCGATTATATGTTGAGTTTGTTAATATTTTTAATTAATTTTAATTTAATTGCTTTTTTAATTTTATTTTTAATTTAAATTTTGTTTTGTAATTGATAATATAAAATATAAATTAATAATTAAATATCAATTAATTATAATAAAGTATAAATTAATAAATAAATAATAATAATAATTAATTAAAATAAAATATAATGATAATAAATAAATAAAATAAAATATTTAATATTTAAATTTTAATAAAAATAATTAAAAATTAATATAAAACAAAATAAATAAAAAATTAAAAAACCATGTTTTCGATGAATATTTCCGTCGGTAACTGTTGGTTACATTTTCCGACTGAAAATTCCATCGGTAACTTCCACAGAGAGTTATCGATGGAATTTCCGTCGGTAATTAGGGGTTTTGTGTGACAAGTTTTCCCACGGTTAAGGCAGTCGGAAATTTTCGATGGACGCACTATATCCGTCGGAAAGGGTTTCCTACGCGCCTATTACCGTCGAAACCGTGTCCGTCGGAAAGTCCGTCGGTAATGTAGTTTTCCGATGGATTTTTAGTGTTTCCGAAGGTTTTTGGCCGTCGGTAATTGGGTTTTTTTTTTGTAGTGTTAAAACATAAAGTTTTTCTTGTTATAAAAAAGGTTCACTAAAGAAAATACAAGTTGGTAAAAGTAAAACTCCCAACACTGATTAGCTAAATAGAGTCATGGTCGTAGAGAAGGCAAGGCCATTAAGGTCATTACCATAAGCCTCACCTTTTTTTTTTCTTTTTCTTTTTTACTCATTACTATATTTATACACTGATGACAATTTGTTTAGCAAGTAATTAGGTAGTAAGGTCTAACTTCGTGTATAATGTATGTATTATTGATATTCAATCACATGTAGTACAATATGCAAGAAGCAACATTAGTTACATTTCAACATTCAAGGTTCCACCTTTATGTTTTATTGCCTTCATTGCTCTTCCATGTATAGTGCCATAGTTAATTGTCATTGGAGGTAATTCGTATAATTAACAATAGAAAATGAGAATTTAATTGTGCAAAAGAATAAAATAATAGTTATAAAAAATTAATATTTTTCACTTCAATTTTTTGACCTTTCTCTTTTTTTTCCCTTTTTCTCATCATCTTTATATTCTATTGAGAGTGAAATATTAAAGTTGAGTGATTATAAAATTTAATAAATGATTTCTTAACTTGAAAAACTAGAAAATTAATATGAGAATTAATAACTTATATAATATTAAGTTTATTTAAAAATTTCGTATAAGCACCCAAAATTCATATTCACGACCCCGAACATAGTATAAAGCAGTAGATAAATCTTGGTTTACATTTAGTTCCCAATAAACAGTAGGATTTTTTTATATTAGTTATTTTTTATACACATCGTCTCTTCAAGTTAACTACAGCACAAAATATACCTTGTCACATCGTCTCTGTGGGTGTTCGGATTCACATCCAAAATGGTCTGGACGTGATTTGATGAAGCTACTAATAGTAGCTTTTAAACTCCAAAAACACTCTTGACTCCCTTTCAACCATGGTTCCAAACACACTATCTTTCAACTATCAACAAGTATTCATTGGAATTAAGCCTCTTTGAACGATTACAACATATTTTGTGAAAGAAGAGTTTTCTGTCTCTTATATTCAAATGGTGGATTAAAATGATAAATAGCAAAGAAATGAAGTATTCTCATAAAACAAGTTCAACAAAAGATCGTGCAATTGAGAATTAAAAAAGAATTCATAAGTACAAGAAACTCAGAGAATTACCTTTAGATCAACAAAGGCATTATCTTGTTTCATATGCTATATTTTCATATTCTCTTTATATGACTTCAGGTCTTCAACGATCAATTAGAAGAGTCTTCACATTGTTTATGACATTGTTCTTCAGTAAAGATGTTGAAGATATCTGTTGGGAGACGTCAACCCCTTAAATAGATCTCAGTACCTTGAGGGATTAGTCTCTAACTTCCGGTCAGAGGATACTCGAGTTAAAAAAAAAAAAGACGTTGAAGATAATTTAATGAGACATATAATGCTTTATGGTCGTTTGTCCTTTATTTTTCATGCTCTTGTTCTCTTTGCTTTAGTGGAGGTTAATTTTATAATTGGTGTGCTATGATTAAAACTTCTAAAACAAATTATCATCATCAAAACACGGTACTATGATTTAGGAGTTTGTTTAGTCCTTTTAACTTAACATTTACTCCATCACCTATCCCCACCCCACCCCTCTCCAACTCCATAGTCCAACCAAGCCCCCACACCATCCCGTGGTCTCACACCACTTTTCTCTCCCCCGAACCCCTTCCATTTCCACTTCCCAACTCCATACTCCATCTCCTTAAGCTTCGCCACTCCCACTTCTTTTATTTATTTATGTTTATAGAACAAAGAAAAGCAGGCAGGGGAGAATGTAGGAACTGGGATTATAAGTGAACTTGGGCTTGGATAATTGGACCCTGAATAATAAGACAATTTTGTTTGGATGCTTGGGCTTGATGTTTTCCTTACGGTCCAACACTCCAAAATCCAAAGTGTTTTGAGTCCAGCACCTAATCCGTTTCAATTCAGTTCATTATAACGGCTATCAATATGTTGAGTTATTATTATAAACATCTCTTAAATAAGAATAAGAAACAACACATGTACAGGGAAAAAAGGGAAAGTAACAATATTTTTCAGGAAATAGAGTAATTATGAATTTATTTATAACATATCAGTATATGAAAATGAAAGAATAAAAATTTAAAACAGAAAAGAGAGGCGGGGGTGGTGATTTAAATATGGAATTTCCAAAAAAAAAAAAAAATTCAGGAATTGAGAAAACTGTTTTATTGCATTCTTTACTTTTAATTTTACGTTCAAAGTCAATTATTCTTTACTAATATTTTTTTTAAAAATATTCTTGAAGAAAGATTCTCTTATTATATTCTTTATTACTAATATATACTTATTTAAGATTTTTTTCTTGAAAGAAATATCTTCATTCATATGCATATATTTAAAGAAGATAAATATAAATTATTTCTTTTTTTAATATTTTCGAATCGCAGTTTTGTCCAAAGATTTGGCTATACTTTTTGTTGAATATTATTTCCGTGTTTTAATTTCTTCTTTATTCTGTAGGGTTTGAACATTAAATACGGGAAATTATATTTTTTATTTAAAAAAATGGAGAAATATAGTATTTCCTCAATAATACCATCAATAGTGCTTCAGAAACACGGTATTTGGCTACTCTTTTAATAATGTCAAAATAGATATTACTCAAAAACGTTAAAAAATAAGTGTTATTAAAGGTGGAAGGAGTGATTTTTCAATCATATATATAATTAATGATGTTTATGTTTATTTCCTTTGATCACTATTATAAGCAAAAATTGAATAAAACACACATATTAAGATAGTTCCTTGATATCATTTAAAAGAGTCATTGGGAATAAAAAATTAAGTTTGTTACCTAAATTATCCTTCCTCTAATCTATTAAGTTTGTGTTGTTGAGAATAAAATAAGCACATTGGAAAACAAACCTTGTATTAATGAAGGATATTTTGAGAATAACTTTATTAAATAAGACGAAAGTAATTGAAATTTATTTATGTTTTGGAATGAAAAATTTGAAAATTTTTACTTATATTGTTGACCGAATGACGTATCTATTAGAGTTCTTCAAGAAAAAAAATGTTTATATGTTAGAGTTTTTATTTTGGGTTTCTCTATCCAGGGTTTTTGTATTGGGACTTTTTAATTAATTTTTATTTCTTTTACTTCTTTTTTTTTTTCCTGCATTTCAAAAAGTCTCTGCAAGTACTTACATGAATTCCAGTAACACAAATAAGGGAGAAAATTAACTGGCGGCCAAGATTGGGAATGTAGACACCAGGGGTAGGGGTGGGGGATTGGTTGGTGGGCACTCCCCACCGTCAAGCCCACGTGGGTACTATAAAAAATTACAAAATGCTAACTAGTTTCTTTATTGATTGAGTGTACTGATTAAATATTTTAAAAAAAAATGTGTCATTAAATTTTGATGTATTTTATATTTTAAAGAATGATAAATTTATTTTTTTAATAAGTTTTGCTTATTTTTTGTTTCTTTTAACTTATGTATTTATGACACTGTAACCATGAATCTTAAACATTGATTGCACCTTTGAATTCATTTTTTTTAGAGACAAAAATGATTCCAAAAAATAAAATTGATTTTGATTTGTTTTAGGGTTTTTGGCTAGAATTAAATTTTTTTTTGGTTAAATGACTAGAATTAATTTTACCTTTATAATATATCCTAACTTTTATTTTGACAAAATAATATATCATAACTTAAATCTAGAATTTAGAACTTTTGTCCCTAAACATTAGTCCCAAATTTATTGTTCAACTCATTTTTACATAAATGTCTCTAAATATAAATCATTTTACTTCAAACAATTCCATTCAAAATCATGTTAGTCATATGCTAAATGTTTAACCGCTTTTTAATTTGTAACTCCTTACTATTACATGTGATACATTACGATTCAGTAGCTATTTCCATCGTGCTCTTTGCATAAACAAGGAAGAACTAATCTAAAACATTTGCATATTTAAGCTAATCAATCCATGTTTCATTGTCTAATCAAGGATGAGACAGTGACCCCAAAAAAATGTCAACATTTCATTTTTCTTACCCTGCATCATAGTCAATTAATTTTTTTTTCCTCTGCATGCCTTGTTTGTATGCTTCCCTATAATATTTTTATGACATAAGTTGACGTTCCTTTGTTTGTTTGTATTATTTTGGCTCCATCAAGTTTATGCCTCGTCATTGGTTACATTGTGACACCTTTTGCTTTTTTTCATATATCTAAACAAATTTAGAATTGTGTAATCACAACATCAGATATTCAAACAAGGCGGCTCCTATGATCCTCCATGTCATGTTTGGGTGCATGATCATGATGCGCCGTTGATATATGACATGTTGGTATCTTATTTAATAAATTATTCTTATTTAAAATTTAACCCTATTATATATTTAATAATTCAATCTTTTTTTTTTTTTGAAGCGATCAATCTTATTTAGAAGGAGACATATTTTGTAAAGTAATTAAAAAAACAGACAACAAATATATAACTTAATTGACTTCAACTTCCATTATTAAAACTTAAATTGTGATATTGACTCGAAAGTTTAGTGTACTACCAAGTTACATTTATTCTTAGAAGATACACATAATGTTATTAATTTTTTAAAAAATGTTTATTGTCACTTTTATTATATTTTTTAATATTTTTTAATTTGGTTTGATCTAATAGCTCAAAATAACTCACTTAGTAAAAACTATTCATATCTATATCCATGGAATCAACATATACTTTTGTAGAAAAAAGTTATTATATATATACACATATTTATATTGTTAAATAATATTTTATTCTATTATCATGAATGTCAAAAATATTTATATCGGTGAGAATTATTTACGATGAAATCAAAGATAAGTACCCATTTAATGAATCGGAGTTGGATCATAATATCCATCTCATGGGTGCTGGTATGTTTTTATATATAATATATTACATATATTATTTTTCTTCTTTTTTTAGTATGAAATAAGATAAAAAAATATTTTGATATTAGTTTACAATGGATTTTTATAATGAAAGAATCTATCATGACGAAATTATTTCTAAATTATTATATGTACTCATAAATATCGACTCCTTTATTGCATATGACGAACAAGAAACATGAGAGCAAAAGTGGGGGAAAACACCATGTATCCATTCCTATCCATCATCCATTATACTCATAAATGACAATGATTGTTGCTATTTGTTTTCATGTTTTTATAAGCAATAAATGAAAAATTGAAAATTAATAGTAGCAGATATGCTCTAATTATCGTGAGAGAGTAGAGAACATCCTGTGATAATTATCGTGTTAGATCCATTCTATTCTATTATATTCAATTGAGAGTGACAGATATAGAGTCCAAAGCCCAACGAATGAATACGAATCCCTCTCATGCATCCGTATCTCCCTTCCCTGTGAAATATTCTTGTTAATAAACAACAACTAGTACGCTACCACGTTCCTTATTCACACGTCAAACCCCATTAACCCAACCCACATAAAAAACACATTGATTGATACTTGATACTTGATACTTGATACAATACGATACAACCTCATCAATCAATATTCATTCCTTTGTTTCCAACTTTCAACCCCTTCCTAACCAACCTGATTTACGTTTCTCCCATTCGTCTCTCTTGCTTCCGAAGCTCCGGCTCGGGATGAAAGAGGGCGCGCCGGTTCGCCACTGAACCTAAACGGTTCGACTCGAAGGGATCGGTTCATTTTGTTTGGGATAGGCAGCGGTGATGAGAGGGAGCTGTTGGTTGAACCGTCGGACAGAGCAGAGGTTCCGCCTACTCGCGATCTCCACCGTTAAATCAGTGACAGTGAGGATCAAGCTTCTGCTGTGCTGTTGCGTTGCGTTAACGCTATTCCTAATCGTGTTCTCTGCTAGTGCTTCCAGTTTTCTCCTATGGACCAATCCAACTCCTGAGTTGCGTCGCTTCCCTGATTCAAGGTTCAAACTCCGATGCTAATATGCTAACTATTTTTGTTTTGGTTCAATTTAATCCGTTAATTCATTACTTAATTTGTATGCACTCCACCTCCTACTTTTGTAGTTTATATTTTAGGCGCAAAGGTTTGTCATTTTTGGAAAAGGTTCAAGTCAAAGAAACCTACGAAGTTCAATTTACATATACAAGTTTGCATTAAAAGAGTTGGCGCCTAAAATTCTGTTTTATTTTTCGTGTTCAGCTTCTTCTTGTTTCATTCATTCATATAGGGGGAAAATAAAGAAGGCAAAAAATGGATTACAGATAAATTGTCGTTTGCTAATCACAATTAGTTAATTGGATGAGTTTCTGAGATGTTTTGATGTTCATGCGTCTAGTTTTGGAATTATAGAACCGCATTCCTAGTTTTTGGGATAGATTGGAGCATGTCTTGGTACTAGTGGGGATATGCATACATGTTTTTATTTGTAGGGGTGGATAGAAGCAGCTAATTACCTGGATTTAATGCTTTGTTTGGTATCACAGAGGGGAAAGGAAAAGAAAGAATACAGTAGAAAAGAAAAGGAAAGAAGGGAAGGGAGAAGTGGAAGATTTATCACTTATATGTGTTCATAGAGGGAAAATTGGAAGACATATTTCAAATACAGCACCAATCTTTTGGAAACAATCTGTTACTGTTCAGTATTATGTAGATGGATTGTTTCAGGACCACTTCACGGGCTTAGATGCCTGAATCAGTTCTTTGTGCTGGGAATTTCATATATTGATATTTCAGAATGAGTTTCTGATATCACTATTATTCATATTGATCCACTGAGGCCATTACCTGGACTTTAGGTGTTCTTTATTACTGTTGTTCAGCAGTCATGTACCGAAATTTGGGTTGATAATTATGTATCTGAAACACTACTTAATGTTATGAGATTCATCGCTCCTTGATGAGCTTTCTAAGTCACCTTACTATCTGGAATTGGTTAAAAGGGTAAACAAAACACAATATGGGGTTACATGGTTTAGATTATTAACCACCTCAGAATGACTTTTTGTGTAGTGGAGCTGTTGGACTTTGAAATGAGAATGATGACAGCACCTTCAAACTTTTAGATCTTATTCAATCCAGTTTTCAGAACAAATCTTTCAGTTGTAGCATTTGTTGGTTCTCTGGTAATGCTTGCTGGCATATTTGCCTTCTTTTTTATATATCTTTTTATTACCCAAGAGTAGGATGGAGTCTGGAGGTTTGCTTTTTCATTCTAAATTTCATTTTCATATAGTGCTGAGCTATGTTGCTTGTAAAATCAGACAATTAATTACAGCTTCATATTTTTTCACAGGAAAGGATATTCAATCGTAATGAACACATGGAAGAGATATGATCTCCTAAAGCAGTCCATCAAGCATTATTCATCATGTCCTCGACTTGAATCTGTACATATCGTGTGGAGTGAACCTGATCCTCCATCAGATGTTCTTTTAAAATTTCTCCACCATGTGGTAAAATCCAAGTCTAAAGATGGACGACAAGTCAAATTGAGGTTTAATATCAACAAGGAAGACAGTCTGAACAATAGATTTAAAGAAATTAAGGATTCGGAGACAGATGCTGTCTTTTCTATTGATGATGATGTCATATTTCCTTGCTCTTCGGTAGAATTTGCATTTGATGTTTGGCAAAGTGCACCTGATTCAATGGTGGGATTTGTACCTCGTGTCCATTGGGTGGATTCATTGGTATGGTTTAGCTACTTTTTCCCAATTGATTTTCTGTTCTCCCTGATAATTGAGGTCACATAATATTTATTTTATGCCTATGCTTTTCACGCTCAAACATGAGAGAAAGTGAATGAGTAATTGAGCATGGGACAAGTCAATCCTTTTTGTTTGAATTTTCATGCATTATTTCCTGTTCTTTGTTTGTACTGTAATATTTGGAATCTAACTGCCTTGACTACTAGTATACTACTAGTATTTACCTTTCAATGTTTAGTTTGCAAAACATAGAAAGCACACTTTTGTGGAACATATGGAGGTAAGATCCATATCATATTTGAGCATAATTCCTAACTTGCATCTAAGCTGCTAGTCTTGGTTGCCGCATCTATAAACTCGATGTGAACTTCAATGATTAATTTAATGTTTGATCCATAATTATGCAATAGTGCAATCCTTTAGGTTTCCTTTATTACTTCTCCCAACGTTAGTCCAGTGACATGAAAAATATAAAAATAAAATAAAATGCTCAGGCTAATCTTTCAAGTTATTCAATGTGCTTGCAGAAAGGTGAAGGCAACAAATATAGATATGGTGGATGGTGGTCTGTGTGGTGGACCGGTACATATAGCATGGTGCTCTCCAAGGCGGCATTCTTTCACAAAAAGTATTTCATCCTCTACACAAATGAGATGCCAGCATCAATTAGAGAATATGTAACAAAGAACAGGTTTTTCTCTGGTCTAATCAACCGTTGCCTTCCCTTTTATCAGACTTCAGTCTTCCAAATTCTGTGATTCCAACTTTTTTGTTATTTGCTCATTAATTCAATTAATTTACCAGGAATTGTGAAGATATTGCAATGTCTTTCCTTGTTGCAAATGCAACCGGTGCGCCCCCCATATGGGTTAAAGGTAATTGATTACAAATTGATTTTCCGAGTTTTCCCACTATATTCTTAGGAAACACATTTACGAATTTAAAAATGACATGTCTTGTAACAATTGCATGGGAGTTGCATAAATTTTTATTTTCTCTTTTTGCCTGCTTAGTTTTGAAGTTACATCACTTCACCGGCTAAAAGTGTATAATGCCCTTGTATGTGATAGTTATCTCATTTAAGGAAGCATTAATAACTTCCTGTTCCTGGTATTTGTAACTTTGTTTTGCGGTGGGAGCCAATAAATGATACATTCAAATATTTAACATGTCAAAAGAAACATTGTTGACTACACCATTAGCAAAAGCAAGCAGTTGCACTTCAGATTCTTTGTGAAATTAGTCCTTGACTCCTTTCCCTTGTTACCATCTGTGTTCGCTTTCCTGAGGCATATTGTAGTCGGTTGATTTCACAGAGTATAGTGTGGCCGAATACCATAATGTGCTAAATAAACAAAAACTGAGACGGAAACTATTTCACGCCAGTCCTAATGCTCAAGTAGCCATTACATTACTGTTTGTGGGGTTGATGTGCTTGATTTTATGTTTGTCCATTCATGATAATACACATTGAACCTTGCCCCCATTAGTCTTAAACCCCACCATTTTGATATGTGCCACACTGCCACATTGAACTTCGCCAATTCTGTCATTGTTATAGGTAAAATATTTGAGATCGGATCAACTGGAATCAGCAGTTTGGGAGGTCACAGTGATAGAAGAACAGAGTGCGTCAACAGATTTGCTGCCGTGTATGGGCGGATGCCCTTGGTATCTACTTCAGTGAAGGCCGTTGATAGCCGCAATATCTGGTTTTGGTGACGCTGCATTTTGATTTTTCTTTGCAGTTTTAGAAATTCCACTATCATCAATCAGTAGCTAGTTGAGTTACTCGATTCACGTTAGTTACATAGCTGTATAATATACCCAATTCCCGCATTTGGCGGGAAAGCAAATTTAGCTAATTCCTTTGATTGATTTCTTGTATTATTAACACAAGGCTGCTTCCTGGGGTGCTTTTTGTCCCACATATTAAGAATTTGATTGTAGAATTAAGTGATACTACACCCTTAGTTGAGAAACTCGATTAAATGATACTGCCCTTCACTCGATGCATACACTTATTTCTTCTTTGAATTTTAATAAATCGCCAAGTAGCCCAAGTACCCAATCGACAACATTATGGTGTCGAGGAATGGAAAATGGAATTCACACTCACAGTGGAACAACTAGCCACATAAACTTTTGGCTCAAAAAATCCTATGAACTATGGCACCAAAAGAAATTGCAGAAACAAAATTCCCCAAAGAAAAAGTAATGACATGACTACAAATTCATGACTACTTCTGTTGTCACATACTTAACCGACACTAAATCCTTACAAACAAAAAATTGTCTAAATTTGTGCATTGTTTGGTGCAAAAAAACTTGAGTTGATACTTTTCCAAATTTGAGCTGGGTTTGTGAACGAGATTATGCTTTGTAACTTCAATAGAAATTTGCTACGTATAGCTATAATGAATGGATCCATAATTAGCGGGTTTAACAAAGTCTCGATAGTAGAGTTGGAAACTCATTGTTAAACACCTTAATTTTGATTTGATTTCATTTCTGGGGAAACACTATTGATATAGACAAAAATAGTTGTTCCATGAATTACTGACAGCAATGGGCGGAGGAAAAAAACAAACTGGAGTAACAACTATCCAGGAAAACCCAAAAAGATAAAGGAATTCAACTCAAATGCAAGTTGTATGCAGAAGTTGGTCATGTCATGTGACCAAGGCGTATGTATCATCACTCATATATGATGGATTATATGGACAGTGTCATAGTTGTAAGTTATCGAATTCTTCTATAGGAAAGCTACTAGGATCTTGTCCACCTGTGCTCCAGAGAAAACTGGCATACTTTGATGAACAATAAGTGTTGCCAGGATCTGCTTCCAAAGCTTGCAGATATCTCAGTTCTGCTGCCCAAATATCCTTCCTTACCAACCATAAGAAATCAGCATATCGACAGAATGCCTCAGCCTCTGGTGATTCCACCAGCACTGAACGCCTGTAGTACTCTTCTGCCCTGCAAACCCATATTCAATGTATTAAAAAGGTAAATATAACTACATTACTGAAGGAAAAGAAAAAGAAAACTAACTACACATCACTTTATTACTCAAATCACTTGTATGCTAAGGTGATAGAATATAAATATAGTGACCTATTTGTTTTGTTTCCAGTTTCCTGTTTTCATTTCATATTTTTAGAAATAATTACAAAACAGTAAATGAAGACATGAAATTGGAAACAAAGCAAACGTGTCCTAGATATTCAGAAAACAAGGCTTATAATCAAATAGTAAAAATTAAAGAGATGCAAAGTGGAGTAAATAGTGTATATGTAACATTGTTGACTGAAGAGTGCAACATCATTGAACTGTAACAATATTTTATCTGAAAATTGGTTTATGAGAGCTCACCTAGCAAGGTCATGAACAACAAGGTAAAGGAACTGTGCATAGTTAGACAGCAGAAGGGAATTGTTAGGCCACCGGCTCAAATGCTTTTTGTAATAAACCTCAGTTTCCATATACTCCGCGTATTGATCCCCTTCAAGCTCCACAGACAATGGAGCCACAAACTCTCTCATTGTCTCATGCTCCAAAACCTCATTTCCTAATTCTTTTTGCATCATCGAAGCTTCCTTCACTATGGTATTCCACAACATTTCCTCCTCTTCTGTCAACACCACCTTTCTGTCCTTGTCTTGATCAACCTCAGCATCAAATTGTAGAGCCTTTTTGACCATGGAAGAATTAGGAGTGGTTGCAATAACAATGTTGTTACTCATGGAGAACACACAGAAGTTAGCTAATAAGACCATCAAATAGACCATGAGAGTTGGGGTCTTCCAGAAAACCTTCTGGAACAGCCACACAAATGAAGCATCCATTTCTTTTTGCAACTTTGCCATGACACCTTCCAAGTCTCCACAACGTAGGCTCTCCCTTGTTTTCAAGGCATGATTTTGAAGCTCATGGATGATAAACAACATTGAAGAGAAGGCCTTCTTAACAGAACAGTAACTCAAATCATTTGCTTCTTTAAGACCCTTTTGCAATTGTAGCTTCTTCTTGATCATCCTAATGGACAAAGGGATTTCCACACTGTTCACTTTCCTTTGAAAACTCAGTCTCAAAATCTCATCTCTTTCAGGCCAGCTTGGTGGTTCTGGCTTGATACCAAGAAGTGAAGGTTCCAAAAGATCAGGCTTCATAGTCCAAAATTGTTCTGAGGAACCATTTTTGAGTTCTGTGCTTTTCTTGCTGTTTTCATCATCAACATGAATCAGGTTCATCATTTCTTCCTGGTGAAAATCATCAAAATGGGCAGAGCAGGCACGGTTTACTCTTTGCACCCTGAAATTTCTGAAGCTAGAGAAGGCAGAACCATAGACCAAGCGACATGGCATGGCACTGTTCATATCAGTGACATTTCTCAGTGTAGAAGAAGGAATTGCACGTGGTGTCTTCCAGGAATTGCAGGGAGAAAAATATGGAAAGACCCTTGATCCCATTTTGGATCACCAAGTTCTTCAAGTGATGATCACAGAAAATGATGAAAAACACTGGAAAAAAGGTATCACCTAAAAGTCCATTACCATTAAACCCAATTAGAAATTAATCAAATTCATGGGAAAAAGTTTACTTTTTATTATGGATCAATAATAATCCAATCAGAGATCAGATAACTACAGTTTTGATTAATAGAAAAAGCAAATTGAAGTGGGTAAAGGAAAAGGCGATCCTTTTTTTATTGTAAAAAAGGTGTTAAGATCTCAAATTTCAAAAGGGGTTGTAGATGGAACATGGTACAATAATATAAAAAGGGAAATTGGGATTGATAGGATTAGGACGTAGAAAGCATATAAGTATTGAGGAGACAGATAGTTAAGAAGCTGTTTCAGGATGAAGACATATGGAGTCACAGTTCAGCATGAAAGAAGCTGCATGGTTTATCAGAATTGTTTAAGAGTATTGTTTAGCCAAAAACAATTAGAAAACAAAATAGCAACAGAAGATCTTTTTTTTTTGGATTGATGATAAAGCAGTATGAGTGTTTTGGGTGAGCAGTAGAAGAGAGGAGTGGATAACACGTGGGGCCTGATGAACGTGGCGGTGGGATAAAGTTTGGAGATATTTATTTGGCTTTTGGATTGTAATTTTCAAACTTTTAAATGGATTTGATAAAATCCTCTCAAAAAAAAGACGACTTGGATTTGATAATGATTGGTGATTAGCCTTTTTCGTTGGTGGAGTGGCTTGTGATCCGACTTGCACTGCGAGTCATATGAATCGGTTCACTACAAACGTGTCAATTCAGTTATGCCACCGCGCTTTCTTCTGCTCCTCTCCTTGTCTTTCGTAATATTATCTAGAGGAAAGCTCTTGAATCTTCTGCTCCTCTCCATGCTGAAGGTGTTCCCAAGAGTCACTTAAGGAAAATAGTTTTTTCTCCTTTTTTCTGTTATGTTTTTTATCCAGGGTAGTATCTTTTTGTTTTGATATCTTTTTGTACTTAGGACAATCTCCTTTTTTTATTTATGATATTGCAACTTTATGCCTTTAAGAACATGACTTGTTTTTCTTTCGACACTTAGAAAATTTTCTAAGTTTTTGCATAGCTTGGATGTTTACTTTTGGTCTTTCACTGTGTATTCAATATTTACACAGTTTACCTAAGTTTTTTCATCGGCTTAATCTCGAATTTTTCCAACTTTTTCTAAGTTTGTATTCGCCCTTTGTGCTCGACGTGTTACTTTGGCCTATTTGAGCTTTTAGAGCTCGACCCTTTTAATAAATATAACCTCTTTAGGTTTTTGAATACCACAGGTCTTAAGTTATTTCCTTACCTCTTAGGCTCGGTCTTTCGACATTAACTCGATCGAATTTAGCTCGGTTAACCCTTTTAGGTTTTTGATTTGCTTTTTTAGGTTAAGCATTTCGACTTTGACTCGGTCGATTTCAGCTCAGTTGACCTCTTTAAGCTCGTGTTTACCTATTTAGGTTTTTATTTACTTTTGTAGGTTTTTGTTTACCTTTTTAGGTTCAACTTTTCGATTTTGGCTCTTTTGGCCACTTGGGCTTAGCCTTTCGATTTTAGCTCAGTCCACCTTTTTCAGTCTTTATTTTTGTCTCTTCAGGTCCGGCCTTTCGAACTCAACTCGGTCGACTTCAGCTCGGGCAACCTTTATAGGTCTTAGTTTTGCCTCTTTAGGTCTGACCTTTCGACTTCAACTCCTGGCCGACTTCACTCGGGCAACCTTTTTAGGTCTTAGTTTTGCCTCTTTAGGTCCGCGCTTTCGACCTCAACTCTCTGGGCGAATTCAGCTCGGGTAACCTTTTAGGCGCGACATCTTTGGTGTGCCAACACAAATAAATTCTTAGCCATGTAACAATTTTTTTTTGGCCAAAATAATGTAACTGAAAGAGACTTATTTATTTATTTATTTATTCAGTGTGCCTCATTAAAACCTTCCCGGTCAAAACCACGCGGGAAAAAGATCGGGGTAGGAAAAAGAGTACATCACCCGCTTACATAACTTTAGCTAAAATAAAACTTAAGGTGGGAAGTGTTCCAAGTTCTTGGAATAGCCTTTCCGACAACTCTTCTAGCCTATAAGCACAATTTCCTAGACTTTCAACTATTCCGAATGGGCTGGACCAGTTTCTTTGGCAAGCTTACCCTCTTTGGAGTCTTTTCTTGCATCATTTTGCAGTCTCGAGATTTCACCTTGCACAAATTCACTTGGCTGCAACCTTGAGTTGTACTTTCGAGTCACTTTCTACTTGCATAGTTCTTCCCTGATTTTTGCCTCATCTCGGACTTCTTCAATCATGTCAAGCTCAACTCGGACTTCTTCATTCTTACTTTGGTCATGATGTTGCCTTCGGAAAGAAAGTTCGCCGAGCTCAACTGGAATCATCGCATCGGTTCCATAGGTTAGCTTGAATGACGTTTCACCAGTCGATGACTGTGGTGAGCAATGGTAAGCCTAGAGGATGCTTGGTAATTTTCCAACCCATGCCCCTTTTGATTGGCCTAACCTTTTATTGAGCACGTTCAAAATGACTTTGTTGGCTGCTTCTGCTTGGCAGTTTGTTTGTGGATGCTCAATCGAGGTCACATTATGTTTTATTCCGAGGTTGGAGTAGAACTCACTAAGCCCTTTATCAGTGAATTGATTTCCATTATCTGTGACAATTGCATGAGGTAGGCCATGTCTGCATATAATGATTTTCCATACAAAACTCCGAACCTTTTTAGCTGTTATGGTAGCTAATGGTTCGGCTTCAATCCACTTAGTGAAGTAGTCCACCCCCACTAGCAAGAACTTGACCTGGCTTTTAGCAACAGGGAAAGGACCAATGATGTTCATCCCCCACATAGTGAAAGGCCACAACGAGAACATGGAATGGAGCTCTTCACCTGGTACTTGCACAACGTTGGTGAACTTTTGACAACGATCACACTTGTTAGTCCAAGCAGCACAATCTGATCTCATGGTCGGCCAATAAAAGCCTTCTCACAGAACCCGAGCTGCTAGAGATCGGCCAACTGAATGCATTTCGCAGATTCCTCGGTGCATCTCGTTCATTACGGGCTGCTCATTTGTTATGTACTTTAGTAAAGGCATGGAGAATCCTCTTCTGTATAGCTCTCCATCTCGGATGGTGTAATGACAAGATTTCAGACGGATTTTCCTTGCCTCTTTGGGATCAATAGGCAATTAGTCCGAGGCTAAAAATTCCCAAAACGGTGTCATCCAGTCCCGATCACAGTGCTCGGTCATCATTACCTCAACACTCTTTATGCTCGGCTCAGGGAGATTTTCCTGAATGAAAGTTCTTAGCTGGCCAGCTTTTTTGGTGCTAGTCAACTTAGACAACAGATCTGCCCTAGAATTTTCCTCACGAGGTATATGTTCAATAGTAAAATTATCAAATTCTGAAATTAAACTATTAACTTTACACATGTACCTGGTTAATTGGGGATCCTTTGTTTGATAATCACCCGAGACTTGTCCTGTTACAAGTTGTGAGTCACTTTGGCACTTCAACTCTTTGATTCCAACTTCTTTAGCTAGCATCAGCCCTGCAATAAGGGCTTCATATTCTGCTTGGTTTTTTGAAGCAGTAAACCCAAACTTCATGGATTGCTCCAAGACTAGATCATCAGGACCTTCAAGAATTATGCCAGCTCCGCTTCCTTTCAAGTTAGATGAACCATCAACATATAGAAGTCAGGTGAAAGATTCTGAATTCGACTTTGAAGAGAGCTCGGCAATGAAGTCGGAGAGACATTGTGCTTTCATCGGTCCCCTTGGCTCATATTGCAAACCGAACTCTGATAATTCCACTGACCAAGCTATCATTCGTCCTACCAGATCAGGTTTTCTGAGCACTTGCTTTATTGGATGATCAGTTTTGACTATAACTTGGTGTGACTGGAAGTAAGGTCGTAACCTCCGAGCTGCCATGAATAAAGCGAGGGCGAGCTTTTTTGTTTTTCTTCTTCCTGGATGATTACTACACTGATTGCATAATCATTGTCAGACAGATACAAATATAGATCTTTTCCGAGCTGGGACCGAGTTAGGATCGAGGGAGAGGCTAGAAAAAGTTTCAGATCTTCAAAGGTCTTTTCACACTCTTCAGTCCAAGTGAACTCTTTTGGTCTTTTCAGAAGCTAAAGAAGGGTCTTGCTTTTTCTGCAGACTTTGGGAGAAAGCAAGATAAATAAGCTAATCAGCCAGCTAACCTCTGTATCTCTTTCACACTCCGTGGGCTCCGCATTTCAATGACAGCTTTGTACTTATCAGGATTAGCTTCAATTCCTTTATGTGCTAGCATATATCCCAAGAACTTCCCCCCTTGTACACCGAAGGAGCATTTTTCTGGATTTAACCTCATGTTGTACTTTCTGAGTTGACCAAAAATTTCTTCGAGGTCTACTGGGTGTAGCTTTGGGTCATCGGACTTTACCACCATATCATCAACATAAACTTATAGGTTCTTTACGATCTGATTGACAAACACTTTGTCCATAAGCCTTTGATATGTTGCACTAGTATTTTTTAAACCGAAAGGCATTACTCGGTTGCAATAGTTCACCCCATCGGTCATAAATGCCGTTTTTCTTCATCGGGTGAATACATCCTTATCTAATTATAACCTGAATATGCATCCAAGAGTCAAGATTATGTAACCTGAAGCCCCACCCACCAATCTGTCAATGTTGGGAAGAGGATAAGAATCCTTCGGACACACTTTGTTGAGATCGGTGTAGTCGGCGCACATTCTCCATTTGCTGTTGGACTTTCTTACTAACACAACGTTAGCTAGTCAAGTAGTGTATTTCACCTCTCTGATGAAATTTGTTTTAATCAGCTTTTCCGTCTCCTCGACTACTGCCTTGCGCCTTTCTTCACTGAGCTTCCTTTTCCTTTGCTCTATAGGCTTGGGCTCAGGACATATAGATAGCCTATGCAACAGAAAATTGGGGTCTATGCCAGGAATATCCGATGTCTTCCAAGCAAACAAGTCGGCATTCTTCATTAGAACAGCTTGAATCTGTTGTTTGAGCAAGGGGTCGAGCTGACTGCGGACCTTTGTGCACTGTTCGGCTTGGGCTCCCAGTTGGAACTTCTCTAAAGACTCCGTTGGTTCAGCTTTGGACTCATACATCTCCATCCTCGGATCCAAATCAAACATATTGACCGAGCTTGCCGAGCTAACCGATCTGACTGAACTTACCACTTCTGCTTTACCATGTTTAGCATTTTTTGTGATGTCTGGCTCTCTGGTCACCGTTAAACTATCCGCATAACACAATCTAGCCATCTTCTGGATAGCTCGGACGGTAACTATCTCTCCCGAATCAATTGGAAATTTCATGGTGAGGTGGGGGGTTGAGACAATTTCTCCGAGTTCATTCAGAGTTTGCCTTCCGATGAGGATGTTGTACGATGTGTTGGCATTCACGATAACATACCTGACTGATATGGTTCATGCGAGCTTGCCTTCACCAAATGTTGTCAAGAGGTCTATGTAACCTCGGGTCTTTACCTGCTCTCCGGTGAACCCTACTAGCTTGTCCTTATGTTCTTTTCTCAATTTTTCTGGAATTCCAAGCTTTTTAAAGGTTGCCAACTACAAAATGTCAGCCGAGCTACCCTGATCATTAGTTAGCTAATTCCACCGTTATCACCATTGGGTCATCTTGATTAGGATCCAACCCTTGGAAGTCATCATCTGAGAAAGTAATGGGAGGTCTCGGCCTTGTAGGTTTTCCAGACACCGATTTGACAGATCGGATAGCTTTTACATAACGCCTCCAAGCTGAACTCGTTGTACCTCCTCCCGCGGAACCTCTTGAAATAGTATGAATGACTCCTCTGACCCCTCCCTCTGCTTCATCATTAGGAGCCCTCTGGTTGTGTACCCGAACTCCGCTCTGATTGTTACCTCACTGGTTTTCATCTCGGTTACGATTGTCATAACCCCGTCTTCCTCGTCATCGGCCAGCTCGTCCGCCTCCATTATCATCTCAGCGAACGAACCGGTCAAGACGACCTGCTTGTACCAATTCTTCAATTTTATCCTGGGCTGTTCTACAGCCTTCAGTGGAGTGACCATAATTTTGATGCCACTTGCACTCTTTACTTCTGTCAGTCTGGGCAGGAGTTCTAGACGACCGAGGTAAGGTGAGTAACTCGGTATTGCACACCTCTTGGAGAATGGTTGCTCTGGATCGGTTTAGTGGTGTATAGGACTGGTACCTGGGTTGCTTCTCTGAGAACCCCCTTTCATTGCTATTATGAGCCCTTTGTGGATGGGCCCCTCCGTCTCTCTCTTTACTCGGGACCGTGCTCTTGACCTCAAAACCTATTTCCCTCTTTTTGGATTCTACCATCTCATCGGAGTTCATGAAACCTGTTGCTTTTTCCTGCAATTCTTCAAAGTTTCTCGGTGGTTTGAGATAAGTACTCAAAGAAAGGCTCCAACTTCAAACCGCCCATGACGGTATGAAGGCAGAGTTCCGAGCTCATATTGGGAATTAAAACTTGTTGAGCACTAAAACGAGCCATGTAATCTCTATGTGAATCATTTTTTTCTTGCTTAAAATTCGTTAGCGAGATCGAGTGCCTTTTATGCTTTCGGCACACTGAAAATTGTGCAGTGAACTTAGCTACAAGCATATCAAAAGAATCAATTGACCGAGGTGGAAGATTCATAAAAAAAGCCAGGTCAAGGCAGGGCCTTGTAAAGTAGTTGGAAAATTTTTGCACATGACGGCTTCCGAATTGGTCACCAAGTAAACAGAAGATATAAAGGATTCTACGTGTTCAGTTGGATCAGTGGTGCCATTGAATTTATCAATATTAAGAGGCTTAAAATGTCTAGGCGTGAGTATCTCGTCTATGTCATCAGTGAAAGGTAACCTCGGTCGTCTGTCTCTTACCTTTTCTTTCCGGACAGTCTCTTCAGCACGAGATTTGGCTCCTGAACCCCGAGGCCCCAGTTTGGTCCTGGCAGGTTGGCTCGTATCATGGTGAGAAGGTGCATATGAGGGATCCTCCTGGCTATCCTCGGGTGAAGATCGCTCTCCATCAAAAGGCATTGCTGATCTGGCCCTTCTCCGAGCTCTTAGCAATTTTTGGTTCTGCGCATGAAACTCCTCGTTTTCCTCACGCAGCTGTTTCAGTTGTGCCATAATCTCTCCCAGCTGAGGATTATCTTCATCGAGGGGTGGAGGCGGAGGGTTGTCCTGGTTTTGGTTTGTATTTGATGCTTCATGTTTAACGTGGTTTGCGCTGTGCGCCCCCCCCCCCCCCCCCCCCGCCCCCCCTCGGTCCGTTCCTGTAGTCACCATCAAGCTTTCTTATAGAACCGGGGAAAGTTCTTCCTCGGCCCCACGGTGGGCTCCAAATGTTCCTGCCGAGATCCGACTTGCCGGACTCTCGCCGTAGAACGTCAAACCAAGAGTGAACACTGAGGTTTTTTAGATTATGGCTTGACAGAATTAAGGTATTCCGGTCCTACGTATCCTAATGGGAATTAAAGCCAGACGTAGTTCTATGCTCAACCCTTGGCCATGTGGTGAAGTCAATCCCTTAATCTTGTATATGATGTATACCAGTGAACAAGGACTCTTTGATAGTCTCTTTGTTAAGCCGGTTCCTCAAGTACTCTTAAGGGAGATTCACCTAGGTTAGCAAAAGTGTCTTCCTCTTAGGGTTGTCACTCCTTTTATAGATGAGTCACCCAGTCCTATACACCGCTAAATCGATCCAGAGCAACCATTCTCCAAGAGGTGTACAATGCCGAGTTACTCACCTTACCTCGGCCGTCTAAAACTCCTCCCCAGGATGACAGAAGTAAAGAGTACAAGTGGCATCAAAATTATGGTCACTCCACTGAAGACTGTAGAACAACCCAGGATAAAATTGAAGAATTGGTACAAGCAGGCCGTCTTGACCGGTTTGTTCGCTGAGATGATAATGGAGGCGGACGAGCTGGCCGACGACGAGGAAGACGGGGTTATGACAATCGTAACCGAGATGATAACCAACGATGTAACAATCAGAATGGAGATCAGGTGCACAACCAGAGGGCTCCTAATGATGAAGCAGCGGGAGGGGTCAGAGGAGTCATTCATACTATTTCAGGAGGTTTCGCAGGAGGAGGTACAACGAGTTCAACTCGGAGGCGTTATGTAAAGCTATCCGATCTGTCAACTCAGTGTTTGGAAAACCTACAAGGCCGAGACCTCCCATTACTTTCTTAGATGATGACTTTCAAGGACTGGATCCTAATCAAGATGACCCAATGGTGATAACGGTGGAATTAGCTAACTACTCGGTCAAACGAACACTTGTTGATCAGGGTAGCTCAGCTAACATTTTGTACTTGGCAACCTTTAAAAAGCTTGGAATTCCAGAAAAGTTGATAAAAGAACAGGAGGACAAGCTAGTAGGGTTCACCGGAGAGCAGGTAAAGACCCGATGTTACATAGACCTCTTGACAACATTTGGTGAAGGCAAGCTCTCCCGAACCATATCTGTTGGGTATGTTATCGTGGATTCCACACATCATACAACATCCTAATCAGAATTCCAACTCTAAATGAACTCGGAGCAATTGTCTCAATCCCCCACCTCACCATGAAATTTCCAACTGACTAGAGAGCCAGTCATCACAAAAAATTCTAAAGATGGAAAAGCAGAAGTGGTAAGTTCAGTCAGTTTGGTTAGCTCAGCAAGCTCGGTCAGTATGTTTGAATTGGATCCAAGGATGGAGATGTATGAGTCCATAGATGAACCAACAGAGTCTTGGGAGAAGTTCCAACTGGGAGCCCAAGCCGAACAGTGCACAAAGGTCGGCAGTCAGCTCGACCCCTTACTCAAACAACATATTCAAGCTGTTCTAAAGAAGAATGCCGACTTGTTTGCTTGGAAGACATCGTATATGCCTGGCATAGACCCCAATTTTCTGTGCCACAGGCTATCTATATGTCCTGAGGCCAAGCCTATAGGTCAGAGGAAAAGGAAGCTCGACAAAGAAAGGCGCAAGGCAGTAGCCGAGGAGACGACAAAGTTGATTAACGCAAATTTCATCAGAGATATGAAATACGCTACTTGGCTAGCTAACGTTGTGTCAGTAAGAAAGGCCAACGGAAAATGGAGAATATGCACCAACTACACCGATCTCAACAAAGCGTGTTCGAAGGATTCTTATCCTTTTCCCAACATTGACAGATTGGTGGATGGGGCTTCAGTTTACAGAATCTTGACTTTCTTGGATGCATATTCAGGTTATAATCAGATAAGGATGTATCCACCCGATGAATAAAAAACGGCATTTATGACCGATGGGACGAACTACTTCTACCGAGTAATGCCTTTCGGTTTAAAAAATGCTGGTGCAACATATCAAAGGCTTATGGACAAAGTGTTTGTCAATCAGATCGAAAAGAACCTAGAAGTTTATGTTGATGATATGGTGGTAAAGTCCGATGACCCAAAGCAACACCCAGTCGACTTCGAAGAAATTTTTGGTCAACTCGAAAAGTACAACATGAGGTTAAATCCATAAAAATGCTTCTTCGGTGTACAAGGGGGGAAGTTCTTGGGATATATGCTAGCACATAGAGGAATTGAAGCTAATCCTGATAAGTGCAAAGCTGTCATTGAAATGCGGAGACCATTGAGTGTGAAAGAGATACAAAGGCTAGCTGGTTGATTAGCTTCTCTATCTCGCTTTCTCCCAAAGTTTGCAGAAAAAGCAAGACCCTTCTTTCAACTTCTGAAAAGACCAAAATAGTTCACTTCGACCGAAGAGGGGTGAAAAGGCCTTTGAAGATCTGAAACTTTTTCTAGCCTCTCCCCCGATCCTAACTCGGCCATAGCTCGACAAAGATCTGTATTTGTATCTATCTATCAATGATAACGCAATTAGTGCAGTAATCATCCAGGAAGAAGAAAAACAAAAAAGCTCGTCCTCGCTTTAGTCACGACAGCTCGGAGGTTACGACCTTACTTCCAGTCACACCAAGTTATAGTCAAAACAGATCATCCAATAAAGCAAGTGCTCAGAAAACCTGATCTGCCAGGACGAATGATAGCTTGGTCAGTATAATTATCAGAGTTCGGTTTGCAATATAAGCCAATGGGACAGATGAAAGCACAATGTCTTTCCGACTTCATTGTCGAGCTCTCTTCAAAGCCGAATTTAGAATCCTTCACCTTGCTTCTATATGTTGATGGTTCATCCAACTTGAAAGGAAGCAGGGCTGAAATAATTTTTGAAGGTCCTGATGATCTAGTCCTGGAGCAATCCATGAAGTTTGGGTTCACTGCTTCAAACAACCAAGCAGAATATGAAGCCCTTATTGCAGGACTGATGCTAGCTAAAGAAGTTGGAGTCAAATATTTGAAGTGCCGAAGTGACTCACAACTTGTAACAGGACAAGTCTCGGGTGATTATCAAACAAAGGTTCCACCATTAACCAGGTATCTTTGTAAAGTTAATAGTTTAATTTCAGAGTTTGATAATTTTACTATTGAACATATACCTTGAGAGAAAAATTCCAGGGCAGATATGTTGTCTAAGTTGGCTAGCACCAAAAAAAGCTAGCCAGCTAATAACTCTCATTCAGGAAAATCTCCCTGAGCCAAGCATAAAGAGTGCCAAGGTAATGATGACCGAGCACTATGATCGGGGCTGGATGACACCGTTTTGGGAATTTTGAGCCTCGTACAAATTGCCTAATGATCCCAAAGAGGTAAGGAAAATCCGTCTGCAATCTTGTCATTACACCATCCGAGATGGAGAGCTATCTGAAGAGGATTCTCCATGCCTTTACTAAAGTGCATAACAAAAGAAGCAGTCCGAGTACGTAATGGACGAGATGCATAGAGGAATTTGTGGAATGCATTCGGTGGCTGATCTCTATCACTTCGGGTCCTGCGAAAGGGGTTTTTATTGGTCGACCATAAGATCGATCGTCTTTGCTTGGACTAAAAAGTGTGATCCCTGTCAAAAATTCGCCAATGTTGCGCGAGTACCAGGTGAAGAGCTCTATTCCATATTCTTGCCGTGGTCTTTTACTATGTGGGGGATGGTCATAGTTGGTCTTTTCCCTCTGGCTAAAGGCCAGATCAAGTTCTTGTTGGTAGGAGTATACTACTTCACTAAGTGGATTGAAGCTGAACTGTTGGCCACCATAACAGCTAAAAAAGTTCAAAGTTTTGTGTGGAAAAGCATCTTATGCAGACACGGGTTACCTTATGCCATCATCACAGATAATGGAAAGCAGTTCACCGATAAAGGACTGAAAGAATTCTATTCCAACCTTGGGATCAAACATAAGGTGACCTCGGTTGAGCATCCACAAACAAACGAACAAGCTGAGGCCGCCAACAAAGTTATTTTGACTGAGCTCAAGAAGAGGTTAGGTAACTCAAAGGGGGCATGGGTCGAGGAATTACCAAGCATCCTCTGGGCCTACCATTGCTCACCACAATCATCGACAGGGGAAACACCATTCAAGCTAACATATGGATCTGATGCAATGATTCCGGTTGAGCTCGACGAGCTCTCTTTTAGACGTCAACACCATGGCCAAAGCAAGAATAAAGAAGAAATCCGAGTTGAGCTTGACATGGTAGAAGAGGTTCGAGATGAAGCAAAAATCAGGGAAGAACTATGCAAGCAGAAAGCAACTCTGAAGCACAACTCAAGGTTGCGGCCAAGGGAGTTTGTGTAAGGTGACTTAGTACTGAGGCTGCAAAATGACGCAAGAAAAGACTCCAAAGTGGGTAAGCTAGCAGCAAACTGGTCTAGCCCATTCAGAATAGTTGAAAGTCTAGGAAATGGTGCTTATAGGCTAAAAGAGTTGTCAGGAAAGGCCGTTCCAAGAACTTGGAAAACTTCCCACCTTAAGTTTTATTTTAGTTAAAGTATTGTAAGCAGGTGGTGTAATCTTTTCCCTACCCTGGTCTTTTTCCCAAGTGGTTTTGGCCAGGAAGGTTTTAATGAGGCATACTTGGGTAAATAAATGGATAAAGTCTATTTCAGTTACATCATTTGGCAAAAACCTGTTATATGGCTAAGAATTTACTTGTGTTGGCATACTAAAGATGTCAAGCTTAAAAAGGTTGACCAAGCTAAAATCGACCGAGTTTAAGTTGAAATGTCGAACCTAAAGAGGCAAATCTAAAGACCTAAAAAGGTGTATTGAGCTGAAATCGACCGAACTAAAGTCGAAAGGCCGAACCTAAAAAGGTAATCAAAAACCTAAAGAGGTACACAATACCTAAAAAGGTAACAAGAACCTAAAAAGGTAATCAAAAACCTAAAGAGGTAAACAATACCTAAAAAGGTAATTAAAAACCTAAAGAGGTAATTCGAGCTAAAATCGAAATGCCGATCCGGAATGACTGACCGAGCTAAAATGGAAGAGCCACGCCTGAAAAGGTAATTAAACACAAGCTTAAAGAGGTCAACCGAGCTGAAGTCGACCGAGTTAATGTCCAAATGATTGACCTAAAGAAGCAAAGGAAAAACCTAAAAGAGGTAACCGAGCTAAAATCGATCGAGTTAATGTCGAAATGCCGAGCCTAAAAGGAAACTTAAGACCCATGGTATTTGATAAGCCTTTGGCTTATCTAGTTTTATAACTAGATGGACTGTGGTATTTGTGCAAATTATACGAGTTCAATCTCGTTTTCGCCCAAATTTGGCCTTGTTTTGTTCCTAAGTAGACTTTTACTCGTTCTAGGCATTTTTAGTAGTTTTTAGTCTATTTTGAATAGAATTACGCTTTTTGTTTCTTTTTATTGTTTCAGGTTAGAAGTGAAACTCCGGGAGTCAAGGAAAGTCAAGAAACAGTGGAAATTGTCAATCTGGAGATACTCGCCCCGCGAGTGGATGCTCGCCCCGCGAGCCTGAAGACCAGCTGAAGCAGCAACAGTCATACATTCCGTCTCGCCTCGCGAGTCACCTTCTCGCCTCGCGTGCACTGAGGCCCGATTGTGCGGAGAAGTCATCCTTTCTGGTTCGCCTCGCCAATAACATTTCGCCTCGCGATCATTCAAACTCAGGATGGAGCCAAAACTGAAATTCGCCACGCGAGAAGCTTCTCGCCTCGCGAGAGACTGAAAACCCTGGAAGACAGAGACCATCACGGACTAGCCGTGATGAAGGTCACGGCTGTGACAGATTAATGTTTGAAGACTCGCCCCGCAAACACACTCTCTCCTCGCGAGAATCCAAATTGAAAGCGCGCCAAAACTAATGGTCGCCTCGCGAAATATGGTTCGCCCATGGCGTCCGAGAACCAGAATCCCTATTTATAGGTCAATTTGGATCAGATTGAGGGATCCAAGTTTTTCCACTTGTTGAGATCGGTTTAGTTCTGAATCCTTGTTTTCTCTCGGAGCTGCGTCTCCCTTTTTCTTATTTTATTTTATTATGGAGATTATGTCGGATTGTTTGTGCGTCGTCACGGGCATGAGGAACTAATCCCCTCGTCCGAGGGATCAATGAAGTCGCCCATGGCGGTATAGTGTTCATGTGATGTATGTTTTTCTCCCCTTCTCTCAATGAATGTTTTCCAATTCTGATTTGAATGCGTTGATCATATGTATTGCGTGATTAACTAGTTAAACGTGTTGAGGCTGATCGGCGATTCGCGTTTTAGAACTTGAATTGGGATCACTAATCGAATATTGCACGAGAGTGAGTAGGAGATTAGTGCAACCTTATAGGGAACAAGAATTAATAAAATTCGAGATTAGGGTTATGAGACCTAGTAAGTAATTAATCCAATCGTCGAATACGTCCTATTGAGCACGACAGTGGATATAGGAGAAATTGAGGGTCCCGGTTGACATTATAATTGAGCTTAGGGAGGAATTCATCATCACTTGGGTACTATAGATGATTGGGTAGGTGGATTTAAGACCTTGGATATTTTAATTTCTGAGTTTAAAACCTTAGCTTTATTTGATTTCTTATTTGAATTGCGATATTAATCTCTCTCTCTCAACCACTTTCTGTTACTTAACCAACTTATCGAACGTCCCACGAATTAGTTGAATTGGTAGCCCAATCCTTGTGTTCGACCTCGGTAATTTCTTACCGTGTTATTTTATTACTTGCGACGACCCGGTACACTTACCGGTGAACTCAACAAGTTTTTGGCGCCGTTGCCGGGGATTGGCACAACCAATTTTCCAAATTTTTAGGAAATTTGATTGATTGGTTAAGTTGATTTTATTTTTATTTTTATTTTTCTGTTATTTCGTTATTATTTCTCTCTACTTCTTTGATTCCACTTGGTCTTGCCGTGTTTTTGTATGCGAGGTACCCTTTCACAAGAGGACCTGCTATTTGATTCGGAGATCACCAAGACTGAGAAGCGCTTAAGGAAGGAAGTCAGAGAAAGAAAGAGGCTTGAAGCGATTAATCTTGAGGACATGGCCGAAGAAAATCCTCCCCCTCCTCCTCCTCCTCGTTACAAGCCTCTCTTCGAGTACGATCTACCCAGCTTGGGAGATTGTGATTCTTCTATTGTGAGGGGCAACCTGAATACAGACTCCTTCAGAGTGGAGGGATGTGTCACATTCGAGGCAACGTGAGAATCAGTTTGATGGGAGTGGCAAACAGGACCCTCATAGACACATCACTCGCTTCCTTGAAGCTTGTGACTTGCAGAAGACAAGAGGAGTCTCACAAGATGAGTTTCGCTTGCGGCTTTTCCCTCTCTCTCTTAGGGATGTCGCTCGTGATTGGGTTGACAGCTTGGATAGGAACAGCATCAGAACTTGGGAGCAAATGGCACAAAAGTTCCTAACCAAATATTTTCCCCCTCAAAAAGCGGCACAAGCAAGAATTGCCGTCACATCCTTCAGGCAGACAGAAGATGAAACCTATAATGAGGCCTGGGAGAGGTACAACGGGATCCTGATAAGATGCCCTTCAGCGTTCTTTGACCTGGTCTCCAAAGTTCAGCATTTCTTTAACGGGTTGAGGGGACGCTATCAGATGAACTGTGATGCCGCAGCTGGCGGTTCTTTTTCCTATTTATCAGCTGAGGATGGATGGGCATTATTGGAAAAGATGTCATATAATGATTACAACCGTGGTAGGGAAACCTCAAGTGGAATCAGTTCCGGGACAATGGAAGCCATTCTTGAGCAAAACAGATTGTTAAAGATGCAGATTGAGGCTTTGTCTGGGAACAAGAAAGTTAATGCAATACACGAGGGAATGCCTCCGGGTTGTGAAAATTGTAATGGAGATCATGACACTCAGAGCTGCCCGTTTAACTTCTCTCAGGAACATGTCGACTCATGCCACAACTTCTATGACACTGTGCCCCAGAACAACTATCAGAGGAACAGACAGAATGACTACAGTCAGAATCAGAATAGGGGATATATGAGGAGAGACCATCCGGGTTTCGCTTGGAGTGATGCTAGTGGTGGTCTAACTGGGCAACAACAACCTCCACAAGGTCTGAGGCCAAACATTGGAATCTAGCAGCGCAATACTCAGCAGGCTCTTCAGGGGCATAATCAGTTGCAAATAAATGGTGGAAGGCAGCCTTGGGAATTGGCTTTTGAGAAGATGAATGCGGCAATGGAAAAGATGGTAATCAACACAGAGAAGGTGAATACGACAGTTGACAAGTTGACAATGCATACAGGGGCGACAATTCACAATCTAGAGATGCAGATAGCTCAGCTTTCAATGCAACTGAATGAGCGTCTCCCAGGCACTTTCCCAAGTGATCTTGTCGTCGCTGCCGCCACGCGCCAAAAAAAACGAGCGTTTACAAAATAATGTATATAGGGAAGCGATAACTCGAGTATCGTCTCACAAGGACTCTTTTGTTGTTGTTATTAACAGAAAATCAGTTTTTTGGGGGGGTTGGAGTTAAATAAAATAAAGAAAACAAACAAAAGCGAGCAATAAAGACAAAGCGATTAAAGAGATTATCAAATAAACTAAAGCGATTAACCTCTTGTTCTCGGTTTCCCACTATCATTGGTTCATGTAAATTCCAAGCCCTAAGCGATTCTAATCCCTCTCCCGGTTGTAGCAACAAATAACAAACGAAATCGCTACTACGGATGTATGTTCCTATTCCGAAATAACAAACGGGGTTAAGCTCTCATGAACTAACGAACATGAATGAACACACGCGAAATAACAAACGCGATTAAGTATAAGAACATAGCATCACCGAAAATGAATCAACACAATACTATACACTCCTGAAATAACAAACAGAAATATATAGCATGGCATTGAAAAGAGAAAAGCAAATGAAAAACAGGAATTACACAACCTCAAGTGTGGTAATGGAAACCAATTGCAGTAGATTAATCTAGGAGACTAGCTCTCCATTACAGACTTAAGCACAAAAGAAAAGAAAAGAAAATAAACTACTGACTACAACTACTGACTAACTAGCTAGCCACTAGCCAACTCCTCAGTTCTGTCTAAAACTGACTTATATACAGTATCTGGAATCAGCGTACTCGCGAGGCGAACAATGTCTCGCGAGGCGAATCTCTGAATCGTTTGGTATTCTCGCGAGGCGAAGCACGGCTCGCGTGGCGAGGAATGGAAAGGTCATGGCTTCTGGTCTTCACTCTCGTGAGGCGAGGATTGGATTCGCGGGGCGACACATAAAGGATGCAAATTTTCTGGCACAGTCACCTTCAGGTTCGCGAGGCGAATGCCTCCTCGCGGGGCGAAAGCTCCAGATTTATTTCTTTTTATTAACCTGAAAACAGAAAATAGCATGAGTGCTTTATTTAACTTTAAATCAACTAAATTAACCTAAAAATACTTTATGGACTCAAAATGCTGCTTAAAGACAATCAAGTCTAATTTGGGCGAAAATGATATAAAATTAGCACAAAGCCAAGGTTTTTCTAGTTATAAAACTAGATGAGCCAGTGGCTGATCAAAATACCCCAAACTTAAACTTTGCTTGTCCCCAAGCAACCTAAAACTCAAAAACTTAAAAAGACTCAAGACATGGCAAAACATGGCAAGCTTAAAAGATTCAATCAACTTTGCACAGATTTCAAGCAATACATCAAAACAGTTTTCTTCAATGTCCCCCCTCCCCCCTTTCAAACAAAGTAATCCCCACAATCATTTATTCTAAACAATTGAGAATTTCATCATTCAAACAATCATTAATCTAAGTAGGGGGTCCAAGTTACACACATGAGGGAGATCACCAAATTCAAACAACTGCCTACCTCACAAGGGCATTTAGTGTTCACTCAATCGCTCAGTTTGTGTCAGGCTATCAACATTGCACTCAATTTCACTTTTCAGAAACACTTCCCCTAAATTTGATTTTCATCTCAAAATGATTCCCACAGAAAACATGCGTGCAACATCAAAAGGTCTTTTATGGGTTGTAATGGGGCCTGACTAAGGGTAGGATATACAAAGGTACTAGGCTGAAGACCCTAGGAACTAAGAGAGCATAAGCTTTTTAAACTTTGAATTTAAACTCAAGTTCCTTTTTTCATTTTTCACTTGCCTTGGGTGACTACAGCCATTTCTTCTGATACTTTTATTGTTATCTCTCTCTCTCTTTTTTTTTCTTTTATAGATTTTTTTTTCTTTTTCTGCTTTTCTTTTGGCCTTTGGCTCCAACCTTTTTATTATATATATATTTTTTATTTTTCAATCCCAAACAACACATTACACCTTGCAGCCACCCCAAACTTAGTTTCTTGCACCCATTCTCTTACTAAGATTCCATGCTCTCCTAATCCTAAGATTGGGTTAACATGGTTTTTCGGATTTTAGGCTCATAACATAAGGTCATCAAGAATTAACAGGCTAATCAGGCTCAATGGGGCTAACTAAGGAACATGCATTAAGGGTGGTTATTTTTAGGCTAAGTAGCTATTTACAAAGAAAATGCCTAAATCATTTGAAGCAAACACATAATCATGCAAACCATAAAGAGATTCGAGCAAATTTAGGAAAATGCAACTTGAAAGTGATTCTCACAGTTAAAAACATGTTGGAGGCTCAAAACCTCACCTGGACATTATTTGCAAATTGTTTGACAGAGATTCTATCCCTAGTGTGTGTTTCCTATCACCACAAACTTATCATAAATCATGTCATCACAACAAAATCTCAAAGTTCAGTTTTCAATCACATGGGGATCATTTTTCAAATTTTAGGGGGAAAACAATCAACACATAACATGCAATCAATCTATGCAAAAATTAATCAAATCCAATAAGCTAGCCAACACAAGACTCAACACAACTCTTGAGCTTCTCAAATTATTCAGGAGCTTTATTAAAAACAAAGCAGAAATAAAGCAAGGAAAAGAAAATTAAAAAGAGCAAGGTTCAGAAAAACTCATTGAAGGGCGGTTCCACCAGGATCCCATTGCTTGTAACATAAGGCCCAAGTGATAGCCAAAGGGTGGGAGTTCATTCCATGCTTCCATAACTTGTAGCCTTGATATGGGAGTGAGTGCTTGACAGTTACGGTGACTCCTTCCAGTGCGGCGGACTTCTCACTCCCTTTTGGGTTGAAGATGACCGCTTTCTCAACAAAATCCTCCCAATAAAATTGGGATTCAACCCCTTGGACTGGCCATGGTGCAAGATCTAGTGGCTTGAAGTCCATCACCGGTTGTTCCACAGTGGGAGGTGGTAAACAAGTAGCTGGGGTTACTGGTGCTGCTTCAACTTCTGCAAGGTCTTCATTCACAGCACTAACAAATTCATCACCTGCTAAACCTGCAGAAATCTCAGCACACACCACACAAAGTTTAGTGTTAGTAGAATCAATACATATATCACAATAAACTGAATCAGTAAAAGCTAGAATGTCTGGGAATTCATCACACAATTCATCCACCCCATCACTCTCAACACATGCATTTGATTTAATTGAATCATCTACTTCCAAAGGTTCTTCATCATCCTCAGGCACGGTGAAGCAGATGTCCTCCTGATCCTCATTTTCTATGTTTCCTGAAAAGAATAAACCTGCATAACATTCTATACACAAAGCAGTGTCAGTACAATCAGCACATGCATTAGAATCAGGGGATTCAACACACGAGTTCATCAACAGAAGTATCATTATCAAAATTATCCTCAGAAGTATTGTCAGGAATAACTACTTGTGGATCTGTATGTTGTTCAAGGGGATGTGGAGTTAGCAGTGCAGCCGAGTTGGCGACAATTTGATCAATTAGAATGGACAACTTCTGAGATTCAGCGTCACGCCTCTGTTGGGATTCAAGATTACTTGCTTCCATCCTCCGTTGAAATTCAAGAGTTTGTTGTGCTATCCGTTGATTGTTCTCTTCCATTTGTTGTATCATTTCTTCCAGGTCGAGTTGGTCTAGTGTAGGCAGTCGGTGATATTCTTTGGCTTCTTGCCATTTGATTCAAAGAAAGCGGCTATCTCATCCAAAACGCCCGTCTTCCACTATATTGGCTAGAATACTCATTCATTCCAAACATACCAAAATCATTACTAAACTCATAACCTCCAACAAAATTAGGATAATTTGTGCATGGTGGTGGTTCACTAAAATCATGATAATACATGCATGGTTGCTCATAATAAACATTAGGCACATAATTTTGCATATAATTATCCATGGGGCGTACTAAAATTCACAACCAGACAAGCAGACAAAACTAATTCAGCAAATAAATTTTTTTTTTTTATTTATTTTCTGCTAATAACACAACAAGAGTCCCGCAGAATGGCGCCAATTTTGATGGTCGCGAGGTCGCCGCGCGGCAAAGAGAACGAGCGTTTACAAATGATGGTAGATAGGGACGCGATAACGCGAGTATCGTCTCACAAGGACTCTTAGGTTGTTGTTATTAACAGAAAATCAGTTTTTTTGGGGGGGGTTGGAGTGAAATAAAATAAAGAAAACAAACAAAAGCAGAGCAATAAAGACAAAGCAGTTAAAGAGATTATCAAATAAACTAAAGCGATTAACCTACTGTTCTCGGTTTCCCACTATCATTGGTTCATGTAAATTCCAAGCCCTAAGCAGATTCTAATCCCCTCCCGGTTGTAGCAACAAATAACAAACGAAATCGCTACTACGGATGTATGTTCCTATTCCCGAAATAACAAACGGGGTTAAGCTCTCATGAACTAACGACCATGAATGAACACACGCGAAATAACAAACGCGATTAAGTATAAGAACATAGCATCACCGAAATGAATCAACACAATACTATACACTCCTGAAATAACAAACAGAAATATATAGCATGGCATTGAAAAGAGAAAAGCAAATGAAAAACAGGAATTACACAACCTCAAGTGTGGTAATGGAAACCAATTGCAGTAGATTAATCTAGGAGACTAGCTCTCCATTACAGACTTAAGCACAAAAGAAAAGAAAAGAAAATAAACTACTGACTAACTAGCTAGCCACTAGCCAACTCCTCAGTTCTGTCTAAAACTGACTTATATACAGTATCTGGAATCAGCGTACTCGCGAGGCGAACAATGTCTCGCGAGGCGAATCTCTGAATCGTTTGGTATTCTCGCGAGGCGAAGCACGGCTCGCGTGGCGAGGAATGGAAAGGTCATGGCTTCTGGTCTTCACTCTCGTGAGGCGAGGATTGGATTCGCGGGGCGACACATAAAGGATGCAAATTTTCTGGCACAGTCACCTTTAGGTTCGCGAGGCGAATGCCTCTCTGGGCGAAAGCTCCGATTTATTTCTTTTTATTAACCTGAAAACAGAAAATAGCATGAGTGCTTTATTTAACTTTAAATCAACTAAATTAACCTAAAAATACTTTATGGACTCAAAATGCTGCTTAAAGACAATCAAGTCTAATTTGGGAGAAAATGATATAAAATTAGCACAAAGCCAAGGTTTTTCTAGTTATAAAACTAGATGAGCCAGTGGCTGATCAAAATACCCCAAACTTAAACTTTGCTTGTCCCCAAGCAACCTAAAACTCAAAAACTTAAAAAGACTCAAGACATGGCAAAACATGGCAAGCTTAAAAGATTCAATCAACTTTGCACAGATTTCAAGCAATACATCAAAACAGTTTTCTTCAATGTCCCCCCTCCCCCCTTTCAAACAAAGTAATCCCCACAATCATTTATTCTAAACAACTGAGAATTTCATCATTCAAACAATCATTAATCTAAGTAGGGGGTCCAAGTTACACACATGAGGGAGATCACCAAATTCAAACAACTGCCTACCTCACAAGGGCATTTAGTGTTCACTCAATCGCTCAGTTTGTGTCAGGCTATCAACATTGCACTCAATTTCACTTTTCAGAAACACTTCCCCTAAATTTGATTTTCATCTCAAAATGATTCCCACAGAAAACATGCGTGCAACATCAAAAGGTCTTTTATGGGTTGTAATGGGGCCTGACTAAGGGTAGGATATACAAAGGTACTAGGCTGAAGACCCTAGGAACTAAGAGAGCATAAGCTTTTTACACTTTGAATTTAAACTCAAGTTCCTTTTTTCATTTTTCACTTGCCTTGGGTGACTACAGCCATTTCTTCTGATACTTTTATTGTTATCTCTCTCTCTCTCTTTTTTCTTTTATAGATTTTTTTTTCTTTTTCTGCTTTTCTTTTGGCCTTTGGCTCCAACCTTTTTATTATATATATTTTTTTTCTTTTTCAATCCCAAACAACACATTACACCTTGCAGCCACCCCAAACTTAGTTTCTTGCACCCATTCTCTTACTAAGATTCCATGCTCTCCTAATCCTAAGATTGGGTTAACATGGTTTTTCGGATTTTAGGCTCATAACATAAGGTCATCAAGAATTAACAGGCTAATCAGGCTCAATGGGGCTAACTAAGGAACATGCATTAAGGGTGGTTATTTTTAGGCTAAGTAGCTATTTACAAAGAAAATGCCTAAATCATTTGAAGCAAACACATAATCATGCAAACCATAAAGAGATTCGAGCAAATTTAGGAAAATGCAACTTGAAAGTGATTCTCACAGTTAAAAACATGTTGGAGGCTCAAAACCTCACCTGGACATTATTTGCAAATTGTTTGACAGAGATTCTATCCCTAGTGTGTGTTTCCTATCACCCCAAACTTATCATAAATCATGTCATCACAACAAAATCTCAAAGTTCAGTTTTCAATCACATGGGGATCATTTTTCAAATTTTAGGGTGAAAACAATCAACACATAACATGCAATCAATCTATGCAAAAATTAATCAAATCCAATAAGCTAGCCAACACAAGACTCAACACAACTCTTGAGCTTCTCAAATTATTCAGGAGCTTTATTAAAAACAAAGCAGAAATAAAGCAAGGAAAAGAAAATTAAAAAGAGCAAGGTTCAGAAAAACTCATTGAAGGGCGGTTCCACCAGGATCCCATTGCTTGTAACATAAGGCCCAAGTGATAGCCAAAGGGTGGGAGTTCATTCCATGCTTCCATAACTTGTAGCCTTGATATGGGAGTGAGTGCTTGACAGTTACGGTGACTCCTTCCAGTGCGGCGGACTTCTCACTCCCTTTTGGGTTGAAGATGACCGCTTTCTCAACAAAATCCTCCCAATAAAATTGGGATTCAACCCCTTGGACTGGCCGTGGTGCAAGATCTAGTGGCTTGAAGTCCATCACCGGTTGTTCCACAGTGGGAGGTGGTAAACAAGTAGCTGGGGTTCTTGGTGCTTGCTTCAACTTCTGCAAGGTCTTCATTCACAGCACTAACAAATTCATCACCTGCTAAACCTGCAGAAATCTCAGCACACACCACACAAAGTTTAGTGTTAGTAGAATCAATACATATATCACAATAAACTGAATCAGTAAAAGCTAGAATGTCTGGGAATTCATCACATAATTCATCCACCCCATCACTCTCAACACATGCATTTGATTTAATTGAATCATCTACTTCCAAAGGTTCTTCATCATCCTCAGGCACGGTGAAGCAGATGTCCTCCTGATCCTCATTTTCTATGTTTCCTGAAAAGAATAAACCTGCATAACATTCTATACACAAAGCAGTGTCAGTACAATCAGCACATGCATTAGAATCAGGGGATTCAACACACAGTTCATCAACAGAAGTATCATTATCAAAATTATCCTCAGAAGTATTGTCAGGAATAACTACTTGTGGATCTGTATGTTGTTCAAGGGGATGTGGAGTTAGCAGTGCAGCCGAGTTGGCGACAATTTGATCAATTAGAATGGACAACTTCTGAGATTCAGCTTCACGCCTCTGTTGGGATTCAAGATTACTTGCTTCCATCCTCCGTTGAAATTCAAGAGTTTGTTGTGCTATCCGTTGATTGTTCTCTTCCATTTGTTGTATCATTTCTTCCAGGTCGAGTTGGTCTAGTGTAGGGTCGGTGATATTCTTTGGCTTCTTGCCATTTGATTCAAAGAAAAGCAGCTATCTCATCCAAAAGCATACTGTCTTCCACTATATTGGCTAGAATACTCATTCATTCCAAACATACCAAAATCATTACTAAACTCATAACCTCCAACAAAATTAGGATAATTTGTGCATGGTGGTGGTTCACTAAAATCATGATAATACATGCATGGTTGCTCATAATAAACATTAGGCACATAATTTTGCATATAATTATCCATGGGGCGTACTAAAATTCACAACCAGACAAGCAGACAAAACTAATTCAGCAAATAATTTTTTTTTATTTATTTATTTTCTGCTAATAACACAACAAGAGTCCCGGCAACGGCGCCAATTTTTTTGGTCGCGCTGTCGCCACGCGCCAAAAAGAACGAGCGTTTACAAAATAATGTAGATAGGGAAGCGATAACTCGAGTATCGTCTCACAAGGACTCTTAGGTTGTTGTTATTAACAGAAAATCAGTTTTTTTTTTTGGGGGGGGGGGGGGGGGTTGGAGTGAAATAAAATAAAGAAAACAAACAAAAGCAGAGCAAAATGGGGGGGGGGGGGTTGGAGTGAAATAAAATAAATAAAACAAACAAAAGCAGAGCAATAAAGACAAAGAAGTTAAAGAGATTATAAAATAAAATAAAGCTATTAACCTCTCGTTTCTCGGTTTCCCACTATCATTGGTTCATGTAAATTCCAAGCCCTAAGCAGATTCTAATCCCCTCCCGGTTGTAGCAACAAATAACAAACGAAATCGCTACTACGGATGTATGTTCCTATTCCCGAAATAACAAATGGGGTTAAGCTCTCATGAACTAACGAACATGAATGAACACACGCGAAATAACAAACGCGATTAAGTATAAGAACATAGCATCACCGAAATGAATCAACACAATACTATACACTCCTGAAATAACAAACAGAAATATATAGCATGGCATTGAAAAGAGAAAAGCAAATGAAAAACAGGAATTACACAACCTCAAGTGTGGTAATGGAAACCAATTGCAGTAGATTAATCTAGGATACTAGCTCTCCATTACAGACTTAAGCACAAAAGAAAAGAAAAGAAAATAAACTACTGACTACAACTACTTGACTAACTAGCTAGCCACTAGCCAACTCCTCAGTTCTGTCTAAAACTGACTTATATACAGTATCTGGAATCAGCGTACTCGCGAGGCGAACAATGTCTCGCGAGGCGAATCTCTGAATCGTTTGGTATTCTCGCGAGGCGAAGCACGGCTCGCGTGGCGAGGAATGGAAAGGTCATGGCTTCTGGTCTTCACTCTCGTGAGGCGAGGATTGGATTCGCGGGGCGACACATAAAGGATGCAAATTTTCTGGCACACCTTCGAGGTTCGCGAGGCGAATGCCTCCTCTCATGGGCGAAAGCTCCAGATTTATTTCTTTTTATTAACCTGAAAACAGAAAATAGCATGAGTGCTTTATTTAACTTTAAATCAACTAAATTAACCTAAAAATACTTTATGGACTCAAAATGCTGCTTAAAGACAATCAAGTCTAATTTGGGCGAAAATGATATAAAATTAGCACAAAGCCAAGGTTTTTCTAGTTATAAAACTAGATGAGCCAGCGGCTGATAAATACCGAGAACAACCCTAAGAACCATTGCAATGCCATAACAATCAGGAGCGGTAAAGTGTTGGAATCTAACAGGGGTGCAACTATTTCTCAGGAAGACAAGGCCCCGGAACAACCACATGTTGAGGAAGAGCAACCTGAGAAAGAGAAGTTGGCAAGTGACAAGGCACCAGAGCAAGGGGGAAGGCTGAAGCTTGTGGATGAAGAGTTCCGAAAGAAGAAGTGGGTTGAACCCCAAGACCTCCCGCCCTACATGAAGGTACCATATCTCGAAAGATTGAAGAAGCCTCAGCAGGATAAGCGAGTTCAACAAATTCCTTGATGTCTTCCGCAAACTTCAGATTAACATTCCATTTGCGGAAGCCTTGGAACAGATGCCATCATATGCCCGGTTTATGAAGGAACTTCTCACCAAGAAGCGGAGAATAGTGGATGAGGAAACGGTTGCTTTGACCGAGGAGTGTAGTGCCATTCTTCAAAGAAAACTGCCTCCAAAGTTGAAGGATCCCGGTTCTTTTTCGATACCATGCACCATTGGGGAAATGACTGTAGGGAAGGCATTATGTGATCTAGGGGCAAGCATCAACTTGATGCCCCTCTCTATGATGAAGAGGTTGGGGATCAAAGAATTCAAGGATACACGGATGTCGCTCCAACTAGCCGATCGCTCTATAAAATATCCTTATGGGGTGGTCGAAGACTTGTTAGTAAAAGTGGACAAGCTCATATTTCCGACGGACTTTGTAGTGCTTGATATGGATGAAGACGCCGAGGTCCCTCTCATATTGGGTAGGCCCTTCTTGGCCACTGGGGGTGCCTTGATAGATGTGCGGCAAGGGAAACTCACTCTAAGGGTGCAAGATGATGAGGTAGTCTTCAATCTCTTTGAAGCAATGAAGCACCCTGTAGAGAGGTCGGAAGTGTATCGAGTGGATATGGTGGATCCAACTGTCAAGGCAAAGGCAACTAGAGAAGCCCATGGTTCTTCACTTGCTCAAGTGTTGGTAAAATCCCATGATGATGATAGTGAGAAAAAAGACCCTTTGGGGGATGAGGTCTATCTCGAGTGGTTGAAAGACATGGAAGCCTTACCGAGTTCCCCAAGGGATGAATGTGCAAGGGAAGAGCGCAACAACAAGGGCATGGAAAAAGAGGATAAAGCGCCGAAGTTGAAAGGTGGCACACCCGTGGTGGTCAATGAAAACAACCAGTTGATCCCAAAAGGGACCATCACGGAGTGGAGAGTTCGTGCTGATTATAGAAGGATGCTGGACTTAAAGGAGTTGTCCGGGAACAGCAAGCGAGCATATGAAAGGGCAAGAGCATACAGAAAATGGACTGAGGCATGGCATGGCAAGCAAGATCTTCGTCCGGATTAACCCTTAGGGGGTGACTTGAGTCAGGCTCGGGACGTTAAACAAGCGCTACTTGGGAGGCAACCCAAGCTAGGTATCCTTTGGTTTTAGTTCTGTCATTTTCATTTATATTATAAAAAAAAAGAAAAAAAGAAGAAGAGCTTGATTCGCCACGCGAATCCACAATGGCCCCGCGAGACAGAAGCCCTGAATCTCAGAGGCTTACTCACGTTTCTGTCTCGCGCCGCGAGGTCTACTTTCGCCTCGTGATTCTGGGCATCAGCATCTGTTGGAATTCTAGATTCGCATCGCGAGATACTACTCACCTCGCTATTCTGGAAAGTGTGAATAACAATTTTCCAGATTCGCCTCGCGAGTGGCCTCTCGCCTCGCGAATCTGTACTTAAGGTTTTAATTTGCAGGAGTTCTTCCAGGATGCTATGCAAGAGAAGGGAGCCCGAGATACCAATTGGATGAGGAGGCAACCATGGAAACTTGATCAGGGAGAACCCTCTCCTCTCCTCACTTTTGTTTTGTTTTTGTTGTTGTTTTTGTTTTTGTTTTGTTTGTCACTCTTGAATAATTTGAGAAGATCAAGAGTTTTTGTATGAACGGTGTGTCGGCAAGCTTGTTGGATTTTAATTAAATTTAGCATAGATTGATTGCATGAATTATTTTGACCATTGATGATTTCCCCCTAGGTTCTGAAATTAGAAAAATTGATCCCCATGTGAAAAATTGAAAACTGAAGTTTGAGAATTTTATTGTGATTACTTAATTTATGATAAGTTTGGGGTGAGGGGGTGCACACACTAGGAATTGTATCTCGGTCAAACAATTTACAAAAATGTCCAGGTGAGGATTAGAGCCTCCAACTTTGTTTTTGATTGTGTGAATCACTGTTAAGTTGCACTTTCCCGAATTTGCTTGAATCTCTTTATGGTTTGCATGTTTATTTGTTGCATCAAATGATTTAGGCAATTTTATTTGAATAACTACTTGGCATGAAAAGAACCATCCCTAATGCATGTTCCCTAGTTAGCCCCGTTGAGCCTGATTAACCTATTGTTTCTTGATGACCCTATATTATAAGCCAAAAATCTGAAAAACCATGTTAGCCCAATCTTAGGATTAGGAGAGCATGGACGCTAGCAAGAGAAGGGTTGTGAGGAACTAAGTTTGGGGTGGCTACAAGGTGGTGTGTCATTTTGGGTTGAGAAAAAGAAAAATAAAGGTTGAAACCCAAGGCAATAAAAAAAAAATTGCCAAAGGAAAAGGGGCAAAACAGAAAAAAAAAATAGCAAGGAAAAGGCTGTAGTCACCCGAGGCAAAAAGAAAAATGGAAAAAGGAATTTGAGTGGAAGATGTGTCAAATGCTCATGCTCTCTTAGTTCCTAGGGACTTAAGCCTAGTATCCTTGAATATCCTACCCTCAGCCAGGCCCCATTACAACCTTTATAAGACCTTCTGATGTTGCATGCATGTTTCGTGGGAACCATTTTTGAGATGAAAATCAAATTCACGGGAAGTGCTCTTGATATGTGAAATTAAGGGAAAAGTTGATAGCCTAGACGCATTTGAGCGAATGAGTGAAATTTTACATACCCTTGTGAGGAAGGCAGTTGTTTGAAATTGGTGATCTTCCTTTTGTGTGTGACCCTGATCCTCAACTTAGACTAATGATTGTATGAATGATGAAGTTCTCAATTGTTTAAAGTAAATGAATGTGGGGATTACGTTAATGTAGGGGGGAAATCATTGGAGAAAAAACTGTTTTGAGTGCATGAAATTTGTGCGAAATCGATTGATTCCCTTAAGCTTGCCAAGTCTTGAGTCGTTTTGGAGTTTTAGCTTGCTTGGGGACAAGCAAGGTTTAAGTTTGGGGTGTTTTGATAAGCCTTTGGATTATCTAGTTTTATAACTAGATGGACTATGGTTTTTGTGCAAATTATACGAGTTCAATCTCGTTTTCGCCCAAATTTGACCTTGTTTTGTTCCTAAGTAGACTTTTACTCGTTCTAGGCATTTTTAGTAGTTTTTAGTCTATTTTGAATAGAATTACGCTTTTTGTTTCTTTTTATTGTTTCAGGTTAGAAGTGAAACTCCGGGAGTCAAGGAAAGTCAAGAAACAGTGGAAATTGTCAATCTGGAGATACTCGCCCCGCGAGTGGATGCTCGCCCCGCGAGCCTGAAGACCAGCTGAAGCAGCAACAGTCATACATTCTGTCTCGCCTCGCGAGTCACCTTATCGCCTCGCGTACCTGAAGGCCTGACTGTGCCAGAGAAGTCATCCTTTCTGGTTCGCCTTGCCAATAACATTTCGCCTCGCAATCATTCAAACTCAGGATGGAGCCAAAACTGAAATTCGCCACGCGAGAAGCTTCTCGCCTCGCGAGAGACTGAAGACCCTGGAAGACAGAGACCATCACGGGCTAGCCGTGATGAAGGTCACGGCTGTGACAGATTAAGGTTTGAAGACTCGCCCCGCGAACACACTCTCGCCTCTCGAGAATCCAAATTGAAAGCGCGCCAAAACTAATGTTCGCCTCGCGAAATATGGTTCGCCCCGCGAGCGTCCGAGAACCAGAATCCCTATTTACAGGCTGTTTCAGATCAGATTGAGGGATCCAAGTTTTTCCACTTGTTGAGATCAGTTTAGTTACGAATCCTTGTTTTCTCTGGAGCTGCGTCTCCCTTTTTCTTATTTTATTTTATTATGGAGATTATGTCAAATTGTTTGTGCGTCGTCACGGGCATGAGGAACTAATCCCCTCGTCCGAGGGATCAATGAAGCCGCCCATGGCGGTATAGTGTTCATGTGATGTATGTTTTTCTCCCCTTCTCTCAATGAATGTTTTCCAATTCTGATTTGAATACGTTGATCATATGTATTGTGTGATTAACTAGTTAAACGTGTTGAGGCTGATCGGTGATTCGCGTTTTAGAACTTGAATTGGGATCACTAATCGAATATTGCACGAGAGTGAGTAGGAGATTAGTGCAACCTTATAGGGAACAAGAATTAATAAAATTCGAGATTAGGGTTATGAGACCTAGTAAGTAATTAATCCAATCGTCGAATACGTCCTATTGAGCACGACAGTGGATATAGGAGAAATTGGGGGTCCCGGTTGACATTATAATTGAACTTAGGGAGGAATTCATCATCACTTGGGTACTATACATGATTGGGTAGGTGGATTTGATACCTTGGATATTTTAATTTCTGAGTTTAAAACCTTAGCTTTATTTGATTTCTTATTTGAATTGCGATATTAATCTCTCTCTCTCAACCACTTTCTGTTACTTAACCAACTTATCGAACGTCCCACGAATTAGTTGAATTGGTAGCCCAATCCTTGTGTTCGATCTCGGTAATTTCTTACCGTGTTATTTTATTACTTGCGACGACCCGGTACACTTGCCGGTGAACTCAACAGTATTCAAAGACCTATGGTGGTTATATTCATTAAAAGGGGGCCGAGCTCAAAAAACTCAAATACACCGAGTTAACATGCCAAACATAAAGGGTGAATACAAACTCGAAGTTTAAACTAAAACTAAAAAGGGTTAAAAGACCAAGTTCGAACGATAAAAAACTTATGGAAACTAGCTGACGTAGAATCAAATACATGGTTGAATACCATAAGTAAGAATATGAGCTAAGTAAAAACTTAGAAAATTCTCTAAGTATCGAAAGAAAAACAAGTCATATTCTGGTAAGCATAAAGTTGAGTAATAATTCAAAAAGGGCAAAGCCCAAAGTACAAAGTGTTCCAAAATAAAGAGGGCATTGTCCTAGGAACGAAACACATGATGAAAGAAATTATTTTTCTAAGTTACTCATGGGAATCCCCACGAGCAACGCAACAGGAGTAGAGTTGAGGGCATCTTCTGCACCAGGAGGAACAACTGAGGATGGATCAGGCACCACCATTTCACCTTCGCCATTTCCTCCTTCATCGGTAGCATGCTCTTCGACTCCTTCTTCTTCTTGGACCTCTTCTTCTTGTTTCTCCTCTTCATCTTCGAGCTCGGATAAAGGAACCATGACACCATCCTTGTTGAAGTCCTTGTCCACATCAGCTCGGGAGAAGTCAGCGTTCGAGTTGAAGCGTTGAAGCGTTGAAGCTGCTTCACAGCTCGGGTGAACCCATTGACATGATTCTTCATAATGGTAGCTTCGGCTTCAGCCAGATCAGATTGGAGTTAGAGGTTGGACTCCTTCTCGGCATAGAGAGACTTCTGAAGCCCTTCAAGGGAAGCTTGAGAGTCCTCGGCGGTCTTTTGAAAGTTAGCCTTCTCTTTGTCCAGCTTAGCTTGGAGGGAGGAGTTGGCTTTCTCCAGCTCGTCCTTTTGCGTTTTCAATTACCCAATAAACCGAGCCTGTTCTTCACACTTGGTTACGGCTTGAGCTAGCTCATCCTGCACTCGCAAAGCACGAGCAGCTTCGGCCTTCATCGCCTTCATCTTCTTCACATTATTAGACAGTTCACGACTCCAGAAGCGAGTGATGGATGAGATCCGGAAGGCATAAGCAGTAGCAGCCTCCATACTCGCATCAGGCCCCTGCTCCAGCAAGAGCCGAGCATCGGAGGGTTTAAGCACTTGGCCATCAACGAGTGGAGCGGGGTTGAAATCATTGCTTTAGAGCGAGCTGATGCCCATGTTACAATGGCCATTATACCACTTAGTGTCCACTGTCATATCGGTCACATGAGGTGTTCTTTCAGCCCTTGTCTTAGCATTGGGGTCCTCATAGGTTACCGGAAAAGGAGAAGTACTCCTCCTCGGTACCTCTTCTTGAACGTCAGCTCGAGCCCGCTTAGGAAGACGGGTGTTAGGGTCAGAAGTTTCAACAATCTTCTTCTTCTTTCCCTTCACGTCAGAAGCAGGAAATGAAGCACCAACATCCTGATGAGCCGACTTCTTCAACAAAGCCCTGTAGTTGAATTTCCCCATTGTCACTGCAAGAAGGAGATCGGTCAAAATATAATAAATACAATGCTAAGAGGTAAATTAATATACCTTTAAATGAAAAGCTACTTACAATCAAAGTCGGCTCGACGAGTGGAAGAAGAATGAAGTTTTAAAATTCTCCCACAGGACACGAGGCCAGGGATAAAGTTTGAGAATTTCAACATCGGCTCTTTCTTGATCAGTCGTTGAGCCGAAATCAAAACCGGAAAACTTAGAAGGATGTGGTCGCCAATAAAAAGGAAATCTGGGCTTCCCCTCAGAAGTAAAGAAGAAAGACTCGTTTCCCTCAGTAGGTCTAATTTTGAAGAAATCCGACTTCAAAACTTGTAGGAACTCTTATATAGGTCGATGATGCCTTTCTTCTGGATCCCACTCAAAGAAATCCACCCAACTCGGTCCCCAAACCGAACTTTATAGAAATAAAGAAATTTGGGAGCAGTAGCTGTCATGCCTATCTCATTACAGAGAATTTGGAAATCCTTCATGAAAGCCCAATTATTAGGATGAAGTTGAGTTGGTGCGACATTCATAATCGACAGACACTACAAAAAAAAGGTTATTTAGCGACCGAAAATAGTGACCGAATTTGTTGGTTGCTGTTTGTGACCGAAATGGCGACCGATTGTAGGATCTAAATCAAACACTGATTAGAGTTGATATTGCGACCAAAATAGCGACCGAAATAGGGCGTAGCAGAGTTATCGGTCTTTATTTCGGTCGCAAAATAAAGGAAAGTAAAAGTCAGAAATTTATGACTTTTTAGCGACCGAAATGGCGACCGAGTTAAATGCAACGGTTAAATTTATTTATCTTTGCGACTGATATTAAATCGGTCGCTAAACGGCGCGTAAAAAATTAAAATTGAAGCGTGTTAGCGACCGAATTTTAAATCGGTCGCTAGATTTATGAGTTCGAATTTCAAATCAACCCGATTTAGCGACCGAAATAGAGACCGAATGTTTCGGTCGCTAATATTAAAATCCTTAAATCCACCAGAACCCCCCTTCTTCCCCATTTCTCTCATTTCTTCTCTCTCTTGCACGCTCTGCTCCTCCCTGCCACCATACCACGCGACGTCTGTGCTCCGGTCACCACAGGTCACCTCCGGTGAGTGATTCCACCTTCCCTCTCTCTCTCTCTCTCTCTCTCTCTCTCTCTCTCTTTCTGATGTCTCTCTGTCTCTATTCCTGTAGCGCACCTGAGCCGCCTCCCTTGAGCCACCACTGTCCGCGGCTCCGATGACACCACCACCACCAAGGGTAAGCTACCTTGTCTTCTCTCCTCTTCTCTCATTCTCTGTTTCTCGCATCTGATATCAATTTTTTTCTTTGTTTCCCAGTCCCTGCTCCCAACTTTGGCTACCATTACGTGCTCACTGCCATTGCCACTCCCAATCTCCGGCCACCAGTACCACTGCTCACTGGTAATTTTGTAGTTTGGTACCTCAGAACCCTAAATTTGACGTTGCCATCATTGAAACTGACATTGATTTAGATGAACTGATTCTAATTTTTCTTGTTATCTAAACATTGTAAACCTTAGGTTGTTTTGATTTTGTGCACATTAGGAATTAAATAAAGATGCATTATAAATGGAGTGCAAATAGGAAACACCGTAAAAACTGTGTATTTTGATTTGTTGTGTATTTTTTTAATTTTAAAGCACCTTCTTTGTTCTTTGTTAACAGAGGCACATGATTGTTTGATGTTAAGTGAGTGACTTAAGGTCGATCATAATGATTTATTAATTAAAGCATAGACAAAAAAAGATTAGATTGGGCAATTATTCCTATGGAGGGGGATAGATGGGTATAGAGGTGTACTTTAGAAAAAGTTAAACTAACACGGTGAGGTGATATTTCTATATGTTACGTTTATTTTGGGAAGTAAGGGATTACTTAAGAAAAAAAGGAATCACTTGATTATGATAGATAACACTCGTACCAAGTTGCAAGTTGTTCTAAATTTGTAACCGTATATTATTGATTCTATTTTATATTAATTTACGTGTTTCTAGTCTTATAAATAGTTGTACTGGATTCTGTATATATAGAATAGTGATTTGATTTGAAAGGACTAATTTCATTTATGCACGATAGGTCCTTGTTGTCATATTCTTCTACTCTCTATTGGCTCCGGCTCCTCCCCTTATCCTTACTCGGTTGTGTTTTCTCTCTCAGGTAAGTTCTCTGAACACTCAGTGTAATGTATTATGTGAATTATTGTGTTGTTTGTTAGTGGAAAACGGAGCTCAAAAGGATGTGATCCTGTTCGAAAGGCGGTATCTTGGTTGTGTGCTGATATTTTAATAATTATGCATGTGTTCCATGACTTAATGAGTGAGTTATGGCCTATAAATTTTTTGATGAGTTGAATTTGTTATAACAAATAAAATATAAATTAAAGGAATGATATATGTTTAAAGCAGTATAAAAGATTAGAATAAGTAGACATTAGAAATAAATGTTAATAATGGTGAAGGAATTATTTTTATAATAAATACCTCTATAATGAGTGATTCGGGCAAGTTGAAAAACTACCACTTTAAGTTGGTTATTTTCAGTCAGAAAGTTGAACATTTCGATTGCTCGTTCCCCAAACAATGTCACACGAACAAAATTATTGCTAAAGTTTGAGAAAAAAAATGAAGTTTGAGTATAAATTCTATGTGAAATAAAATGTTTAGTTAAGAGTATAATAATGTAATTGGGAGGACCTTTCATCAAGAAGATTGAACTCAATTCTCTTTCTGTTATACCTTCATGTTGATAATCCTCTAAATTTCCATGTTTGGAGACAACACCAATAGCATATGTAGTAATAGCATATATATGAATGTTAAAAGCATAAATGAATGTATTAAGTCCAAATGTTGTCATTTCAGCTCTGACACGATTATTTTTATTTATGCATTATAGGTCCTTGTCTGATCTTCGTTGTCCGCGGCTCCTCCCTTATCCTTACTTGGTTTTGCTTTGTCGAATAGGTAAGTTCTCTCAATACTCTCTTTTATGGTTTTACTTTGTCTAATAGGTACTGATATGTGTGGTGCTTCTAATGTATTATGTGAATTATCGTGTTGTTTGGTAGTGGAGAGCTGAGCTCAATAGGATGTAATCTTATCTAATTGTATGCTGATAATTTAATGTTTATGCATGTGTTTGTCAATGTGTTGTTTGTTAGTGGAGAGCGGAGCTCAATAGGATGTTTGCTACAATGTTTTATCTAAGTTTGTAGTGATTTACGCTGCAATTTATATAAGCTCAACAATGTTGTAATATTTATAGGTTAATGGTTTTATTTTTTGCTAGAGTTAATAATTAATTTACGAAAGCCTTAGTTTCCTATTTGAGATTCAATATTAATGAGCATGCGTAACTTATCAAGGTATGCATGCTCATTGTATTGAATCTTGAATTGTCCAAGTGGGACAGTTTGGGAAAAAACTTTTTCACACTCATACAATAGTCATTTCCATGTTCAAATGCCTTATATATACTTGTTGAAATCTCGGTCTGATGCATTTCCTTTTGTTCTCCTGGTGCATACTTGATCGCGGTGATGCTCACCGTGCTCGAGTCGTGTGCTTGAAACCGATGGGAAATCTTTGTCAAATTTTGTTGAGCATAAGGTATTTGAATAAGAGAATAACTATTATTAGCCGAGTGTGGTAAAGGTTTCTTCTCGAATGGGATAGGTTCATACCTTGTCATAAGAACGAGATTGATGGAGTTATTGGAATGAACCGTAATATATAAGTGTTAATATTTTTTTGGTCGAGGCTATTTAATTGTGACAATGGATATTTCGGAGAGTTGGAAATGGATGTATCGAAGGTTGGATCGGAATAAACGTCTTAGGGAAGAGTATAGAGTTGGAGTGGGTGAGTTTATAGAGTTTGTTGTTAGCCGGGAGAGATTTATACGACTGGGCGGTTATCATTTGAGGTGTCCTTGCAAAAGATGCAAGTGTCAATCTTTCAAAAGCGTGGATGGAGTTGTAGCCGATATTTATGAGAAGGGCTTCATGCCTGATTACTATTGGTGGAGTAACCATGGTGAGGCGTTGCACGACTTAAACCCGATTGTGTTTGAAGGTTCGTACTATGGAAGTGGTGACCGGAGGAATAATTGAATCATACGAGCGAGATGATAATGGATCATCTTTGGACCATCGGTTGGTGTTGTACTAGAAGAAGATGGGGAGAAGATGGTGGAATGGGTTCCCAATACATAGAGGAGAATCTAAATCCCGAAGCTCAAAGATTCTATGATATGCTGAGTGCTGAACGATCTCCATTGTGGGAAGGATGTCGGGAATACACGGAGTTGTTGATGTGCATGGAATGGTTGAGTATCAAATCTGACTACAATATGCAAGAAGACTGTTTTAATCGCCTCACCGGTCGGTGTCAAGGTGTTGCCGGAAAGACAATCGGATGCCTACTAGTTTTTATCATGCTAAGAAGTCTGTGGAAAATTTGGGTCTGGGGTGTTTGAAAATTGATTGTTGCCCAAATGGATGTATGTTCTACTATAAGGATGATTCAGCGGAAAGCATAACATGTTATCGATTTTGTGGTGCGGATCGGTATAAGAAAACCACTAGGATGGGCATTGAGAAGAAGAGGTAGCTAAAAAAGATGTGGTACTTTCTGCTCGTGCCAAGACTTACAAGATTGTACTCTTCGATGGCCACTGCAGCTCACATGAGGTGACATATTGAGCATGAGAGGGAGCAAGATGTCTTGTGTCATCCATCTGATGGAGAAGCTTGGAAGCATTTTGATAGGGTTCATATGGCATTTTCGCAGGACCTTCGGAACGTCCGATTGGGGTTATCTACTGATGGATTTAATCCTTTTGGGCAGTCTGGAAAAGCATACTGTTGTTGGCCGGTTATCCTGACTCCGTACAATCTTCCCCCGGGGATGTGCATGAAGCGGGAGTTTATGTTCCTAACAGTCATAATTAAGGTCCGTCTAATCCAAAAGGTAAGATTGATGTGTACTTGCAGCCGCTGATAGATGAGTTGACGATGCTGTGGAATGATGGTGTGTTGACATATGACGTGTCTTTGAGGCATAATTTCATCATGAAAGCAGCTTTGATGTGGACGATCAACGACTTTCCCGCCTATGGGATGATGTCGGGTTGGATGACCGCAGGGAAGCTTGGATGCCCAATATGTATGGAGCGATCAAAGGCATTCATGCTTAAAAATAGTCGAAAGATCTCATATTTTGATTGTCATCGTCAATTCATTCCATAAGATCATCCTTATAGGCGGAACAAGAATGCATTCAAGAAGCATTGTGCGGAGACAACACCGCCTCCACCACGTGTGATTGGTCCTAATGTATGGCGCGAGTACAGATGCTACCGCTCGTCCATGAATCCCAAGGAGAACATATTCCCGATTATGGCGTCAACCATAATTGGACAAAACAAAGTATATTTTGGAGGTTGCCGTATTGGAGGACGCGACTACTCCGTCACAACATTGATGTCATGCATCTTGAGAAGAATGTGTTTTTGAATGTGTTTGACACTTTGTGTGGTCATCAAGGGGAGGACAAAGGATACAAATAAAGCCCGATTGGATCTGGCTAAAATTTGTAATCGGAAGGAGCCTGAGTTGCAGGACGGTGGTCGTGGCAGACTTATCAAACCGAAGGCAAGTTATACACTAAGCAAAACACAAAGTGGCCGTCTGTAAGTGGGTTAAAGAACTAAAGTTACCGGATGGGTATGCTTCCAATCTGGGTAGATGTGTTGACATTAAGGAAGCAAAGTTACATGGAATGAAGAGTCATGATTGCCACGTGTTCATGCAACGGTTGCTTCCAATTGCGTTCGACGCATTATCGAAGCAAATTTGGAACCCACTTGTTGAGCTTAGCCATTTTTTCAGGGAGCTTACATCGACAACACTAAATGTGAATCAATTAAAGGATATGGAAGTCAAGATACCCATTTTGTTATGTAAGCTGGAGCAAATCTTCCCGTAGAGTTTCTTTGATTCCATGGAACACCGCCGGTTAATCTACCTTACGAAGCAAGAGTTGGTGGCCCAGTCCAATACCGCTGGATGTACCCATTTGAGAGGTAAACAACATCAACTATTTTACTTAATACATATGAAATTCACGAACACGAAATCATAGTTTAGCTTTCCCTAAAACTAGTAATTATTTGTATGTATCCCTCTTTAATAGGTTCCTGCACTCCCTTAAACACAAAGTCAAGAACAAGGCACGAGTGGAGGGTTCCATTTGTGAAGCATACTTAGTAGAGGAGACTTCCACTTTTGCCTCTTATTACTATCCGGACGAAGTTAACACGAGAAGGACAAGGATGCCTAGAAACGTTGATTCATGCGAAGGAAGTTTAACTAGTCCTCCTATATCAATATTCAACTATCCGGGCAGATTTTATGGCAAATCAAAAGGATATTTCTTGGAGCAGCGTGACATTAATGCTGCTCATATGTATATCCTTCAAAATTGTGAAGAGGTGACGCCATATTTCGAGTAAGTTTCTACAATGTCTTTTATAAGTTCAATTGACATTTATGATTATTAATCGTTCTTTGTTAATCTCCCATATGTAGGATGTACGGCAATTTTCTAAGGGATCTCCAACCTGACATTTCAAACGATCAGGTTGATCGAGAAATTACTTCTCACTTTGCTACTTGGTTCAGTAAATATGTAGGTTAAGCATCTTCATTTGTTGCAATACATTTTATCTCCTTAAATATATAGCATGTATAAGAATAATATAATATTTGATTTTTTAGGTACTAGATCCAGAAAACAATGTTCAAAATCCATTGTTGACAAATTTGGCATGGGGGCCTAACAGATGGGTTACATTATGGAATACTTATATTGTAAATGGATATAAATTTAACACAAAAACATGGAATGAAGGAATGCAGTCGTGTAACTATGGTGTTTGTGTGCGAGCCACTGATGGCAATGTAGAGGCTGATTTCTATGGGGTTCTAACTGACATCCTTGAACTCGATTATACCGGTTTCCCCGTGATGAAGTTAGTTATCTTCAAGTATGATTGGTTTGATCCTACTCTTGACGTAGGGACAAAAATCGATAAAAAATATGGTATTGTTCAAGTTAGGCTGTCTCGAAGGTATAATATGGCGTACGACCCATTCATTTTTTCACAACAGGCAGATCAGGTTTATTACTCGCCATATCCCGAAGGACATCAAGGCTGGTTAGGCGTTATTAAGATAAAGGCTCGCAATATAATTACTGATAATGTAATCAACCAGCCTGAAAAAGATGCTCCGTACCAAGATGATGAGTTTTCAAGGCCCCACGTACCGTTGCAAATTACGCAGGACATTATTGTTAATTCTCTAGCGGACATTTTCGGAAATGGGGAAGAAGTTGAAAGAGAGTTAATGGATCAATCTGAGTTGGACGCATCTAGCGAAGGCACATTCCGATCAAGTGAGACTGATGAGAGTGAGGGTGGATTTAGTGACGAAGATTCTACTTAGGTAATTTATTTATGTCATAATTCATTGTGTAAATGTCATTGTACTTAGGTAATTTATTTTTGTATTATTTACACTGTTGTGTAATCATCTTTTCATTTTTACACAGATGGTAGATTCCTCTAGAGGTAGGGGTCGTCGTGGAGGTCGTGCTGTGAGAGTCCCTTCGCCGGCCGACCCACAGCCTTTAGATCGAGACCACCCTACCAGCACCTCTGTGGACGGGACACCTCAGGGTGATGGAGTTGCACCCCCTACCCGGCCTCATGTGGTCGGGACACGAGCTGCGCCCTCATCATCCACACCTATGACAGGACTATCATCATCATCGGGACAGGAGAGTCGTGGTCCATCCGACGGGAGGATTCTTCTTATCCCCAGGGGAGATAACGAGTAAGCTAATTTAATTTTTTAATAGATATAAAGTATCGTTAATTTCTATTTACTTGTTTTTTTAATTTATTTATAACATTTATTAATGCTCTAATTTTCTTTGTAGCTTTACGCATGAAGGGCCCTTCCGATTCGATATCGAAGATCCTGCGGCGCAAGTTTGATGGTCCATGGCCTACATGGAAGGCCATCCCAGGGGGCCATAGGGATCAGTTGTTCATACAGTTTAAGGTATCAATTTATTAAGTTATTTAAATTAAATTTACATTATATATATATATATACACACACACACACACACACGTATTTCCTAACAACCGTGCGTTGCGAGAAAGAGTATAGGTGGGGACGTAGCTTTAGAGGGTCTCGTCGGGGGACATATTTGAGCATAAAGGCTCACTTGGTCATGAAGAATCGGCGAACAAGGCTGAGGAAGGGTAAGAATAAGGGAAAGTGGGTGGATCCCGAGATCGGGAGGCAGCTGGACCGATCTGAAGACTCTTGAGAAGTTCAAGGAGATCCATGCCACAGCTCGGCATAATCGAGCTTCGATGGTGGCGCATGTACTTGGGTGGCGGGTCTAAATCAGACGCGCCGCCCTACTACGACAGCTGGTAATACATTAAACTTTTGACTTATTATACTATTTAATTAATTAGTTTTCATTTTTAATTATTCTTATGAATTTAAGATTATATTTTTACGTGCAGAAAGCACAGAAATAGAAGGCCCCCATTGCTATGGAGTTGGTGGAGAGGGCGAAGAAGTTGAAGTCGGGGACATGGGTCAACGATAAGGCCCGTAACTATGCTTTAAGCAAAAAAATAATTTAGTGTTTACTTGTAATTTATTATAAATGATTTGTTAATATTGATTATAATTTTAACTAAATCTCTTCAACTATACTTTGTAGGTGGGCTTCAACGAGAAGAAGGGCGATGCCATATCACGTGCCTCACGGTCACAAGATGAGGCCTTGGCTGGTGATGGACCTAGCTCTCCTATCTCCGTCGGCGATAATGCCATTTATTTGGAGGTCTTGGGCGGGAACAAGAAGGGGCACGTGTATGGCCTCGGACACACAGGGAGGCGAGTTTATCGCTTCATCATCCGGCACGCCTGCTCCTTCCCTTCCTACGCCTATCACCGTCCCTCGGGAGCAGTTCAACCAAATGCGAGGACACCATCACGCGGCTGAGCGTGGAGCTTCGGGAGAAGAAGCGAGAGAGAGCGGCGGATGGTGAACCAGTTACCTGATTGATCGAGCACACCAGCGGCTGATGCGAGGCGAGCATCGGCGGGGCGGACATGCGGGGCCGGTGTTGGAAGCGGATGAGATCCGGACTCGGTTGCTCGGTGATGCTCACGGCGGTTGTGCGCTGCTTTGCCGCTCCTCGATTCCGCCGTCGGCCTCACGTGCTGCTCTGCGAGAGGGCGATCGGGATAGCGAGCGTCGGTGGTACGGACGTTGAGGATGATTGGATTCCTCCACCTCCCCCTCATCATGACTGAATTTTTTTTCTTCATATTTTTGACTTTAAACGATTCTTGTACGACACTTTGGATTATTTTATATATATATATATTCATTATTTCTTATGATTGTATATTTCATTAGTAATTTGGTATGTTTTATTAGTATTTTTGCTAAACTTTAAAGAAAAACAGAAAAAATGTACTATTTTAAAAATTAAATTTTTAAAAAAATTAATAAAAACCAGTTTAGCGACCGAATTAGAAACCAATAATTCGATCGCTAAACTTTAGTTACCATTAACAGATTGTGCTCTAGCGACCGAAAATCCGTCGCTAATATAGGTTAACAGTAACCAATTGGTGACCGAACTAGCGACTGATAATCGGCCGCTAAAAATGGTTACCCCCAAACAATGCGACCAACCGTGTAGCGATCGTTTTTTATTATTTAGCGACCGAAATTACGGTCGCCATTTAGCGACCGAAATATTATTTCGGTCTCTAAAATCTTAGCGAACGGGTTATCAGCCACCACCATGAATCGGTCGCTAACTTAAATAGAGACCGAATTAGAAAGTTTAGCGACCGAATATGTCGATCGCTAAACAGTTCTTTTTTTGTAGTGAGAACATCACACTCAAACTGGGTAAAAGGGACGGTTATACCAATCTGGTCAAATAGGGTCTCATACACATAAGTGTAATGACTTTCAATAGGCAAGGCTTTGAGGAAAACATGCTCATTGTCCGAACAAGGAAGATAGTGAACAGTACCACACCTACGTGAAGAGGTGACTTTGCTTTTAACACTACGAAGGGACTCATCATCCCAGAAATTCGAAAAGAAGACCCCAACCTCAGGCCTCACCTAGAAATACCCAGGGATAGTGATATCTGGAATAGGGTCTTTAGGAACCCTAACGACACGCTTGCGGCGTTTTGGGACAGTGGCCGCCTGAGGAGTAGTTGAACTACTCTTGCGGGAGGAAGAAGAAGAAGAGTTTTATGGGTTTGAATTACCCTTGGAGGAAGAAGGAGAACTCATTGGAGAACCGCCGATGAGCTTCACTCCAGGCTCAAGGATTTGAACCTCAGAGGAGGCATTTTGAGATGCCTCAAAGGAAGGTTCCATGATTGAGTAAAGAAGAAACAAAACTCAATAAAAATCGGAGGAAGAATGAATGACGTACCTGGAAAAAGTAGAGACTACAGAAGTGCTTGGGAAGAGGAAGCTGGAAAGTTGAAAATTAGAACGAAGGAGACAACAAGTAAACCTCAGAATGTGAGTTTACTCCAATTTATAGCAAAGGCCGAGACATTTGAAGAAACAATAGTAACGTTACTTTTCAAAAGTAATGATGATATTTGCTGTGTGAAGGAAGAGAAACATCTCTTCATAACTGCGCAAGTTCGGCGTACCAATGAAAACGAGCCACATGTCAAGCACATCAGGGATACACGCAGCAGCTAAGAGTTTAAGTATGCAGCCGAAGAGCAGGTCTTGAATATAATGCAATAAAGGTCACGCGGCACAAGCAAGCCATGCTTTAATAACAACACTCACATATCTTCTCAGCTCGGAGCTCGAGAAACTAACACAATGACACAAATTGAAACGTCAATATCAACCTACGTCTTAGCTTGGCTAGGCTCCTTCAATGAAGCTTTCACGCTCTTTAGAGCTCAAATCTTGGGGGGCTTGTATATGGGTCGAGGTGCCAAGTTCGGCACCGAGCCTACCGAGCTGAAAACAAATATTGGCCTAGGTGTCAAGCTCGGCCACCGGGAAACCCAAATAATTAAAGGCAAATGATTGTTAGACTCTCCTGCCGAGGCCATTAACCTCAAAGGTTGGCCGAAGTATAAAGATCGGTCATCGAACTGTGGTATAAAAGGGGGAGAAGTCTTACTCAATAAATCCTAAAATCTCTAGAAATAAGCTTAAAGCCAAGCTCAACTTCTATCATGAAAACTTTTACGCTTTTTAGAGCTCAAAGCTTGGAGGACTTGTGTATTGGTCGAGGTGTAAAGCTCAATCACCGAGCTTGGATACCTGATCCGATAAGGACGGAAAAGATAAGATTAAGGTGATATCATATCAAACAACCTTATCTGGTTACAAGAGATAAGTCTTATCAAATAAGGAGATCATATATCTTGAAGTAGATTAAGGAGATAAGAGATAAGAAGAGATAAAACCTGATCCCTAAGAAGAGGGATCAGAGAACTCATCTCTAAAAAGAGAGAGAACCCAAAGAGGAAGACACTTTTGCTAACCTAGGTGAGTCTTCCTTAAGCGTACTTGAGGAACCAGCCTAACCAAGAGACTATCAAAGAGTCCTTGTTCACTGGTATTCATCATATACAAGATTAAGGGATTGACTTCACCACATGGCCAATGGTTGATCATGGAACTACGTCTGGATTTGATTCCCATTGGATACGCATGACCGGAATACCCTATTCTGTCAAGTCATAATCTAAAACAACCTAAGTATTCACTCTTGGTTAAACATTCTACGGTGATATTCCGACAAGTCGGATCTCGGCAGGAACACAAGGATTTGGCAGGAACAAAAAGCGCTCCTTTTGGTGGGTTGTTGGGAATATTCACATGATTAAATTATGAATATTTACAAGGAAAAATTGTTATCTCAACAAAATCGAGTATATCTCTACCAGATATGCCAACCTAAGAAACAATAAGATCTTCAACAACCATAGTTGTGGAAGTACCAATCTATGTTAAGGTGTCTCCGACAGTTGAAGCCATGGAAGCACCAATATCAAAACTCTCTCCATTAGCTGAAGCTATGGCTAAAGCTTGCTCCCATGTTGGCAGCAGGACCAAGGAAAGTATAGCACCCAACACGGCTGCGATGGCACCTGATGAGCCTCTGGTTGACTGGTTTTATAACTAGTAAAGACCTTGGCTTTGTGCTAATTTTATATCATTTTCACCCAAATTAGACTTGATTGTCTTTAAGCAGCATTTTGAGTCTGTAAAGTATTTTTAGGTTAATTTAGTTGATTTAGAGTTAAATAAATTACTTACTCTATTTTCTGTTTTCAGGTTAATAAAAGGAAATAGTTCGGAGCTTTACCCGTGAGAAAGGCATTCGCCTCGCGAACCGGAAGGTGGCTGTGCGGAAGAAATTGCATCCTTTCTGTCTCGCCCGCGAACACTTGACTCGCCTCGCGAGTAATCCAGACCGAGGAAGTCGAGAAAGCATCACGGTTTACCCGTGTGAAAGGTCCACAGGCGTTACAGTTTGGAATTTGAAGAGTTCGCCTCGCGAATACAATCCTCGCCTCGCGAGAGTGAAGCCCAGAAGTCATGACCTTTCCATTCCTCGCCACGCGATCTGTGCTTCGCCTCTAGAATACCAAGAGCTGCAAGATTCGCCTCGCGAATGTGTTCTCGCCTCGCGAGAAAGCTGATTCCAGAAGTAGTATATAAACCTTGTCTTAGGCGGAGCGGGGGTGGGTCAGAGTTAGCCAGTTTTGGCTAGTCTTTGGTAGACTGTAGTAGTAGTTTTCAGTAGTTTATTTCTTTACTTTTGTGTTTAATTCTGTAATGGAGAACTAGTCTCCTTGATTAATCTACTGGGATTGGTTTCCATTTACATTTGAGGTTCTATAATTCTTGTTTTCACTTACTTTTCTCTTTTCAATACAATGCTATATGTTTTACGTTTGTTATTTCGGAGTATATAGTATTGTGTTGATTCATTTCGGTGATGCTATGTTTCTATACTTAATCGCGTTTGTTATTTCGCGTGTGTTCGTTCATGTTCGTTTGTTCATGAGGGCTTCACCTCGTTTGTTATTTCGGGAATAGGAACATACATCCGTAGTAGTGATTGCGTTGTTAATTGTTGCTACAACAGGGAGGGGATTAGAATCTGCTTAGGGCCTGGATTTATATGAACCGATGATAGTGGGAAACTGAGAACAGTAGGTTAATCGCTTTAGTTTATTTGTTAATCTCTTTTAACTGCTTTGTCTTATTGTTCTGTTTCTATTTTTATTTTCATTATTTCATTTCAACCCAAAACCCCCAGAACTAATTTTCTGTTAATAATGACAACGCCTAAGAGTCCTTGAGAGACGACATCCGAGTTGTCGCTTCCCTATCTGCATTATTTTGTAAATGCTCGTTCTTTTTGGCGCGTGGCGACAGCGCGACCAAAAATTGGCGCCGTTGCCGGGGACTCTGGTTTGTTGTTATTAGCAGAAAATAAAATTTAAAAAAAAAATTCTCTTTGCTAAATTAGTTTTGTCTGCTTGTGAATTTTAGCACCCCCCATGGATAATCACATATATGGTTACATGCCTAATGTTTACTATGAACCACCACCATGCATATATTTTCCTGATTTTTATGGTTTATCGCATTGGTTGCCAAAGTTTAGTGGTTTTGCGGTGAGAATCCAGGGGAGCATCCGAGGGAATTCCAGTTGCTTGTTCTATAATCTTTGAGACCTGCAGGGAATAATGAAGACCACATCAAGATGGAAGCTTTCCAGTTCTCACTTGAAGGTGCTTTGCAAGGATTGGCTGTATTGTCTTGATGAGAATTCCATCTCAAGCTGGTTTGATTTGAAGGAAGCCTTCCTGTTTAGATACTATCCTGCCTTCAGAGCTGCACCTTCCGAACCTTCACTAGAGGACCTGTTCAAGCAAATGAATGCACAAATGGAAGCAAACTTTCTCAAAATTCAACAGATGATGGAGGCGAGCAATCTTGAATTCCAACAGAGGATGGAGACTTGAATACCAGAAGGGAGAAGCTGAATCTCGGAAGTTGTCCGCTCTAATTGATCAAATAGCCGCCAACTCGGCTGCAATGCTAACTCCACAGCCTCTTGAAGAACATAAAGATTCACAGATGGTTATTCTTGAAGACACTTCTGATGATATGTTGATAATGTTTCTGATGATGAATTGTGTGTTGAATCCCCTGATTCTAATGCATGTGATGATTGTTATTGTTCTGGAACTGCTTTGTGTGTAGAATGTTATTTTGAAAGGTATGTTAAGCAAAACATCCATATGGAACAGGAGGCAGATGAGGTTGAGGGCCATGTTCATATAGGAAATGAGCATCAGGAGGATCAGGAGAACATTTGCTCCACCGTGCTTGAGGATAAAGAAGAATCTTTGGTCTTAGATGCAGGTGTTGAAAGTGATGGGGTGGATGAACCGTGTGCAGAAAGTCCAGACAATCAGACCTTTACTAATTCAGTTTCTTTTACTACATGTACTAACTGTCTTGACACTAACCGTGTCTTTGTTTGTGCTGGATTTCTTGACTCTATTTTGCGGGGTGATAGTGAGAGTGAAGTCGCTGTTTCGGTCAAGTTCCAACTATACCATCCATTGAGCGAGACACCCTCCTCGGTTTCTTGTAATATATCTATTGATTGTACTAACTCTAACCTTTACGTGGTGTGTCCTGAAATTTCTGCGGGTTTAACAAGTGATGAATCCGGTAGTGCGGTGGATGAAGACCTTGCGAGAGTTGAAGCGGCACCGGTAACCCCAGCTAACTGTTTTGCCACCTCCCCTTGTGGAACCAAAAGCTCTGGATTTTGCACCCTTGGATTTTGCACCATGGCCAGTCAAGAGGTTGAGCCCCACTTCTATTGGGGAGACTTTGTAGATAAAGAGGTCGGATGTGACCCGCAGGAGTGAAAAGTCCACCGCACTCGGCAAAGTCATCATAATTGTCAAGTTCTCACCCCCACATCAAGGCTGCAAGTTAGGGAAGCATGGAATGAGCTTCCATCATTTGTCTACCACGTGGGCATTATCTTTGTAGGCCATGGGATCCGGGAGGATCATCTCGTACTTTGAGCATTCCGTGGCCTTTGTATCACGAGACAGTGGGATCTGGTGGACCACTCCAATGAGTTTTCCGAACCTTGTCTTTTTAATTTTCTTTTCCTTGCTTTATTTCTGCTTTGTTTTCAATAAAGCTCCTGCATAATTTGAGAAGCTCGGGGAGTTGTGTGAGTCTGGTGTTGGCAAGTTTATTGGATTTTATTGATTTTGCATAGATTGATTGCATGATAGTGTTGTTTGTTTTCCCCCTAGGATATGAAATTTTTGAAAATTGATCCCCATGTGATTGAAAACTGAACTTTGAGATTTTGTTATGATGGCATGATTTATGATAAGTTTGGGGTGATAGGAAGCACACACTAGGGATAGAATCTCTTCAAACAATTTGCAAATAATGTCCAGGTGAGGTTTGAGCCTCCAACATGTTTTTGACTGTGAGAATCACTTTTGATTGCACTTTCCTGAATTTGCTTGAATCTCTTTTTGATTTGCATGATTATGTGTTTGCTTCAGATGATTTAGGCATTTTCTTTGTAAATAGCTACTTGGCCTAAAATAACCAATTCCTGATGCATGTTCCCTAGTTAGCCCCTTTGAGCCTATTAGCCTATTGCTTCTTGATAACCTAATGTTATTAGCCCAAAAATCTGAAAAATCATGTTAACCCGATCTTAGGATTAGGAGAGCATGTAATCTTAGAATGGGTGCAAGAAACTAAAGTTTGGGGTGGCTGCAAGGTGTAATGTGTTGTTTGGGATTGAGAGAGAAAAAAAAAATTGTGAAAAAAAAGGAAAGAAAAATAATAAAAAAAGAAAAGAAAAGAATTTTTTTTTAAAAGTGCAAAAATGCCAAAAAGAAATAAAAAGGTTGTAGTCACCCAAAGCAAAATGAAAAATGAAAAAGGAACTTGATTTAAATTCAAAGTGTAAATAATGTTCATGCTCTCTTAGTTCCTAGGGTCTTCAGCCTAGTTCCTTTGTATATCCTACCCTTAGCCAGGCCCCATTACAACCCATAAAAGACTTTTTGATGTTGCTTGCATGTTTTCTGTGGGAATCATTTAGAGATGAAAATCAAATTTATGGGAAGTGCTCTTAAAAGTGAAATTGAGTGAATGTTGTTAGCTTGACAAAGCGGCGAATGAGTGAACACAAATTTCCCTTGTGAGGAAGGCAGTTGTTTGAATTTGGTGATCTCCCTCTTGTGTGTAACTTGGATCCCCTGCCTAGATTAATGATTGTTTGAATGATGAAATTCTCAACTGTTTGGAATGAATGAATGTGGGGATTGCTTTGTTTGAAAGGGGGGGGGGACATTAAAAAAAAAAATTATAATAAAAATATTTTGATAAATTGCTTGAAATCTGTGCGAAAGTTGATTGAATCTTTTGAGCTTGCCAGGTCTTGAGTCTTTTTAAGTTTTTGAGTTTTAGTTTGCTTGAGGACAAGCAAAGTTTAAGTTTGGGGTACACCCAAAATGAACACCGACGAGTTGCCACCACTAAACACATCATCCAGTTGTCCACCTATCACCCATACAACCATATGTATATATATACACACATTTAGTCAAAAACCTATAATAAAAAAAAATATTGTTCATTTTTATTATAAAGTTCATTTAATTTATGGATCCTAACCTGAGGATTGACTACTGCGAGATTCATAACTCCAAGAGTTAAACCTGATAATTTTGAAACAAGAAAGGTTATATATATATTGGTTATATATTGGTTTATTGTTTGGAGACCCATTTGATGCAACTTTGTTTTTACTTAAATGGCTTATGAGTTGTTATACCTTGGCCTACCCCTGTGGTGTTGGAGAAAGCGGATGCTAGAGAGAATGGGAGGGTGTATGTTATCTAGACAAATGCACAGAAAAGAGGCTATTAGTTTAAAGCCCATATCCATATTATTTTTTTTATCTCAAGAAAGCACCTAGCCCCTATTCATGTGATAAGGACCTCAATTTATTTGAATTGACTGAGGTCAATTGGGCCGAGGACCTACACGGCCCATACTGGGTGATCCTAGCTCTTGTGCCCATTGCCAATTGGGTAGGAGTATTACTCGGCTAGAGTAAGAAATGAGAACTTTGTCTTTGTCTGTTAGGTATGAACCGAAGTGTGTTTGGCCAAATGAATTCATTAATTATCTTTTAATTACATAAGAAAGGAGCATGGTACCAATGCACCATCCCTGAAACCAGCTGGCACCGACAGAGCCTTTCTAACACCATCGGCATTGACCGTGAAATGTCTTTGTTGCATAGCCTCTTTCGAAATGAGCAGTGCTATTAGTAAACAGAAAGCGAAAAAGAAGTTAACGGTTCTCCACAGCTTCCTCACTCCAAGAAGACGCGCCATGGGCTCCACGACCAAATAAACAATATCCGAGACACCCGAGTTAATTAAGAGACCCATATAATCTTGAACACCCATGTCGAAGACCTTTTCCACATGTTTACCACCATATACCTCCCTCCCCATCCATTTAGTGTCGTAAAGATCCCAACAAAACCATCATACGTATTTGAGAAACGTCACTATGAACGCCATGAAAATTGGGCTTTTAAGTTTCCTCAAGGCACCAAGTCCCCCCGTCCTCTCATTCACGTAGTTAGCATTGCTGCTTTGTCTCAACGATATTTCTTTGACTAAGACCACCGCAGCTAAGACACTGACGACGACAATTATATCAGAGAAAAAGAAACTATTCTTCACTACTGCACCCTCAAGGTTGCATGTCAAGGTCTTAGTGAAGGGGAATACCTTATGTATCCCCCTGATAGATCCAATGCCCGACCCAGCAACATCCACAACTGCTGTAAAACGTGAATGCATCATTAGATAGCCATATCCGGCATTAATCTCCAGAGGAGAGATCACCAGGAGGGCCCTCCAAGTTCCACGCACCATGTTGAAGGCCATGCCATGGAATCAAACCGAGTAGTAATATGGCAATGGAGCGAGACCGACTCAACGCGAGTACATCCCCAGTGGCATGGCCAACATCGGCGGCGTAGCTGATGAGTAAGACAGGGATAATGACGACAATGGCACCGACCACAATGAATGGATGCCTTCGACCAAAGCTCGATTTGCAGTGGTCGCTGAAGATATCCATTAAGAGTTGAACTATGCCCGAGATTGACCCGGAAAACAAGATGAGGGAGTACTTCTTTTTTTGACACCCCTAAGTACTCATTTTTATGGGGTTGTTTAAGGGGTTGTTTTTCTCTCCAATATTTTACTATCATCATCAAGTCATTAAAAGATATTGAGTATGATAACAATTTTTTAGTAATAAAAATATATATAGCTATGGTATGTTTTGCATGTGCACTGAATGAGCAAACAGGACTAGAAGTAGAATGCGAACTATAAGGGGAATATCAATAAACCCCAATTGAGCATGCACGCGAAACTGAGAATATCATTAAAAGTGAAGAAGTTAATCATCTTTTTCACAACTAGAAATAGAATGCAAACTGTGCCAGAGGAATATCATTAAATTCATTTGAACATTACCACTGGAACAAGTCACTTGAGCAAATTCTACAAACCCAATTCTTAATTTATTGCTTTTATGGAACACAAGATATGGCCAACACATGAGAATTGTTAATAAATGCTAAGGCAAAGGCAGGTTTCTAACATTTTATATATGTGTAGCATCTCATTGGCTGCTATTTAAGGTATTATGAAGTGCTTTATCAAGCAGTCCAGAACTCTGGGGCTAGGGGCTGTTATTAGGGGGTCAGTAGATAAGGTTATAAAAAATAATAATGATAGTAAGAAGAAAGAAACAAGAAGAAGGAATTTGATGAGACGGAGAGATTACATGATATCTTCTTCTATAGATAGGAAACCAACATCCATTTTCTCCTCAGACCCATTCATTTGAAAAATGGGTCTCATTTCTTTCTTTGCTCACTTTCATAACTTCATTTCTTCTTCCTTAGTTTTTTCTCTTTAAAGTATTACTTTTGTTCAACTTAATTTCTTCCAAAAAGTTAACACTTACGAAAATCCCATGAAGCCTATATGCAATCGGGAATGCTCGTTTTGGTCTTTATGTTTATTAGGCCACATGCATTTCAGTGGTTTATTTCCTTGTCAATCTTGTGGTAAGTTTATTTTATATATAAGATACATGTATGCTCCTTGGCATTGAAAGATGACAAAGCATGCATACTTTTATGCACATCTCACACCTATTTGCTATAAGATGAGAGAATACATCTTTTTTGAGACCCCCAAGTACTCAATGTATGTGGTCATCAGGGACTGCTGTATGGCCCACCCTAGTTGAATGCCGGCGGTGACGGAAGCGACGACAATCATTTTTATGGGGTTGTTTAAAAGGTTGTTTTTCTCTCCATTGTTTTACTATCATCAAGTTATTAGAAGATATTGAGTATGATAACAACTTTTTAGTAATAAAAAAATATAGATGTGGTCTGTTGTGCATGTACACTAAATGAGCAAACACGACTAGAAGTAGAATGTGATACTGCAAGGGGAATATCATTAAATCCCATTTGAGCATGCGAAACTGATAATATCATTAAAAGTCAAGAAGTTATCAGCTTTTTCACAACTAGAAGTAGAATGCAAACTGTGCAAGGAGAATATCATTAAATTCATTTGAGCATTACCACTAGAACAAGTCACTTGAGCATATTCTACCAACTGCAATTCCTAATTTTATTGCTTTTAAGGAACACAATATATGACCACCATATGAGAGTGTTAATAAATACTTAGGCAAATGCAGTTTTTTAACATTTTGTAGTTGTCTCGCATCTCCTTTGCTGCTATTTAAGGTACTATGAAGTGCTTTATCAAGCGATCCCGAGAACTCTGGGACTAGGGGCTGTTATTAGGGGTCTGTAGATAAGGCTATAAAAAAAGAATAATGATAGTAAGAAGAAAGAAACAAGAAGAAGGAATTTGATGAGGAGGAGAGATTGCATGATATCTTCTTCTATAAATAGGAAACCAACATCCATTTTCTCCTCAAACCCACTATTTCATTTGAAAAATGGGTCTCATTTCTTTCTTTGCTCACTTTCATAACTTCATTTCTTCTTCCTTAGTTTTTCCTCTTTAAAGTATTACTTTTGTTAGACTTTATTTTTTCCAAAAAGTTAACACTTAGGAAAATCCCATGAAGCCTATATGCAATCGGTAATGCTCGTTTTGGTCTTTATGTTTATTAGGCCACATGCATTTCAGTGGTTTATTTACTTGTCGATCTTGTGGTAAGTTTATTTTATATACAATACATGTATGCTCCTTGGCATTGAAAGATGACATAGCATGCATACTTTTATGCACATCTCACACCTATTTGCTATCAGATGAGGGAGTAAATATTTTTGAGACCCCCAGTACTCAACGTATGTGGTCATCGAGGGAGCTTTGTATGGCCCACCCTAGTTGAATGCCGGGCGCGACGAAAGCGACGACAATCATTTTTATGGGGTTGTTTAAAAGGTTGTTTTTCTCTCCATTGTTTTACTATCATCATCAAGTTATTAGAAGATATTGAGTATGATAACAATTTTTTAGTAATAAAAAAAATAAAGATGTGGTCTGTTGTGCATGTGCACTAAATGAGCAAACACGACTAGAAGTAAAATGTGAAACTGCAAGGGGAATATCATTAAATCCCAATTGAGCACGCGAAACTGATAATATCATTAAAAGTCAAGAAGTTATCAGCTTTTTCACAACTAGAAGTAGAATGCAAACTGTGCAAGGAGAATATCATTAAATTCATTTGAACATTACCACTAGAACAAGTCACTTGAGCATATTCTACCAACTGCAATTCCTAATTTTATTGCTTTTAAGGAACACAATATATGACCACCATATGAGAATGTTAATAAATACTTAGGCAAAGGCAGTTTTCTAACATTTTGTAGTTGTCTCGCATTTCCTTTGCTGCTATTTAAGGTACTATGAAGTGCTTTATCAAGCAGTCCAGAACTCTGGGGCTAGGGGCTGTTATTAGGGGTCCGTAGATAAGGCTATAAAAAAAGAATAAGGATAGTAAGAAGAAAGAAAAAAGAAGAAGGAATTTGATGAGGAGGAGAGATTGCATGATATCTTCTTCTATAAATAGGAAACCAACATCCATTTTCTCCTCAGACCCACTATTTCATTTGAAAAATGGGTCTCATTTCTTTCTTTGCTCACTTTTTCATTTCTTCTTCCTTAGTTTTTCCTCTTTAAAGTATTACTTTTGTTCAACTTAATTTTTTCCAAAAAGTTAACACTTACGAAAATCCCATGAAGCCTATATGCAATCGGTAATGCTCGTTTTGGTCTTTATGTTTATTAGGCCACATGCATTTTAGTGGTTTATTTCCTTGTCGATCTTGTGGTAAGTTTATTTTATATACAATACATGTATGCTCCTTGGCATTGAAAGATGACATAGCATGCATACTTTTATGCACATCTCACACCTATTTGCTATCAGATGAGGGAGTAAATCTTTTTTGAGACCCCCAAGTACTCAACGTATGTGGTCATCAGGGGCTGTTTGTATGGCCCACCCTAGTTGAATGCCGGCGGCGACGGAAACGACGACAATCATTTTTATGGGGTTGTTTAAAAGGTTGTTTTTCTCTCCATTGTTTTACTATCATCATCAAGTTATTAGAAGATATTGAGTATGATAACAATTTTTTAGTAATAAAAAAAATATAGATGTGGTCTGTTGTGCATGTGCACTAAATGAGCAAACACGACTAGAAGTAAAATGTGAAACTGCAAGGGGAATATCATTAAATCCCAATTGAGCACGCGAAACTGATAATATCATTAAAAGTCAAGAAGTTATCAGCTTTTTCACAACTAGAAGTAGAATGCAAACTGTGCAAGGAGAATATCATTAAATTCATTTGAACATTACCACTAGAACAAGTCACTTGAGCATATTCTACCAACTGCAATTCCTAATTTTATTGCTTTTAAGGAACACAATATATGACCACCATATGAGAATGTTAATAAATACTTAGGCAAAGGCAGTTTTCTAACATTTTGTAGTTGTCTCGCATTTCCTTTGCTGCTATTTAAGGTACTATGAAGTGCTTTATCAAGCAGTCCAGAACTCTGGGGCTAGGGGCTGTTATTAGGGGTCCGTAGATAAGGCTATAAAAAAAGAATAAGGATAGTAAGAAGAAAGAAAAAAGAAGAAGGAATTTGATGAGGAGGAGAGATTGCATGATATCTTCTTCTATAAATAGGAAACCAACATCCATTTTCTCCTCAGACCCACTATTTCATTTGAAAAATGGGTCTCATTTCTTTCTTTGCTCACTTTTTCATTTCTTCTTCCTTAGTTTTTCCTCTTTAAAGTATTACTTTTGTTCAACTTAATTTTTTCCAAAAAGTTAACACTTACGAAAATCCCATGAAGCCTATATGCAATCGGTAATGCTCGTTTTGGTCTTTATGTTTATTAGGCCACATGCATTTCAGTGGTTTATTTCCTTGTCGATCTTGTGGTAAGTTTATTTTATATATAGTATATGTATGCTCCTTGGCATTGAAAGATGACGTAGCATGCGTACTTTTATGCACATCTCACACCTATTTGCTATCAGATGAGGGAGTAAATCTTTTTGAGACCCCCAAGTACTCAACGTATGTGGTCATCAGGGACTGCTGTATGGCCCACCCTAGTTGAATGCCGGCGGCGACGGAAACGACGACAATCATTTTTATGGGGTTGTTTAAAAGGTTGTTTTTCTCTCCATTGTTTTACTATCATCATCAAGTTATTAGAGGATATTGAGTATGATAACAATTTTTTAGTAATAAAAAAAATATAGATGTGGTCTGTTGTGCATGTGCACTAAATGAGCAAACACGACTAGAAGTAGAATGTGAAACTGCAAGGGGAATATCATTAAATCACAATTGAGCATGCGAAACTGATAATATCATTAAAAGTCAAGAAGTTATCAGCTTTTTCACAACTAGAAGTAGAATGCAAACTGTGCAAGGAGAATATCATTAAATTCATTTGAACATTACCACTAGAACAAGTCACTTGAGCATATTCTACCAACTGCAATTCCTAATTTTATTGCTTTTAAGGAACACAATATATGACCACCATATGAGAATGTTAATAAATACTTAGGCAAAGGCAGTTTTCTAACATTTTGTAGTTGTCTCGCATTTCCTTTGCTGCTATTTAAGGTACTATGAAGTGCTTTATCAAGCGATCCGAACTCGGGGCTAGGGGGCTGTTATTAGGGGTCCGTAGATAAGGCTATAAAAAAGAATAAGGATAGTAAGAAGAAAGAAAAAGAAGAAGGAATTTGATGAGGAGGAGAGATTGCATGATATCTTCTTCTATAAATAGGAAACCAACATCCATTTTCTCCTCAGACCCACTATTTCATTTGAAAAATGGGTCTCATTTCTTTCTTTGCTCACTTTTTCATTTCTTCTTCCTTAGTTTTTCCTCTTTAAAGTATTACTTTTGTTCAACTTAATTTTTTCCAAAAAGTTAACACTTACGAAAATCCCATGAAGCCTATATGCAATCGGTAATGCTCGTTTTGGTCTTTATGTTTATTAGGCCACATGCATTTCAGTGGTTTATTTACTTGTCGATCTTGTGGTAAGTTTATTTTATATACAATACATGTATGCTCCTTGGCATTGAAAGATGACGTAGCATGCATACTTTTATGCACATCTCACACCTATTTGCTATCAGATGAGGGAGTAAATCTTTTTTGAGACCCCCAAGTACTCAACGTATGTGGTCATCAGGGACTGCTGTATGGCCCACCCTAGTTGAATGCCGGCGGCGACGGAAACGACGACAATCATTTTTATGGGGTTGTTTAAAAGGTTGTTTTTCTCTCCATTGTTTTACTATCATCATCAAGTTATTAGAGGATATTGAGTATGATAACAATTTTTTAGTAATAAAAAAAATATAGATGTGGTCTGTTGTGCATGTGCACTAAATGAGCAAACACGACTAGAAGTAGAATGTGAAACTGCAAGGGGAATATCATTAAATCACAATTGAGCATGCGAAACTGATAATATCGTTAAAAGTCAAGAAGTTATCAGCTTTTTCACAACTAGAAGTAGAATGCAAACTGTGCAAGGAGAATATCATTAAATTCATTTGAACATTACCACTAGAACAAGTCACTTGAGCATATTCTACCAAATGCAATTCCTAATTTTATTGCTTTTAAGGAACACAATATATTACCACCATATGAGAATGTTAATAAATACTTAGGCAAAGGCAGTTTTCTAACATTTTGTAGTTGTCTCGCATCTCCTTTGCTGCTATTTAAGGTACTATGAAGTGCTTTATCAAGTAGTCCAGAACTCTGGGGCTAGGGGCTGTTATTAGGGGGTCCGTAGATAAGGCTATAAAAAAAGAATAATGATAGTAAGAAGAAAGAAACAAGAAGAAGGAATTTGATGAGGAGGAGAGATTGCATGATATCTTCTTCTATAAATAGGAAACCAACATCCATTTTCTCCTCAGACCCACTCTTTCATTTGAAAAATGGGTCTCGTTTCTTTCTTTGCTCACTTTCATAACTTCATTTCTTCTTCCTTAGTTTTTCCTCTTTAAAGTATTACTTTTGTTCAACTTAATTTCTTCCAAATAGTTAACACTTATGAAAATCCCATGAAGCCTATATGCAATCGGTAACACTCGTTTTGGTCTTTATGTTTATTAGGCCACATGCATTTCAGTGCTTTATTTCCTTGTCGATCTTGTGGTAAGTTTATTTTATATATAATTCATGTATGCTCCTTGGCATTGAAAGATGACGTAGCATGCATACTTTTATGCACATCTCATACCTATTTGCTATTAGATGAGGGAGTACATCTTTTTTGAGACCCCCAAGTACTCAACGTATGTGGTCATTAGGGACTGCTGTATGGCCCACCCTAGTTGAATGCCGGCGGCGACGGAAACGACGACAATCATTTTTATGGGGTTGTTTAAAAGGTTGTTTTTCTCTCCATTGTTTTACTATCATCATCAAGTTATTAGAAGATATTGAGTATGATAACAATTTTTTAGTAATAAAAATAATATAGATGTGGTCTATTGTGCATGTGCACTAATTGAGCAAACACGACTATATGTAGAATGTGAAACTGCAAGGGGAATATCATTAAACCCCAATTGAGCATGCGAAACTGATAATATCATTAAAAGTCAAGAAGTTATCAGCTTTATCACAACTAGAAGTAGAATACAAACTGTGCAAGGAGAATATCATTAAATTCATTCGAACATTACCACTGGAACAAGTCACTTGAGCATATTCTACCAACTGCAATTCCTAATTTTATTGATTTTAAGGAACACAGGATATGGCCACCATGTGAGAATGTTAATAAATGTTAAGGCAAAGGCAGTTTTCTAACATTTTGTATTTGTCTCGCATCTCCTTTGCTGCTATTTAAGGTACTATGAAGTGATTTATCAAGCAGTCCAGAACTCTGGGGCTAGGGGCTGTTATTAGGGGGTCCGTAGATAAGGCTATAAAAAAAGAATAATGATAGTAAGAAGAAAGAAACAAGAAGAAGGAATTTGATGAGGAGGAGAGATTGCATGATATCTTCTATAAATAGGAAACCAATATCCATTTTCTCCTTAGACCCACTCTTTCATTTGAAAAATGGGTCTCATTTCTTTCTTTGCTCACTTTCATACCTTCATTTCTTCTTCCTTAGTTTTTCCTCTTTAAAGTATTACTTTTGTTCAACTTAATTTCTTCCAAAAAGTTAACACTTATGAAAATCCCATGAAGCCTATATGCAATCGGTAACGCTTGTTTTGGTCTTTATGTTTATTAGGCCACATGCATTTCAGTGGTTTATTTCCTTGTCGATCTTGTGGTAAGTTTATTTTATATATAGGATATATGTATGCTCCTTGGCATTGAAAGATGACGTAGCATGCATACTTTTATGCACATCTCACACCTATTTGCTATCAGATGAGGGAGTACATAATTTTTGAGACCCCCAAGTACTCAATGTTTGTGATCATTAGGAACTGCTGTATGCCCCACCCTAGTTGAATGCCGGCGGCAATGGATGCAACGACAATAATTTTTACGAGGTTGTTTAAAAGGTTGTTTTTCTCTCCATTGTTTTATTATCATCGTCAATTTATTAGAAGATATTGAGTATGATAACCATTTTTAGTAATAAAAAAAATATAGATGTGGTCTGTTGTGCATGTGCACTAAATGAGCAAACATGACTAGAAGTAGAATGTGAAACTGCAAGGGGAATATCATTAAACCCCAATTGAGCAAGCGAAACTGAGAATATAATTAAAAGTCAAGAAGTTGTTAGCTTTTTCACAGCTAGAAGTAGAATGCAAACTGTGCAAGGCGAATATCATTAAATTCATTCGAACATTACCACTGGAACAAGTCACTTGAGCTGATTCTACCAACCCCAATTCCTAATTTTATTGATTTTAAGGAACACAGGATATGGCCACCATGTGAGAATGTTAATAAATGCTAAGGCAAAGGCAGTTTTCTAACATTTTGTATCTGTCTCACATCTCCTATGCTGCTATTTAAGGTACTATGAAGTGCTTTATCAAGCAGTCCAGAACTCTGGGGCTAGGGGATGTTATTAGGGGGTCCGTAGATAAGACTATAAAAAAAGAATAATGATAGTAAGAAGAAAGAAACAAGAAGAAGGAATTTGACGAGGAGGAGAGATTGCATGATATCTTCTTCTATAAATAGGAAACCAACATCGATTTTCTCCTCAGACCTACTATTTCATTTGAAAAATGGGTCTCATTTCTTTCTTTGCTCACTTTCATAACTTCATTTTTCCTCTTTAAAGTATTACTTTTGTTCAAATTAATTTGGCTAAAATACTGTTTTGGTCCCTTAATTTACTTTTTAGATTCAGTTTGGTCCCTTAATTTGTCTCTATCGTCCCAAGTTAGTCATCTCCCTCAATAAAGTCACTAATAGTGTTAAATGAGTTTCAATTTGGTCCCTTATATTTTAAATGAGTTTCAAATTGATCCTTTAAATTGTTTACATGTTTCAAATTTGTTCTTTAAATTGTTAACGAGATTCAAACCGGTCCTTTAAATTGTTAGCGAGTTTCAATCTGATTCTCAAAAAGTTAACACCGTTACTGACTCATTAATAGAGAGGACTAACTTAGGTCAATAGACCCAAATTAAGGGACTAAATTGAACATTTTAAAAGTTAAGATGCCAAACTGAATCTAAAAAATAAGTTAAGGGACCAAATTGAATCTTTTAAAAGCTAAAGGAGCAAACTGAATCTAAAAAATAAGTTAAGGGACCAAAATGGTATTTTAGCCAATTAATTTCTTCCAAAAAGTTAATACTTATGAAAATCCCATGAAGACTATATGCAATCAGTAATGCTCGTTTTGGTCTTTATGTTTATTAGGCCTCACGTATTTCAATAGTTTATTTCCTTGTTGATCATGTGGTAAGTTTATTTTATATATTAGATACATGTATGCTCCTTGGCATTGACAGATGACGTAGCATGCATACTTTTATGCACATCTCACACCTATATGCTATCGGATGAGGGAGTACATCTTTTTTGAGACCCCCCGAGTACTCAATGTATGGGGTCATCAGGGACTGCTGTATGGCCCACCCTAGTTGAATGCCGGCGGCAATGGAGCTGTTTTTATGGCGTTGTTTAAGGAGTTGTTTTTCTCTCCACTGTTTTACTATCATGATCAAGTTATTAAAAGATATTGAGTATGATAATAATTTTTTAATAATAAAAAAATAGAGCTATGGTCTGTTGTGCATGTGCACTAAATGAGCAAACACGACTAGAAGTAGAATGTGAAACTGAAAGGGTATATCATTAAACCCCAATTGAGCATGCGAAACTGATAATATCATTAAAAGTCAAGAAGTTATCATCTTTTTCACAACTAGAAGTAGAATGCAAACTGTGCAAGGAGAATATCATTAAATTCATTTGAACATTACCACTAGAACAAGTCACTTGAGCATATTCTATCAACTCCAATTCCTAATTTTATTGCTTTTAAGGAACACAAGATACGGCCACCATATGAGAATGTTAATAAATGCTAAGGCAAAGTTAGTTTTCTAACATTTTGTATCTGTCTCGCTTCTCCTTTGCTGCTATTTAAGGTACTATGAAGTGCTTTATCAAGCAGCCCATAACTCTGGGGCCAGGGGCTGTTATTAGGGGGTCAGTAGATAAGGTTATAAAAAAAGAATAATGATAGTAAGAAGAACGAAAAAATAAGAAGGAATTTGATGAGGAGGAGATATTGCAAGATATCTTCTTCTATAAATAGGAAACCAACATCCATTTTCTCCTCATACCCATTATTTCATTTTAAAAATAGGTCTCATTTCATTCTTTGCTCACTTTCATAACTTCATTTCTTCTTCCTTAGTTTTTCCTCTTTAAAGTATTACTTTTGTTCAACTTAATTTTTTCCAAAAAGTTAACACTTAAGAAAATCCCATGAAGCCTATATGCAATCAGTAACGCTCGTTTTTGTGTTTTTGATTATTAGGCCATACGCATTTCTGTGGTTCATTTTCTTGTCGATCACGTGATAAATTTATTTTATATATTAGATACATGCGCATCGTTAGCATTGAAAGATGACGTAGCAGTCATACTTTTATGTACATCTAACCCCTATATGCTATCAGATGAGGGAGTACCTCTTTTTTGAGCTAGTAGGGCTAGCAATATGATCCATTAATTCACTGTCCATCCAATCCATCAATGAGAAAATCCATCCAATCCATCCATTTCTAAAAAATAATTATAATTCAATTGGATTGAGTTGGATTGTTTTGTTAGTGGATGGTGTATGATCCATCCACATTGTTTCTAAATCCATTGGACCAACAAACAAAATTGTAGTGGATCATTTTTTATCCACTCCAATAAAAAACCAGCTACAATAATTTTCTGAGCTAAGATTGGATGCTTATGAGTCCGCAAGATCTTACAAGGAGAGAACAAAGAAGTGGCATGATAAGCATATCCTTCGTAGAGAATTCCATGAAGGAGAACTGGTGCTACTCTACAACTCGAGGTTACGGTTATTCCCAGGAAAGCTCAAGTCTAGATGGTCCGGACCATTTAAAGTAATGAAAGTATTTCCATATGGTGCCGTCGAGGTTTGGAACCAGAAATGTGGAACATTCAAGGTCAATGGACAGAGGCTGAAGCACTACCTTGGAGAACATCCACTTGAACAGGAGGTTGCAATTTCCCTCCTCGATCCAACATCAAAGGTTTGAAAGGACTATGGTCAAGCTTAGGACCATAAATAAGCGCTTCTTGGGAAGCAACCCAAGCTTTCTTCCCCTTCTTAGTTTGTTTTTGAATTTTGTTTTTGAATAATTTAGAAGATTGAGAGAAGAAAGATCACAATTAATGGGTTTGCTAAGTGTTTTCAGCTCAGGAAGGCATGAAGAGTGAAAAGAGCTTGGAAAATGAAGTTAGAAGAGATCATGGCCTGCCCCCATTGTTCATCATGGCCATGATGTGAGACCAGAATTGATCACGCCAGGCCGTGACAAGGGTCACGACCGTGATGAACCAACAGCTGAAAGTCAGACAGTATCACGGCCCAGCCGTGATAGCCCTCAAGGGCTTGACGAGAAGGCCCCAGAAGATCAGAACCCATCACGGCCTAGCCGTGACGAAGTCACGGCCGTAATGTGAAGACCTGAAAGTCAGGAAGGATCACAGTCATGCCATGATAGTGGTCATGACCATGATAGGCCAACTCCAGAAGACCCGAATGCATCACGGCCTGGCCGTGACAGGCGTCACGGCCGTGACGCAACCTGCTCCAGCTTTTAAAACAAATTTCGCCCTCTCTCTTCCCTTATTATGATACCTAAGCCTTCTTCTTCCTATCCTCACCTTATAAAACCTCCATAGCCAACCTCTTATCTTCCACTCCTCCATTCCTTCATCTCCTACTCATCAACGCACCCCTCCCAAACCCAAACACAAACCCACCATCTTCCTCTTCATCTTGTCATCTTCTTCCTCTCACAACCTCCACCATACCCATTCACCCAAAAAGCTTGAAAACTCACCTCCTCCCTGACACCCATGCCCAGCCAACACTACTCCTTTGCTCCCTAGACCTAAACCAACAAAACCCACAAGCCAAATTCTTCAATTTTGGGCAAAATCAAAAAGTCCAAATTTTGAAACCCTAGCCCCTAAAAATCTGAATTGCAGAAAAAGTGCAAGAGGGGATTGTGAATTTTGGTGATTTGAGACTCATTGAAGAAAATCATGGCAAGCAAGCGTTAAAGGGCAACCGAAGCCTCACACCCTCGTACCAGAGGAAGCAGGAACCTAGGTAACTATTACAACTCTGACTCTTCTAACTCTGAGACTGGTGAACATGGGTATGGGATTGTTTTCAAAGATAATGCTCAACAAGATAGATTTAATATTTTGAAAAATAGGAAGATTATACAAACAAAATATCTTGATGATGCCTGTATAGACACTCTAGGCCTGACAGTTGACAACAACTGGATGTTGGAAAACATAGGGTGGAGCGAGTTTGCTCGCACTAGATACCCTACATTTGCTGGCCCTACTCTGGAGTTGTTAAGCTCTCTAAATGGGGAAATTCTCCAAGGGCCGCATTGCCTTGAGGGACGGATTACATTCCGGCTCTTCAACCAGGATTTTGTGCTAACCCTAGCTGAATTTAATGAAATTTTTGGTTTACCTGTAGGGGGTGATAGGAGATACCCCGTAGGGTTTAGTGCACATAGTTTCTGGTCAATAATTGACTATGATGGCAGGAGTTTTGACCCTCGGACATCCAAGTCCACAGCCCTTGTTAACCCAAGTATAAGATATATGCATAGGGTCATAGCCAACACCTTGTTTGGCCGTGGAGAGAGTGACGGATCCGTCCGCCAGGACGAGGTCTTTATACTTTGGGCCATGCTCCACCCAGAGAGCAATGTGGACACGAGGTCGTTTTTGGCTGGGCACCTCTTAAAAGTTGCCAAGAGCTTGAGTGGCACTATTGTCATCGGTGGCTTAATCACCACCATATGCCATCATTTTAACTTTGATTTGGATGGTTTTGAGCCCGCCCCAAGACGGACACATATCACCTTGCAGGCCTGTGAGGCCATGGGGATGATCACCCAGGAGGATGACACGTACTCCCTGAAACACCCAAGGCGCAGGCATTTAATTCCACTCCCAAACCCCGCACTATTGGATATAAAAAATCCGACAAATTGGAAAGTGCCAGTGGGAGAGGAGCCTGAGCCTATTAGGATATAAAGGTCGTTACGCCCGCCACCGCAGGCTAGGCCGTCTGGGCAACCATCTTCTTCCTCTACAGGTACATCATCCGATGATCCCTATGCGCAGTTCTCGTCCACCTTTGACACTATCCTAGCAAACCAGGAGCGCATCATGGAGGAGTAGCGCGCGCAGAGAGCCATTATCCAGCAGCTTTATGACTGGCATCTGAGCCAGCACCTCAGTGAGTTGTCTTTATTTTTATCCTCCCTCGGACTTAATTATTTACATTGGGGACGATGTAAGTTTTTAAGCTTGGGGTACGGGTATTATTTTTGCATTCTTGCATGTTGCATTCATTAAGGGTTAGTTTTGCATAATCATATGTTTTGCATGATCACATGATTATATTGCCCCTTGCTTAGAGTATGCATCCAAGTGTGAAAAACTTTGTGTCAAATAAACCGAGACAGTGAATTTTTGAACCAATTTATGTATTCTTGTGATAGGCTAAAAATAAAAATGCTTGAGATGATCTTCTGATAGTTGATAATTAGCATGTGGTCCCTTAGATTTGTAATTCTCATTGATTTTGAACTACTAAATGTGAGATATTCGAGCCAAAAAGGGGTACTCACCAAATCTACCCCATTCTTTGTAATTGAGTGTTTTATTCCTCTTGGATTATATTCTCTAGAACTTAACTTGAAACCGTTTTGAAACTTAAAATTTTTTGAAAACATATTTGAAAATGATTGAGGCACTAGGTATTTTTCCGGCTTTCTGAGCTTTGACTGATTAAATGCTAACCCTTAGTTGCCAAATTTTGAGCCTAATAGAATAAAATCCTTTTCTTGGTACCTTGATTTATTTTAATGAACGATGTTTGGTATGGCACCTTTTAAAGTATTGCAAAAGGGAAAAAAGGTGGTTGGAAAGTTAAATTGTGGGATGAAAAAGTAAGAATTTTTTTTTCTCATTAAGTTGAAAATCTCCCCTTCTCCAAATAAATATATAAAAAAAGAGAGATGGAAAAGGGGATGAGAAAAAGAAAGGGAGAAATAAAAATAAAAAATAAATAAATAAAAAGGGAAAGGAAATTGAAAGAGTGTTTAAAGCCTAAAAAAAAGGGTATTTTAGGAGGTGGTCATGCTTTGCATTGTTGATATTTTGTTAGCCTTCTTGAACCCTTTTCTTGGTTTCCCTACCTAACAATGAATCCCCCGGCCCTATTACAACCAAAATAAAAGACCTTTTGATTCTTATGTGTTTTCATTAATAAAGTAGAGATTCGGTTAATAGTCAAGCTTATGGTTGAATTCCTTCCTTGAGGAAATTGAGTGAATTGTCATTTACCTTTAAACATTTGAGTGAGGTGAGAAGAGTGCCCGAATTAGTGAGAGATATGAATTTAGGGAACCTAAGCTTCTAATTGGACTTGAAATTGATTGTCTCTTGGTTTCTTATTGAATAGGCCTGTTACTTGGATTTATTACTCGGATTCTAGGTCCACTGTCCATGCTCTGATTGATTATCTTTTTTGGCCTTAGTTATTGATTGAAGACAAGCAAAATCTTAAGCTTGTGGTAGTTTGATGAGTGTGATTTCACCTCATATTTCCTTGACATTTTGCATGAATTTTCATATAGTTTAGGCATATTTAATTTGATTTTTGTTAGTTTTTTACCTTGGAACGGGTAAGGTGGTTTTGTGGTATTTGTGTGCAGGAATTGAAGATTAAAATGCTCAGGATCAGTTATGTTGGAGCTTGCATGAAGACAGAGCTTGAAAAGCAAGAAAATGAGTCAAACAGAGCCCATCATGGCCTGGCTGTGATGCCCATCACGGCCATGATCGAGTAAGGCTGAAAAGAAAGAAGGATAAACTCAGAACTGGTCACGGCCAGGCCGTGATAGTCATCACGACCAGGCCGTGATAGCCATCACGGCCGTGACATGCCAACTGAACCAGACCCTCACGGTCAGAACTGATCACGGCTAGGCCGTGATGGTGGTCACGGCCGTGACAGACCCAACAACGAAGCCATTTCCAAGTCAGAACCCATCACGACCGTGACGCGCAATATCTGGAATTTTAAAAGATGATTTTGTAATTGCTTGGGATTCAAGTTACCCTACATTATAAATAGGCCTCTAAGACTCGAAAACCAGGGGACTGGACTGCCAACCATAAGCAAAAATTAGGATTTCTCTTCTTCTCAATTTCTTCTCTTCTCTAGGGTTCTCTTTTTCTTACGCTTTTGTTAATTAAGATTGCTTTGAACATGGCAATGCTTGAGTAGTCGTTTTATCTCTAGGAATTGGGGCTATGCCCAAGATTCGTTTATTGTGATGGATTGATGTTTCATTTCTTGTTAATTTCAATTTTGCTTTCGATTTGATTCTTATTGCTTAAATTACTTGTAAATTCGGTGGCCAATTATTTGCTTGTCGTAGATACTCTAAGGACGAACTTAGAGGTGAACTTAGGTATCAGATCTATAGGAATCAAACTTAGGACTTAAATCACGAAAGTTAGAAGCGATCCTTCGAGGGTTCACTGAATTGTCACAAAGTTTAAAGGGTTCGATTTAAATCCAATTACCACGAGAGTAGGGGTTGGTTTAATCGGGCACGGTTCTTGTATCTCGAGAGGGAGCATTAACTTATTTAGGATAAATTCACCTTCAAAGCAATTTTGACTTTTAACAAGAGGAATAGTCAATTTGATAACATGAGAAGTCTTGTTGGTAACCCAATTCCTGGAAATCACTTTTGATATTGAAAAATCCCAGATCTGATTTACTTCCCCAATTTGTTAATGATTTCGTTTAATTCCAATTTTAAATTTGATTGTTACTTGATTCCGATTTCAAAAACCAAATCTTAATCCAGTTTAGTTAAATCGATTTAATAACTAATTATTATTTAAGATCACGGTCTCTGTGGTTTGGTCTCTTTTTATTACTTGATGACGAAGCCGTTCACTTGCGGATCCTCGCTTATTAGTCATCAGGGACTGTTGTATGGCCAACCGTAGTTGAGTGCCGGCGGCGATGGGGTTGTTTTTCCCTCCACTGTTTTACTATCGTCATCAAGTTATTAAAAGATATTGAGTACGATAACAATTTTTTAGTAATAAAAAAATATAAAGATGTGGTATGTTGTGCATGTGCACTAAATGAGCAAACACGACTAGAAGTAGAAGGCAAAACTGCAAGAAGGATATCATTAAACCCCAATTGAGCATGTGGAACTAAGAATATCTTTAAAAGTCAAGAAGTTATCAGCTTTTTCACAACTAGAAGTAGAATGCAAACTGTGCAAGGGGAAAATCATTAAATTCATTTGAACATTACCACTGGAACAAGTCACTTGAGCAGATTCTACCAACCCCAATTCTTAATTTTATTGCTTTTAAGGAACACAAGATATGGCCACCATATGAGAATGTTAATAAATGCCAAGGCATACGCAGTTTTCTAACATTTTGTATCTGTCTCTCATCTCCTTTGCTGCTATTTAAGGTACTATATATGAAGTGCTTTATCAAACAATCCAGAACTTTGGGGCTAGGGAATGTTATTACGGGGTCAATAGATAGGTTATGAAAAAGAATAATTGATAGTAAGAAGAAAGAAACAAGAAGAAGGAATTTAATGAGGAGGAGAGGTTGCATGATATCTTCTTCTATAAATAGGAAACCAACATCCATTTTCTCCTCAGACCCACTCTTTCATTTGAAAAATGGATCTCATTTCTTTCTTTGCTCACTTTCATAACTTCATTTCTTCTTCCTTAGTTTTTCCTCTTTAAAGTATTACTTTTGTTCAACTTAATTTCAGTGGTTTATTTCCTTGTCGATCATGTTGAAAATTTATTTTATATACTAGATACTTGTATGCTCCTTGGAATTAAAAGATGACGTAGCAGACATACTTTTATGCACATCTCACACCTTTATGCTATCAGATGAGGGAGTACATCTTTTTGAAGACCCCGAAGTACTCAATGTATTGGGTCATCCAGGGATCTTGTATGGCCCACCCTAGTTGAATCCCGGATGCGATGGAAGCAATGACAATCATTAACACTTGTTTTGGTGACGTTTATTAGGTCACACGTATTTCAGTGGTTTATTTCCTTGTCGATCATGTGGTGATTTTATTTTATATATTAGATACATGTATGATCATTGGCATTGAAAGATGATGTAGCAGGCATACGTTTATGCACATCTCACACCTATATGCTATCGGATGAGGGAGTACATCTTTTTTTAGACCCCCAAGTACTTAATGAATGGGATCATCAGAGACTACTGTATGACCCACCTAGTTGAATACTGGTGGCGATGGGGTTGTTTTTATGAGGTTGTTTTTCTCACCACTGTTTTACTATTATCATCAAGTTATTAAAAGATATTGAGTATAATAACTGTTATTTATTAATAAAAAAAATATTGTTGTGGTCTGTTGTGCATGTGCTCTAAATGATGAAACACGACTAGAAGTAGAATGCGAAACTGCAAGGGGAATATCATTAAACCCCAATTGAGCATGCGAAACTGAGGATATCGTTAAAAGTCAAGAAGTTATCAGCTTTTTCACAACTAGAAGTAGATCGCAAATTGTGCAAGGGGAATATCATTAAATTCATTTGAACATTACCACTAGAACAAGTCACTTGAGCAAATTCTACCAACCCCACTTCCTAATTTTATTACTTTTAAGGAACACAAGATATGCCCTCCTTATGAGAATGTTAATAAATGCTAATGCAAAGGCAGTCTTCTAACATTTTGTATCTGTCTCGCATCTCCTTTGAGAATATTTATGGTACTATGAAGTGCTTTATCAAGCAGTACATAACTCTGGGGCTAGGGGCTGTTATTAGGAAGTCAGTAGATATGGTTATAAAAAAGAATAATGATAGTAAGAAGAAAGAAACAAGAAGAAGAAATTTGACGAGGAGGAGAGATTGCATGATATCTTCTTCTATAAATAGGAAATCAACATCCATTTTCTCCTCAGACCCACTCTTTCATTTGAAAAATATGTCTCATTTCTTTCTTGCTCACTTTCATAGCTTAATTTCTTCTTCCTTAGTTTTCTTCTTTAAAGTATTACTTTTGTTCAACTGAATTTCTTCCAAAAAGTTAACCCTTATGAAATTCCCATGAAGCCTATATGCAATCGTGCACGCTCATTTTGGTGTTTATGTTTATTAGGCCTCATGCATTTCAGTGGTTTGTTTCCTTGTCAATCATATTTAAAGTTTGAAGTTGGCACATGTAAACACAAGAAAGGGGGGTTAAATTGTGTTTGTTAATTATTTTCTCAAAAACCCTTTTGAACAACTTTTTCACAAGTAGAAGATAAAAAGATTAAGAACACAAGAAATCCTTTTTAAAAGATTAACAAAAGCAATATCAAAACCCCACAGTTAGTATAGGCAAATAAAACTGAAGAGTTTAGGGATAGAAAATTCACGCAAGACATTTTATCCTGGTTCACTCTCTTCCAACCAAGAGCTATGTCCAGTCCCTTCGACTTGAAGGATTTTTCCACTATTTCTCCAAATAGATTACAAACAAGTATTCAACACCTCTTCAGGCTACAAGTATTCTTTTCTTACCAAGCCTCTTCAGGCTCTAACTCTAATACAAACATTTTTCTAAGATCTTTCTAACTCACTATATGTGAGGGTATGAAGGTTTAAGATCTATTGAATATTTTTACAAGTATTCAACCTTAAGAATTACAGACTTTTGCTTTACAACAAGAATATGAGCTTTGAATATCTTGTAATTGATCAAATGGCAAAAGCTTTTTCTAGCGAGATTGTGCAGGCAATAGTTTTCTCTCTTTCTTCAATACCTGAGGTCTTCAATATATATGACCTTCTTCTTCTCTTGTAATTCTTCAACGGTTACTTTGAATAATCCCGTTTAGAGATAGCTTTAAATGCATGATATCCGTTGAGACTGATAGCTTGATTTTGGCCATGTTGAAAAGTATCCTTGGTTATCAGAAAATCACAAAATGGAGGCTCACTGTTCTGAGCAATTGTACCTTAAAAAATTTCTTTCCTCCTTTGTGTATAACCCAACTTTTGTTCAGCAATAAAGATGTCATCGTACAAAATGTTTTGCAATTTCAATTGTACATTTTACATTTTGTATTTCCTTGATAGTACTATGAATTTTCTCAAGGGAAACAAGACATTAAATCGGATAAAAATGGAAAGAACAAATATTCATTTGAAATAAATATCAATCATTTGAAATAAATTCATTGTGGACCAGATTGCATTAAACCACATTCAAGATAGTAAACATATAGAACCGTCTACTTAGTATTAAGAATGCATCTACACAAGATTTTAAATCTGCTCGTCCCACCGATGTGGCGGCGCTCGATCCACTAATGTGGTAGAAACGCTCGCCGACACAAGTTTTTGGACTTGCTAACTCCTTAGAGAACTTTCATCCAATGACATGACACTATGGACTTCTACTGAATTTTTAGTTTAGGCACTATAGATGTATACTTGAGTTTCAAGGATAGCACTCGTCTGCCGACGTGGCAAAATTGACGCGCTTATTTTCAAGTCTTTGGACTTGCTGTTCTTAACAAGTTATTTAGGTATTCATTTATAGCCTCGTCTAGTAAGGAAAACAAGTCTACTTATCATTTAAAATATTAACAGTTTAAATAACCTTTGGAGTGGTAATTCTTTGCACGAGTCCAAGCATTGTATACCTTATATTATTTTAGATATTCTTGCATAAACTGAACTCACTTGTTAGATCTCAACTAACACTTTGCCAAGCAAATTTAATCCTTTTGTTAGCATCAAAACTTAGAGATTATTAAATACAAAACCACTTTGGGTCCAACAATCTCCCCCTTTTTGATGATGACAAAAACTGATTAAAGTTAAATAGCAAAGTCTAAGAGAGCTTGCTTGGCTCCCCCTAAGACAAATCATTCAAATAGAAAAGAATATGCAAATGCAAACACATAAGAGCTTTTCAACAACTGACTTTATATATAATTTTCTTTCTTTTTCTTTCTCCCCCTTTTTGTCATCAGCCAAAAAGGTAAAAAGGGAGTGGACCATCATTGTCAGCAAAACAGATAAAAAAAGAAGAGAGTTTAAGAAGAAGGAGGTGGTGGAGGGGGTTGGTTTGGATTTTGATTTTTCTGAAATTTCATTAACAAGGCCAGCATTTGAGTCACCATGGCATTTGTAGGGGCCAAGGTATCTTGCACTTGCTTTTGTATTGTTTCTTCAATTTGTTGTGCCATCTGCTCTGTCTTCTTTTCAACTATCTTACCTACCTTATCATCAACAATTCTGCCAATGATGTCTTCAAGATTGGATGGCAAGGATAATTGTCTTGAGCTCTCAGCAGAGTCTGAGACAGTGTCTTGAGCTTGGGCTGGAGGTTGAACCATAGCAAGAGCTAATGGTTGAGAAGATGTCTTAGCAGACTCAGCACCTTGCTTAGAAGCACATATCCCATCAGACTGCCCTGTCATAGTTGGCTCAACAGTTGCAACAGCAATTGCATCAGCTAAGGGAGTTGAAAGCTCAGAAGTAGGTTTTGAAAGGATTTCAACATTCAACTCAGGGCCTTCTACAATTAATTCTTCAGATGTATGCTCAGAGGATGAGGTTGAAGCTGAGGAAAAAGTATATTGTAGAACTGGCTCACGGATATCCTTTGCCCAGTGAATTGGATTAGGAATTTTCACATCACTGCTGGTAATTGGAAGACCCCAAAGATCCTTAAAGATATGATATCTGACACTAGAGAGTCCACATCTGCCTCTGAATTTTGGAGTTTTCTCCTTCTCTTCAGCAGACAGGCCAGAAGTGGAGGCTTCTCTGGTGCAGTGAATCAAGTGGGATTGCCAGAAGGCTCCTGCATAGTTAGCCTCAATGACCATCTCAATTGGCAAGGACTGAATATAATCCATTTGTGAGTGGTCAAAGGGTTCAGAATCTAGATCCAGCATGATGTCTTCAACTACTGGTATCTTTCCTTTGTGCCTTGGATGCTTCTTGTCCTTGTCCTTGTTTAGATCAATCATTGTCAACCTAGGATAGATCTTGTCGGGCTTGACTCCAACATTTGTAGAAGTGGAGTGTCTTAACCAGGTTGGAGGGACAAATCGTGCAGCTCTGTCTGCTCTGAAGTGGCTGAATTCCCATTTCAGCATCTCATACATCAGAGTGTCCACAAATTGGTCAACAAAGAGACTCCATATATTCTTGGATGTTTGAAAGTCATCCATTTTGTAGTCTGATCCATGACAAAGGGAATTTGCCTGAAGGATCTGGCCCTTTTCTCAAGAACACTTCCAAGATTCTTCTTGCTTAGATCTGCATGCCAATCAGATACGATATCTCTTTATACTCCATCAGTGAATGGTTTAAGAGGTGGAAGTTTCACTAGGTTGGGGTAGATTTTTCTGGCAGCGAAACTTTGAGAAGGGAATGGGCCAGTTGGAGTGTGGGGTTTGGGATTGACCCAGTAAGGATAGATGTTGAGTGGTTCATACTCATACTCAGCCAAGGGATACCATTTTGTTAGAATGAGTTCTGGTCCTTGTGGAATGGTGTGGAAGAGTATTTTCCATTCTCTCTGTACTTTGGCCCAATTTTAAGATTTGCCAGCATAGAGAGTGGAAGAGGTAATTATGGGTGGAAATAAAGTTTTCAAGGGTTTTGTAAAGGGGGCTCCAATGGTAATGCTATTGTCTATGTGTGGCAGTGACGAGGGTGGTGATTGTGGCAGGGTAGGAATATAGACATCATTCACATCATGTGGAGTAGAGATATTATCATCATGAGTTGTCAAATTAGATACTAATTCATCTACTGCTAACCTAACAGGGTCATCAGCAGAGATTACTACCTCATAAGTCAAGGTTGTTCTAGCCTTCTTTGCCGGTTGCCTTTTCTTCTTAGCAATTGGACCAGCAACAACAGCAGCTTGTTTTTCTAGAATGGCAGTAATAGGAAGTTCATCATCATCTTCTTCTTCAGACATGATGACTTTCCTTGCCCTTTTTGGTGCAGGTGGAAGAGTAGCACCAGAAGATACAAAGGGGACAGATTCTCTAGTAGTCTTCTTGGGAATGGGTTGCCTTCCAGTCATAGTCTTTCTCTTGGTTCCTTTCTTTAAACCAAGAATTGCAGCTTCATTGGCTTCAATTGATTCTTCCTTAACCTTCATTTTCTCTTCAAGCTTGGCCAACTCCACTTGCTTATAAGTGTTGAGTTGCATGCCACTGAGATTAACTCGGCCGAAGTCAACAGCTTGCAATCCTTTCTCACAAAGGAGTCTTTCTTGTTCATCCTTAGGCTTTGCACTCGGAATATCGTACACGCCTTGCTGCTTGAGAATTTTTGACAGAAGATGGGTGAAGTAATGTGAGAGGCATATTCTCTGTTGGTAATGGCATCCTTGAAGCGATGAAATAGGATCCAGGGTAGGTTAATCTTGGTTTCAAAAATAAGATGGCAAAGGCAGAACTTGTGAAGAGATGATAAGTTGTCCTTGGAGCCAATCTTATGCAGCACCACTTTGTTCAGAATCCGGTGAAGAATCCTGATGTGGTCTTTCATCTCATAGGATTTCCAAGAATGATTTCTCACGATGTCTTGCCTCATAAGGTTAACAGCAATTGTCTCTGGACCACCTAGGTATTCTTCCCAGTTCTCAGTGAAGACCAATCCTTCTTGAGCACAAGAAATCATATCAGAGATGATTTTCTTTGATACTATCACTTTCCTTCCTAGCACGAATCCAACAACTTCTGTTTCAGAGATCTTTGGTCTCCTCCAGAATTCCCTTATCAAGTCTGGATGCACCGAGACCTTTTTCCAGAAAGATTCCACCCCAACCAGCAACGTTAATAAACTTACTCACATCCAAATTGTATTCTTGTATATTTCCAAAGTTGAAGTGATGTTCCACGAATATGGACATAGTATCAGTTGCAAAAGCAGGCATGGGAGCAGTGGTTGAAGCCATTGTTGAGTAAGAAGAGTTTTGGAAGAACAAAGGAGACAGAGAGTTTGAAAGATTCATAGAGAGAGAGGTTGATGATGAAGAGACGCGAAAAGGTTTTCAGAGGGAAAGAGGTTACTTTTAAAGATTTCTGAAAACCAACAGTTTCAAAAAAAAATGACAAGACGTGTCATTAAGTGTAAAACGGCGTTGGTAATCTTGGAACCGTAAAAAGTTACGATGGGATTAATGAGGGTAGCTAACTCAGCAAGGAAAGAGAAGCGTTTTATATAAATGTGTTCAAGAACAAATTAATATAAGCAATAAATATGGGCATAGACGAGTCCACACAAGACTAAGAGTGGACGTGAAAAGACATAGGTAGTGGACGCGTAGAATCCACTTGCTCTGGACGTCATGACTAGTGGACATGCAGAGAGAGCATGCAATGGACGACCAATTTAACAATAAATATACTAGCTCAATCCACATACAACATATTCAAATACTTTTTATAAAGATAAATCTGTCCTCAACAAGAGGTTTAGTGAAGATATCTGCCCATTGGGGGTCAGTATCTACAAATTGAACATCAAACACACATTTTTGCACATAATCCCTAATAAAAAGATGTTTGATTTCTATATGCTTAGTTCTAGAATGCAGTATTGGATTCTTAGATAAATTGATTGCAACAGTATTATCGCACATAAGTGGAATACTACTTACAAATACATTGTAGTCCTCCAATTGATGTTTGATCCATAGAAGTTGTGAGCAGCAGCTTGCAACTGATATGTACTCTGCTTCAGCAGTTGATAGAGCAATGGTACTTTGCCTTTTTCTTGACCATGATACTAGGTTAGCTCCAATGAAGTGACATCCTCCACTGGTGCTTTTTCTTTCATTTCTATCTCCAGCAAAGTCAGCATCACAAAAACCAACTAATCTGTAATCATCATTTTTCTTAAAGCACAAGCCCATATTAGTAATACCTTTTAAATATCTAAATATTATTTTAACTACTGAGAGATGAGACTCTCTAGGATAATATTGAAAGTGAGCACACGAGCAAACACTGAACATTATATCAGGCCTAGATGCAGTCAGATATAAAAGAGATCCTATCATACCTCTATATACCTTTTGGTCTACCTATTTCTCTTTATCATCTTTGTTCAGTATTGAAGTGGGATGCATAGGGGTATTCATTGGTTTGAAATCATCCATCTTAAACCTCTTTAGAAGATCCTCTGTATATTTAGTCTGATGGATGTACATCTCGTCCATAGACTGTTTAACTTGAAGTCCAAGGAAGAACTCTAGTTCTCCCATCATGCTCATTTCAAATTCCTTCTGCATTAACTTAGAGAATTCCTTGCATAGAGATTCATTAGTAGCACCGAAAATGATATCATCAACATAAATCTGTACTGTGATGAAATATGACTTAATAGATTTTCTAAATAGAGTTGTGTCTACTTTTCCTCTGTTAAAACCATTTTCCATTAGAAACGAATTTAACCTATCGTACCAAGCTCTAGGAGCTTGCTTAAGTCCATACAATGCTTTCTTAAGCTTATAAACATGTTCAGGGTGATTTGTATTTTCAAAGCTAGGAGGTTGCATGATGTAACACCCTACTTTTTATTTTCCGATTTTTATTTTTTCAGTAAAAATATTTTTGCTGTATTAACCGGTATAAATGTATTTATTTATATTTTTATCCGAGTTCATGGAGATTGATTTTTATGAAATAAAAATCATATTCATACTCTATCGTAGGGTAGAAGCTTAGGATAAAAATATGGGTTGAAAATTCAGACGGAAATCGGTTTGCGTTTTAACTGACAGTATAATTTTACTGAGCAGAAAACCTAATTTTGACTCGTGAACGAAATGGTTTATATTTAAATCATATTTCCAACGAGTTTGGTTAGTTTGAAAATTTTCAGTCGAAAACGAAATATTACGCTTTTACGCAGGCGTAAAACCTTAATCGGGGAACCGACGAAGTCAAGAAGGGAGGTGCAGAGACAAAACCGGACATTGGAGGAGATGAGTCATGGGATGAGTCACCACCATGACTCACCAAGCATTTATGAGAATTAAATGCAAGTAATCATGACATTTAGGTAAAAAGACCAAAATACCCCCAAGCTTTCGCGGGTATTAACAAGACACATCTACGCACTCTTAACCACTCATTTTACGTGGTTGAAAACCCCACCACATCTCTCCAATTTCGTGCATCCACCTCCATTAAATCTTACCTATTTCATTTTGTTTTCGTTTCATTATTTCCTCTCAAAAACCGAAATCGGGTAAACGACTTGAGTCACGGAAATTTCCAGGAACCGATAATGAGATAGGATCGGTGACTCATTAATGAGTCACTTTGTGTGGCCCAAAATCAGCCTCACCTCCACCAAATGTGAGCCACATAATTATTAACCATAGTTAGCAAAGTAACCCTAGTTAAGTTAATTATTAACTATGGTTAAGCTTATATTAATTTAATATTCACAAAACCCATTAAAACAATTCCTTATAACCAAACAAGGCATAAGATTACTCCTATATATACCCTACAAACCGTGGCCTCCCTCCCCTCTCACTCATCTTCTTCATTTTTCTTCATTTCTTCACAAATCACCAAAACTTCATTTTCTTCTTCAAGAGCTCCAAGTGCTTCCATTGAAGAACTTGTCAAGATCATCATCTTTTCTCCATATTCTTCATACACTTGAGGTAACATGATCATCTCATCTCTTGTTTAAGCTTTTGGTTCTTCATATGTCATAGTTTTCCATTTCTAGATCTAGAACTTGTAATAATTCTAGAAAATTGTAGAAAAATCATAAAAATGTGAAACCAATTTCTATGATCTAGTTAGGATCCCTACTTTCTTTATCCAAGAGCATGTGATCAAAATCATTTTCCTTCCCTATTTTCTAATTGAGGCCGAAACTGAGTACAAAAGTGGTTTTCATGTTTTGTTGTTTTGTTTGAAAGTTAGTACTTGATTTAAGTTCTATAGTACTTGTATAGTGATCAGCCTCTCGGCTAGTCTAGTTTTATAACTAGAAAAACCTTGGCTTTGTGCTAATTTTATCTCATTTTCACCCAAATTAGACTTGATTGTCTTTAAGCAGCATTTTGAGTCTGTAAAGTATTTTTAGGTTAATTTAGTTGATTTAGAGTTAAATAAAGCACTTATGCTATTTTCTGTTTTCAGGATAATAAAAAGAAATAAATCTGGAGCTTTCGCCCCGTGAATAGATGATTCGCCTCGCGAGAGTGAAGACCAGAAGTCATGACCTTTCCATTCCTCGCCAAGCGAGCCGTTCTTCACCTCGCGAGAAGACCAAACGCTGCAAGATTCGCCTCGCGAGACAGTGTTCGCCTCGCGAGTCCGCTGGAATCCGAGGTTGTATATAAGCTGTTTTTAGGCGGAAGCAAGGAGTCGATCGAGTAGGAGTTAATCAGTAGTTAGTCTTTTGTTTTCTCTTTAGTTTATTGTTTGCTTTTGTAATGGAGAGCTAGTCTCCTTAGATTAGTCTACTGTAATTGATTTCCATCACACTTGAGGTTATGTAATTCCTGTTTTGTTTGTTTTTCTCTTTTCAATACTATGCTATATATTTCTGTTTGCTTATTTCAGGAGTGTATAGTGTTGTATTGATTTATTTCGGTGATGTTAAGTTCCTATAATTAATCGTGTTTGCTTAATTCGCGTGTGTTCATTCATGTTCGCTTAGTTCATGAGGGCTTAACCCCGTTTGCTTAATTCGAGAATAGGAACATATATCTGTAGTAGTGGTTTCGCTTGTAAATTGTTGCTACAACCGGGAGGGGATTAGAATCTGCTTAGGGCTTGGAAATTGCATAAATCGATGATAGTTGGGAAATCGAGAACAGTAGATTAATCGCTTTAGTTTTTTTGATAAGCTTTTCAACTGCTCTGTTTTTATTGCTTTGTTTTCTTTATTTTATTTCAATCCAAAACCCCCCATTTCTGACTTTTTCTGTTAACAACGACTCAAGAGTCCTTGAGAGACGATATCCGAGTTGTCGCTCCCTATACTACATTTTTGTAAACCGCTCGTTCTTTTTTTGCGTGCTGTGCAGTGTAAACGACCAAAATTGGCGCCGTTGCCGGGGACTCTTGTTGTTATTAACAGAAAAAAAAACATTTTGCTGAATTTGTCTGGTTATGGATCTTAGTATTGCTATGGATAAATTACTGTTTGGTGATATGCCTAATGTTGATTATAAACCACCACCATGCACAAATTATCCTAATTTTGATGGAATGGATAGGCTCACTTATTTGAAGCAATTGTTTCAGCAGAGAAGGTTTTGTGGCATATGCGGCTCGCCTGAGCACCTGTATGAGGCATGCCCCATTCTGACAGAAGATACTTATTTGCCTCAATGCTATGCAATCCGTCCTAACAATCAAGGCAATAAGCTTGAGGATAACGAAGAACCTTTGGAAGTAGATGCACGTGTTGAAAGTGATGGGATGGATGAACTGTGTGCAAAAAGTCCAGACAATCAGACCTTTACTAATTCAGTTTCTTTTACTACATGTACTGATTGTACTGACACTAACCCATGTGCTGTTTGTGCTGAGTTTCTTGATTCTATTTTGCAGGGTGATAGTGAGAGTGATGCTGTTTGTTCAACCGAAGTTCCAAATATACCATCAATTGAACAGCCAGCCTCCTTAGATCTCAAGCCACTTCCAGACATTCAAACCTTTTCTGATTTAGTTTATTGTAACATATCTACTAACTGTACTAACTCTAACCTTTCTGTGGTGTGTGCTGAGATTTCTGCAGGTTTAACAGGTGATGGACTTGTTAATGCAGTGAAGGAAGAACGTGCAGAAAAGGAAGCAACACCGGAGATCCTAGCTACCTATTTGCCACCTTCCCCTGTGGAACCACCAGCAATGGAGTTCAAGCCTCTGGATTTTACTCCCTTGGACATGAAGACACTGTGGCCAGTCCAAGAGGTTGAGCCCCGATTTTATTGGGAGGATTTTATTGATAAGGTTGAAAAATAGGTCATCTGTGACCTGAGAGGGAGTGAGAAGTCCGCCGCACTTGGCGGAGGTACCATGATTATCAGGCGCCCGCTCTCATACTTATGCTGTAGGCCATGGGATCCGGGAGGATCATACTGCAATTTGAGCATCTCGTGGCCCCTGTATTACAGACAGTGGGATCCTGGTGGAACCACCCCCAATGAGTTTTTCTGAACCTTGCTCTTTTTAATTTTCTTTTCTTTGCTTTATTTCTGTTTTGTTTTCAATAAAGCTCCTGAATAATTTGAGAAGCTCAGGAGTTGTGTTGAGTCTTGTGTCGGCAAGTTTGGTGGATTTGGTTGAATTTGCATAGATTGATTGCATGTTATGTGTTGACTGTTTTCCCCCTAAGTCCTAAAAAAAAAAAAATTTGAAAAGTGATCCCCATGTGATTGAAAACTGAACTTTGAGATTTTGTTGTGATTGCATGATTTATGATAAGTTTGGGGTGATGGGAAGCACACACTAGGGATAGAATCTCTGTCAAACAATTTGCATGAATGTCCAGGTGAGGATTTGAGCCTCCAGCATGTTTTTAACCGTGAGAATCACTTTTGATTGCACTTTCCCGAATTTGCTTGAATCTCTTCTTGATTTGCATGTTTATGTGTTTGCTACAAATGATTTAGGCATTTTCTTTGTAAATAACTACTTAGGCTAAAATAACCATCCCTAATGCATGTTCCCTAGTTAGCCCCATTGAGCCTAATTAGCCTGTTAATTCTTGTTGACCTTATGTTATAAGCTGAAATCTGGAAAACCATGTTAACCCGATCTTAGGATTAGGAGAGCATGGATCCTTAGCAAGAGAATGGGTGCAAGAAACTAAGTTTGGGGTGGCTACAAGGATGTGGCATGTCATTCTGGGATTGAGAAAAATAAAAAAATAATAAAAAGGTTCAATACCAAAAAATAAAAATAAAAATAAAAATAAAAAAGAAAAAGAAAAAAAAGAAAAGAAAAAAAAGAAAAGTGTAAAAATTTTAAAAATAAAAGTATTAGAAAAAAAAGAGGCTGTAGTCACCCAAGGCATAAAGAAAAATTAGAAAAGGAACTTGAGTGGAATTTCAATGTTTTGAAGTGTTTCATGCTCTCTTAGTTCCTAGGGACTTCAGCCTAGTTCCTTTGTATATCCTACCCTTAGCCAGGCCCCATTACAACCATAAAAGACCTTTTGATGTTGCATGCATGTTTTCCATGAGAACCATTTTGAGATGAAAATCAAATTTATGGGAAGTGCTCTTAAAAGTGAAATTGAGTGAAATGTTGTTAACCTGACAAACTGAGCGATTGAGTGAAACACTAAACTCCCTTGTGAGGAAGGCAGTTGTTTGAATTTGGTGATCTCCCTCTTGTGTGTAACTTGGATCCATGACTTAGATTAATAATTGTTTGAATGATGAAATTCTCAATTGTTTAGAATGAATGATTGTGGGGATTGCTTTGTTTGAAAGGGGGGGACATTGAAGAAAATTGTTTGGATGAAATTGCTTGAAATTTGTGCAAGGTTGATTGGATCTTTTAAGCTTGCCATGTCTTGAGTCTTTTTAAGTTTTTGAGTTTTAGTTTGCTTGGGGACAAGCAAACTTTAAGTTTGGGGTATTTTGATCAGGCTCTGGCTAGTCTAGTTTTATAACTAGAAAAACCTTGGCTTTGTGCTAATTTTATCTCATTTTCGCCCAAATTAGACTTGATTGTCTTTAAGCAGCATTTTGAGTCTGTAAAGTATTTTTAGGTTAATTTAGTAGATTTAGAGTTAAATAAAGCACTTATGCTATTTTTTGTTTTCAGGATAATAAAAAGAAATAAATCTGGAGCTTTCGTCCCGCGAGTAGGCATTCGCCTCGCGAACCTGAAGGTGAATGTGCCAGAAAATTTGCAATCCTTTCTGTGTCGCCCCGCGAATAGATGATTCGCCTCGCGAGAGTGAAGACCAGAAGTCATGACCTTTCCATTCCTCGCCACGTGAGCCGTTCTTCGCCTCGCGAGAAGACCAAACGCTGCAAGATTCACCTCGCGAGACAGTGTTCGCCTCGCGAGTCCGCGGAATCCAGAAGTTGTATATAAGCCTGTTTTAGGCAGAACTGAAGGAGTCAGTCAGAGTAGGAGTTAGTCAGTAGTTAGTCTTTTGTTTTCTCTTTAGTTTATTGTTTGCTTTTGTAATGGAGAGCTAGTCTCCTTAGATTAGTCTACTGTAATTGATTTCCATCACACTTGAGGTTATGTAATTCCTGTTTTGTTTGTTTTTCTCTTTTCAATACTATGCTATATATTTCTGTTTGCTTAATTCAGGAGTGTATAGTGTTGTATTGATTTATTTCGGTGATGTTATGTTCCTATAATTAATCGCGTTTGCTTAATTCGCGTGTGTTCATTCATGTTCGCTTAGTTCATAAGGGCTTAACCCCGTTTGCTTAATTCGGGAATAGGAACATATATCTGTAGTAGTGGTTTCGCTTGTAAATTGTTGCTACAACCGGGAGGGGATTAGAATCTGCTTAGGGCTTGGAAATTGCATAAATCGATGATAGTTGGGAAATCGAGAACAGTAGATTAATCGCTTTAGTTTTTTTGATAAGCTTTTCAACTGCTCTGTTTTTATTGCTTTGTTTTCTTTATTTTATTTCAATCCAAAACCCCCCATTTCTGACTTTTTCTGTTAATAACAACCCAAGACTCCTTGTGAGACGATATCCGAGTTGTCGCTCCCTATACTACATTTTTGTAAACAGCTCGTTCTTTTTGGCGCGTGCGCGACAGCGCGACCATATAGCTTAAATCCAAGAGCTTAGGTTCATCAAAAATCCCTAGCCTAATTTACCTTGTGAGGCCGAAATTCATTTAAATAGGGTTTGGAATATTTTATTCATGTCTTCAAGTCATAGCAATGTATCTAGGCTACCTAGTACCTAAGTAATTAGTATCCAAAAGCTTATGTTGAGAAAAGAACTCTAACCCTCATTTGGATGAGTTGGCCGAACCTAGTACCATATGTCCATATTTAGATTTGTTGATTCATTATTGTATTGTTGATTTGGTTGAAGGTGGTTTTGTTGATTCAGTACCTGAGGTCTTCAATATATAGTGACCTTCTTTTTCTCTTGTAATTCTTCAACGGTTACTTTGAATAATCCCGTTTAGAGATAGCATTAAATGCATGATATCCGTTGAGAGTGATAGCTTGATTTTGGCCATGTGAAAAAGTATCCTTGGTTATCAGAAAATCACAAAATGGAGGCTCACTGTTCTAAGCAATTGTACCGTAAAAACTTTCTTTCCTCCTTTGTGTATAACCCAGCTTTTGTTCAGCAATAAAGATGTCATCGTACAGAACTTTTTGCAATTTCAACTGTACTTTTTACTTTTTGTATTTCCTTGATAGTACTATGAATTTCTCAAGGGAAACAAGACATTAAATTGGATAAAAACAAATGGAAAGAACAAATATTCATTTGAAATAAATATCAATCATTTGAAATAAATTCATTGTGGACCAGATTGCATTAAATCACATTCAAGATAGTAAACATATAGAACCGTCTACTTAGTTTTAAGAACGCATCTACACAAGATTTTAATTCTGCTCGTCCACTAATGTTGCAGAAGCGCTCGTTCACTAATGTGGTAGAAGTGCTCGTCCACACAAGTCTTTGGACTTGCTAAGTCCTTAGAGAACCTTTGTCCAATGACGTGGCACTATGGACTTCTATCGAATTTTTAGTTTAGGCACTATGGATGTATACTTGAGTTTCAAGGATAGCACTCATTTGCTAACGTGGCAAAATGGATGCGCTTATTTTCAAGTCTTTGAACTTGTTGTTCTTAACAAGTTATTTAGGTATTCATTTATAGCCTCGTCTACTAAGGAAAACCAGTCTACTTTTCATGTAAACTATAAACATTTTAAATAACTTTTGGATGGATAATTCTTTGCACGAGTCCAAGCATTGTATACCTTATATTATTTTGGATATTCCTTCATAAACTGAACTCGCTTGTTAGATCTCAACTAACACTTTGCCAAGAAAATTTAATCCTTTTGTTAGCATCAAAACTTAGAGATTATTAAATCCAAAACCACTTTGGTTCCAACAAAGTTTATTTTATATATTTGATACATGTATGCTTGATGTGCTGCGTGCGTGCGATGCACGTCGTGCGATCCGGCAAGTGTACCGTATTGTTGCCAAGTAATAAAAAGATATCGATCCAACAGAGACCGTGATCTCAAATCACAACTAATTATCAAATTGACTAAACTGGACTTTAAAACAAAAAAAAAAGTATTTTAAAAAGGTTTTTGATTTTTGAAATAAGAGATAAATCAGATAACTAATGCAATCAAGTAGAACAGAAAGTAAATCAGTTTATGGTTTTTCAGATCTAAATGGATTCCTAGGAATTGGGTTACCAACAAGATTGTCTATGTTACTAAATTGACTAACCCTTGTTAATTATCGAAATTGCCTTGAAGGTGAATTTATCCTCAAATAGTTAATGCTCCCTCTCGGGTTACAAAAACCGTTCCCAATTAAACCAACCCCTACTCTCATGGTAGTCGAATTTAGATTGGACCCTTTACGTTTTCTGACAATTCGTTGACCCTCGAAGGACGGCTTCTAACTCTCGTGATTTCAGTCCTAAGTCTGATTCTATAGATCCGATACCTAAGTTCGCCGCTAGGTTCCTCCTTTGAATATCTACGTCACACAAATAAGCGGCCGCCGAATTTACGATTAATTAAAACACTAGAAATCAGATCTAAAGCAAAATCGCAATTAACAAAGATAAAACATCAATTCATTACCATAAACAAACCTTGGGCATAGCCCCAATCCCTAGAAATTAAACTACTACTCAAGCCTTGCCATGGTGATGACAAGCTTGGTTAACAACAACATAAAATAAAACTAAGAGAAGAGAAGAGGAAGAAGAAGAGAGATCCTAAATTATAGCCTAAGAGAAGCATCCCCCTGGTCCTCCCAAGGTCCTCTGCCTGATGCCATATTTATAGATTTGGGAAGTTTGAATCCTAATCAAACTCAAATCAGATCCAAATCAGTTGCTTCAGATACAAGTAATGCGCGTCACGGCCGTGATGTCCATCACGGCCAGGCCGTGACGGATTCTGCCATGGGTGCTTCTTCAGTTTTTGGTCTGTCACGGTCGTGACCACCATCACGGCTAGGCCATGATCAGTTCTGCCTGTGAGGGTCTGGTTCAGCTGACATGTCACTGCCGTGATGGGCATCACGGCTAGGCCGTGACCAGATCTGACTTTTGCCTTCTTTCTTTTTCAGTTTTGCTTGATCATGGCCTTGATGGTCATCACGGCTAGGCCGTGATGGGCTCTGTTTGGATCATTTTCTTCACTTTTTAAGCCCCATCTTCATCCAAGCTCCATCATGGTCAATCCTGAGCATTTCATCCTTAATTCCTACAAAACAACACCACAAAACTGCCTTACCCGTTCCAAGGTAAAAACTAACAAAAATCAAATTAAAAATACATAAACTACATGAAAATGCATGCAAAATGATAAACAAATATGAGGTGAAATAACACTCATCAAATCACCCCAAGCTTAAGACTTTGCTTGTCCTCAAGCAATAACTAAGGCCAGAAGATATATATAATCAGAGCATGGATAGTGAACCAAGAACCCGAGTAACTAATCCAAGTAACAGGCATATTCAAATAAGAAACCAAGAGACAATCAATTTCAAGTCCAATTAGAAGCTTAGGTTTTCTAGATTCATGTCTCTCACTAATTCGGGCACTCTTCTCACCTCACTCAAGTGTTTAAGGATATATGACAATTCGCCCAATTTCCTCAAGGAAGGTATTCTACCATAAGCTTGACTATTAACCAAATCTCTACTTTATTAATGAAAACACAAAAGAATCAAGAGGTCTTTTACTTTGACTGTAATGGGGGCATGGGATTAATTGTTAGGTGAGGAAATCAAGAAAAGGAAATTTCAAGAGGCTAAACAAAATTTCAATCATTGCAAAGCATGACAGCCTTCTAAAATACATTTTTTGGGCTTTTAGGTCACTTTTCCACCTTTATTTCCTTTCTTTTTGTTTTTATTTCTCACTATCTTTTTGTCATCCCCTTCTCCATTTTTTTGTTTATTTTATTTTATTTTAATTGGAGAAGGGGAGATTTTCAACTTTAGAGAAATATTTTTTTCTAATTTTCTCATCCCACGATTTTATTTTTTTCAAACTACCTTTTTACCCTTTTTGCAATACTTTAAAAGGCGTCATATCAAGCATTATTCATCAAAATATTTCAAGGCACCAAGAAAAGTATTTTACTCTTTTAGGCTCAAAATTGGGCAACTAAGGGGTAGCATTTAATCAGTCAAAGCTCAGAAGGCCGGAAAAATACCTAGTGCCTCAATCATTTTCAAAAATGTTTGCTAAAATTTTTAAGTTTCAAAACGGTTTCAAGTCAAGTTCTAGAGAATACAATCCAAGAGGAATAAAACACTCAATTACAAAGAATGGGGTAGATTTAGTGAGTACCCCTTTTAGGCTCAAAAATCTCACATTTAGTAGTTTAAAATCAGTGAGAAACACAAATCTAAAGAACCACATGCTAATTATCAACTATCAAAAGATTATCTCAGTATTTTTATTTTTAGCCTTATCACAAGTATTTTTATTTGGCACCAAGTTCTCGCAATCGGATGCATAATCTAAGCAAGGGGCGATCTAATCATGTGATCATGCAAAACTATGCCTATATGAATGCAACATGAAAAATGCAAAAATGCAAAAAATTTCAAAAATACCCCTACCCCAAGCTTAAAGATTTACATTGTTCACCGCTAGGTTCCTCCTTAGAATATCTACGTCACGCAAATAAGTGGCCACCGAATTTACGAGTAATTAAAACATTAGAAAACAGATCTAAAGCAAAATCGCAATTAACAAAGATAAAACATCAATTCATTACCATAAACAAACCTTGGGCATAGCCCCAATCCCTAGAAATTAAACTACTACTCAAGCCTTGCCATGGTGATGACAAGCTTGGTTAACAACAACATAAAATAAAACTAAGAGAAGAGAGATCCTAAATTATAGCCTAAGAGTAGCAGCCCCCTCGGTCCTCCCAAGGTCCTCTGCCTGATGCCATATTTATAGATCCAAGTAATGCACGTCACGGCCGTGATGTCCATCACGGTCAGGCCGTGACGGATTCTGCCATGAGCGCTTCTTCAGTTTTTGGTCTGTCACGGTCGTGACCACCATCACGGCTAGGCCGTGATCAGTTCTGCCTGTGAGGGTCTGGTTCAGCTGACATGTCACGGCCGTGATGGGCATCACGGCTAGGCCATGACCAGATCTGACTTTTGCCTTCTTTCTTTTTCAGTTTGGCTTGATCATGACCTTGATGGTCATCACGACTAGGTCGTGATGGGCTCTGTTTGGCTCATTTTCTTCACTTTTCAAGCCCCATCTTCATCCAAGCTCCATCATGGTCAATCCTGAGCATTTCATCCTTAATTCCTACAAAACAACACCACAAAACCGCCTTACCCGTTCCAAGATAAAAACTAACAAAAATCAAATTAAAAATGTATAAACTACATGAAAATTCCTGCAAAATGATAAACAAATATGAGGTGAAATCACACTCATCAATGCTCCTTGGTATTGGAAGATGACGTAGCATGTATACTTTTATGCACATCTCACACCTTTATGCTATCAGATAAGGGAGTACATCTTTTTTGAAACCCCCAAGTACTCAATATATGGGGTTATCAGGGACTGTTGTATGGCCCACCCTAGTTGAATGCCGAAGGCGATGGAAGCGATGACAATCATTAATGCTCGTTTTGGTGTTTATGTTTATTAGGCCACACGTATTTCAGTAATGGAAGCAGTTGGTTCATGACTCAAAGAAATACTCAGAAGGACTACCTTGTAAAAGGTAAATTCTTCCTTTACTTCCTCCCTTTTCTTCATAAATGAGACTTTTATTAATTGTGTCATTTTTCTGCTTCTATAATTACATTGATTAAACTCTCATTGTTTTATTATTACTATTCATATAAGGTACTATGGTGGCAACGAGTATATTGATGAGCTTGAAACCTTATGTCAAGAAAGGGCACTGGCTGCATTTCATGTAGATGGAAAGAATTTGGGAGTAAATGTTCAACCATTATCTGGTTCCCCTGCAAATTTTGTCGTGTGCACTACAATTCTTAAATCACATGATCGAATAATGGTAACGAAAATTTCCACTATCTTGAAATGACAGTGCATTATCTTATGATTGTCCTAATGTATTTTGGTAAGTTACCAGGGTTTGGACTTGCCTCAGGGGGGGACATTTGTCTCCTGGATTCATGACACCTAAAAGACATGTATCAGGCATATCAATTTATTTTGAATATATAACTTATCGACTTGATGAATCAACAGGTTTGGTTTGCCTTCTAATTTTTTGCAGTTGTATTGCCTAATTGTGGGATAACATAATATCTTAAAGTACTTTGAAATCATAACAGGTCTTATTGATTATGATATGTGTCGCGACCAAAAAGGAAACTTGGTTTTCCTTTTAGAGAAAAAAACATGGAGTCGCCACCAACTTTATTTAATTTCGGGAAAGTTGGAAAACCCTTTAAGAAAAAGCTTTGGGTTTGGGAGTCGATTATGTCTAGGGAAGGCATGGAGACTTAACCCCACGGCACCCTATAACATCCATAAGAATGGTTACCCAAAATTAACTGTGTAAATTATTAATAACTTTGAAAATATTTGTTTTACCCCGAAAATCGTTTAAAAAAAAACATCTTTAGTTGTGAAATTTTTGAGTAAAAGGAAAAAAAATCATTTTAGTTGCGAAATTTTTTATTATACCTAAATGAGGTTGAACATGGCACGTAAGCCCACAGGGCAACCTCAAAATCTAAAGGGTTGAACATTACACTTGTCATAGGGCAACCTAAGAAATAAGATTGTTTTAATTAAGTGATCATCTTCTATTTTTATGTAAAATAAATAATTTTACCTCTTGGAAATAGAACAGAAATGAAACGTAAAAATGAAAAGTTTTACTAACTTATTCAGATGTGAGACACAAAAACATCATGGTAAACAGAGACAAAGATGAAACATTTTACTAATTCATTCAGTTTACCCAAAAACGAAACATATAACGCTCATCATACCGACTCATTCAGTTTCAATATCAATGGAATCTCCTTTTGTCATAAACAGAGACACAAAAATAAGAATGTCAAGAGAAACTTATGAATAATATCAACAAAGAAAACAAGGATTACCAAATGAGAGCAGAATAACAATAATTTTGTTTTCTCCCGGTGGTAAGATTTCAAGATCAAAACCCTTACATTTCAATTTAACAGACTCTTTTAACTCTCCCTTCCTCTGAAAATTTGGAACCACTCTAATGACAGAAGAGAAAAAAAAATCAAATCCCTAATCTCTTTTCTTCACAAAGAAAATATCAGATAAAAATCTCTCTCTTCCTCTGTCTTCGTCTCCTCTTTTCTGATTTTTTCACCATGTCTTTGTTCTTTCCCCTTTTTATAGATGGAAGAGAGGGCTTCGTGCTTCTTCTTACCCAGCGGCTTCAAGGTTGGTCTTCACGAAATCCGAAGCTTGGGTGGTTCTGAGTAGAAATCACATGTGTCCGGATGGGGGCGACGCGAGCAGCAGAAATGAGGTGATTTGATATGAAGGTTGTGTGTTTGAAGAGACAAGGAGATGGGGTTTTGTTTGATATGTAAGATGGGTTTTTTAGGGTTAGGAGTGGGGCTGCTAGGTTAAAATGAGGGAGGAGATGAGGAAGAAGAAAGACCAATGGGTAGAGGAGGCGTAGGGGTGGTTGGAGAGTGGGAGGATGAAAAGAGGTATTGTCTGATATGTAAAATAGGGTTTTTTATGAATAGGAGAGGTAACTAAATCTTCTTTCTTCTTTTCACTGATTGTCCTTTTCTCCTTCTTTATTCGTCCTTTCTTCATTATCTTCTTCTTCTTCTTTCTTTATTCTTTAGCCTCCAGCCTGAAAATAAAATTGTAGTGGATGGAACCTCCCTGTCCAATAGAATAGATATGCACTGGACGAACCTCCTCGTCCAACAGAAGTTTAAACATGCAATGGACGGAACCTCCTCGTCCAACATAAAATTAGATGTTCAATGGACGGAACCTCCTCATTCAACAGAAAATTAAATATGCAATGGAAGACCTACTCGTCCAACAGAAAGTTAAGCATGCAATGGAAGACCTACTCGTCCAACAGAAACTTGAACATGCAATGGAATGGACGGGACCACCCCGTCCAATAGCAAATGCAGTGCAATGGACAGGACCTCCCCGTCCAACAGCAAATGCAATGTAATGGAAGACCTACTCGTCCAACATAAACTTAAACATGCAATGGAATGGACGGGGCCTCCCCGTCCAATAACAAATTCAATGTAATGGATTGGACCTCGCCGTCCAACAGCAAATGCAATGGACGGGACCTCCTCGTCCAACAGCAAATGCAATGGACGAGACCTCCCCGTCCAACAATAAATGCAATGTAATGGACTGGACCTCGCCGTCCAACAGTAAATGTAACGGACGGGATCTCCCCGTCCAACAGCAAATGCAATGGACGTGACCTCTCCGTCCAACAGCAAAGTAATGGACTGGACCTCGCCGTCCAACAGCAAATGCAATGGACGGGACCTCCCCGTCCAACAGCAAGTGCGATGCAATGAACGAGACCTCCCCATCCAATAACAAATGCAATGGACGGGACCTCCACGTCCAACAAACAGCAAATGAAATGTAATGGACTGGACCTCGCCGTCCAACAGAAAATGTAATGTAATGGACTAGACCTCGCCGTCCAATAGAAAATACAATGCAATGGACGAGACCTCCCCGTCCACTAGTAAATTAGTTATGAGCCTCCTCCTTTCTTCATTATTTTATTTTTCTTCTTTCTCTCTTCACTATTATTATTTTTTAGTCTCCCTGAAATATAATAACATAATAATAACATGAAGACGGGCAAAAATGGGTGTTCACAGTTGCCTCTCTTTACTTGTTTCATACTAGAAGACATTATTAGTCGTGACTTTTCATGTATTGTAGTGATGAACAAGTAAAGAAAATAAACACGTATTTTTTCCGTCAAAACGTGAGGAGATCAAAAGAAAACCTCACAGTTTGAAAATGAAATTGCGGTGAGCCTCAGAGCTCGAAAATAAAATTGCAGTGAGCTTCAGAGCTCGAAAATGAAATAGCAGTGGACGGAACCTCTTCGTCCAACAGGAAAGTAAATATGCAGTGAGCCTCATAGCTCAAAAATAAACTTGCAATGAGCCTCAGAGCTCGAAAATAAAATTGCAGTGGACGGAACCTCCTCGTCCAACATGAAAGTGAACATGCAGCAAGCCTCAGAGCTCGAAAATAAAAATGTAGTGGACGGAACCTCCTCGTCCAACAGGAAAGTAAATATGCAATGGACGACACCTCCTCGTCCAACAGAAAAGTAAATATGCAATGGAGGGAACCTCCTTGTCCAACAGAAAATTAAATATGCAATGGACGGAACCTCCTTATCCAACAGAAAATAAAATATGCAACGGACGGAACCTCCTCGTCCAACAGGAAAGTAAATATGCAACGGACGGAACCTCCTCGTCCAACAGGAAATTAAATATGCAGCGAGCCTCAGAGCTCGAAAATAAACTTGTTGTGAGCCTCAGAGCTTGAAAATAAAATTGCAGTGGACGGAACCTCCTCGTCCAATAGGAAAGTAAATATGAAGCGAGCCTTAGAGCTCGAAAATAAACTTGCAGTGAGCCTCAGAGCTTGAAAATAAAATTGCAGTGGACGGAACCTCCTCGTCCAATAGGAAAGTAAATATGAAGCGAGCCTTAGAGCTCGAAAATAAACTTGCAGTGAGCCTCAGCTCGAAAATAAAATTGCAATGAGCCTCAGAGCTCGAAGATAAAATTGCAGCAACCCTCGGAGCTCGAAAAAAACATTGCAGTGAGCCTCAGAGTTCGTAAATAAACTTGATGTGAGCCTCAGAGCTCGAAAATAAAATTGCAGTTAGCCTCAGAGCTCGAAAATATTCAATTAGTAATCTGAAATTAATGAGAATCCCTTCCTTTTGAGGACAGCGGAACCAAATGCTCCATGGAAAAACTTCCACCAACCAAACCCTTGTTCACCGACCACTCTGAGCGGAGGCATCATTCATTCTTTTAATAACATTGGTCACCTACGAATCTGAATCATATGAGGTGGATGTTATGTTTATTCTCCTAAGCTTATTTGCATCATTCTTTTGTTGTCCTGTGCATGCTATCTCTTCCATTGTATTTGAAATATTGAGTCCTTTTGGCTCAAACCATTCATTGGTGCTACCATTAGAATTATCAAATCATACCATTAAACTTATATTTACTTTTATTGAGACATGACCATGATGAGAGTGAACACGACAGGGGAGTGTGAAGGAAAAGCCTCTTGCCTTAATACGAGAATTTAGTTTGTTGAGAGAAAATAACAATATGAGAACAAAATTACAAAGGGATCGTGAAGATTAAAAGCAAAGATAAGCAAAGGAAATTACGAGAATCACATAAAATTTTCCCCAGTGTTGGTCCTTTGATTTTCATTTATTTGATTCCCCACGGCCTTTTGATGACACAGATCTTGGCTTCTGTTTTTGATTCCTCAAACACACCTTCTTCAATCATTCCTTAACAATTTTGCCCCAGTATACTCAGTCGGATAAAATTGCCCCAGTGTGGTGAGTGCTTGCATAAATGTTGGACCATATCCTCCTCCTAGGCTGCCTTTGCAGGCTTTCAGCCTAAGGTTTCTTTACCCTAACTTTTGCATAGGTTGCCCTTTCGGGTTTTCAACCTAGCGGGCCTTTGCTTTTCTTTTGTTTTCATTGTTCTTTGCCCTAACTTTTGCCTAGGTCGCTCTTTCGGGTTTTCAACCTAGCGGGCTCTTTTTCTATTTTATTTTCATTGTTCTTTGCCCTAACTTTTGCCTAGGTCTCCCTTTCGGGTTTTCAAGCTAGCGGGCTCTTTTCTATTTTATTTTCATTGTTCTTTGCCCTATCTTTTGCCCAGGTTGCCCTTTCAGGTTTTCAACCAAGCGGGACCTCAAGCGTAGAACTTTTTCACAGTATCAGAGTTTATCGGCCTTGGTAACTCTTCCTCATCCATGTTTTGCAGAATCAAAGCTCCTCCTGAGAATGCTTGTTTGACAATATAAGGACCTTCATAATTCGGTGCCCATTTTCCTCGGGCATCTTCTTGATTAGGGAGGATTTTCTTTAAAACCAAGTCTCCTGCACAAAATTCTCTAGAGCAAACCTTCTTATTAAAAGCTCTTGCCATCCTGCTTTGATACAATTGCCCGTGACAGATAGCTGCCAGCCTATTCTCTTCTATTTTGTTCAACTGCTCTTATCGAGTTTTCACCCACTCAGATTCTTCTAAATCTGCTTCCATCAAGACTCTTAGCGAAGGGAGTTCTACTTCGATAGGTGAGATAGCCTCCATCCCGTACACCAAAGAGAAAGGGGTTGCCCCAGTGCTTGATCGTATATTAGTCCGATAAGCATGTAGAGCATATGGCAGCATTTCGTTCCAGTCTTTATAATTTACAACCATTTTGGAAACGATCCTCTTGATATTTTTGTTTGCTGCCTCAATTGCACCATTCATTTGAGGTCCATAAGGAGCTGAATTGTGGTGTTTGATTTTGAAACCATCACAAAACTTTTGAATCTCGGCACCATTAAGATTAGCAGCATTATCTGTGATTATCCTCTCTGGGATCTCGTATCTGCAGACGACGTCCTTCTTGAGGAACTTGAGAAACACCTTTTGAGTTATGCTGGCATATGAAGCAGCTTCTACCCATTTAGTGAAATAGTCTATCCCCGCCAAAATGAAACGATGACCATTGGAAGTCTTGGGATTAATGGGACCGATGACATCTATTCCCCACATCGAAAAAGGCCATTGGGATGCTAAATTGTGCAGTGGAAATGGAGGTGCATTAACCCGGTCTGCATACATCTGACATTTTTGGCATTTACGAACATGCTCTATACAATCTGACTCCATAGTATACCAATAATAACCACTTCTCAAGATTTTCCTAGCCATCATCTGACCATTGGCATGAGTCCCACAGATTCCTTCATGAACTTCGATCATGATCAATTTAGCTTCGCGAGCATCCACACATCTAAGTAGGGTGCCATCATATCCTCTTTTATACAGGACTTCCTTACTTTAAAAAAAAGGCCATAGCCAGTCTTCGAATGATCTTTCTATTTGCTTCGCTCACTTCTACCGGGTATTCCTTGTTCTGAATGTATTGCTTGATATCATGATACCAAGGCTTACCATCAGGTTCTCCTTCCACATGGGCACAGTATGCCGGTTCATCTTGCACTCCAACTTGGATGGGTTGGACATTGGTATGGATATCCAGCTTGGTCATGGCAGCTAGTGTGACAAAAGCATCGGGAAACTGATTCTTGTCTCGAGTTAAATGCGAGAAAGTAATCTCGTCGAACTTTGAAATCAAATGAGTCAAGTATTTTTGATACGGAATCAACTTGGAGTCTTTGGTTTGCCATTCACCATTGACTTGGTAAATGATTAGAGCTGAATCCCCGAAGACTTTCAATTACTTTATACCAAGTTCAAGTGTCATTTGTAATCCGCTAGCATATGCCTCGTATTCTGTAATATTATTCATACATTCAAATTTCAGTTTTATGGCCACCGGGTATTGCATGCCATTTGGTGAGATAACCACTTCTCCTATACCACTGCCATGCATATTGACTGCTCCATCAAAATACATTTTCCATACATCTTCTTGTTCTTCATCGTCCTCGAGGGACATTATCTCTCCATCTGGGAACTCGGAGTTGACAGGCCATCCATCCTCAAGAGGATTCTCTGCTAAATAATCAGCAATCACACTTCCTTTGATGGACTTCTGAGTCACATATTTGATGTCAAATTCTGACAATATCACTTGCCACTTCAAAACTCTTAAGGAGATATGAGGACTTTCGAAGATGTACTTCAAAGGATCCATTCGAGAAATTAGCCAAGTGGTGTGATATAACATGTACTGTCTGAGTCTTCTGTAGGTCCACACTAGTGCACAACAAGTCTTCTCGAGCCTCACAGGCATTAAACTTTTTACTCAGATAGTAAATTGCCTACTCCTTCCTACCAGATTCATCATGTTGTCCCAGCATTGCCCCCATTGAGGTTGGCAATATGGTGATATAGAGTAACGATGGACGAACTTGGGTAGGTGGTACCAACACTGGGGGATTTAGTAAATATGCCTTTATCTTGTCAAAGGCTTCTTGACAGTCATCATCCCATCTTCCTGGATTATTCTTCCTGAGTAGTTTGAAGGTTGGCTCGCAGATGCTAGTCAGATTTGTAATGAAGAGCGCAATATAGTTCAACCTTCCAAGAAAACCCCTTACTTCTCGCTCGTTCTTCGGTGCTGGCATGTCACATATTGCTTTTACCTTGTTAGGATCCACCTTTATTCATTCTCTATTGACAACAAAGCCAAGTAAATTCCGTGCGGATGCACCAAAAGTACATTTCGCAGGGTTAAGCCGCAACTTGTACTTCCTTAGCCGCTCGAACAGCTTTCACAGAACTGCTACATGGCTTTCTTCTTCCTTGGATTAGCCACTATATCATCAACATATACTTCTACCTCCTTATGCATCATATCATGGAACAATGCTACCATAGCACATTGGTAAGTGGCTCCAGCATCCTCTAACCCAAAAGGCATCACTTTATAACCCTAAGGAGTGATAAAAGTTGTCTTTTCTTTGTCATCATCATCCATGAGGATCTGATTGTATCCCGAATACCCATAAATGAAAGAAAACCTATGACTTCTGGATGTACTGTCTATGAGGACATCGATATGAGGTAGCGGGAAATCATCCTTTGGACTGGCTTTATTCAGATATCGGTAGTCCACGCACATTCTGACCATTCCATCCTTCTTCGGTACTAGAACAATATTAGCTACCCATTCTGGGTGTCTAGCTACTTCCAGAAAGCCAACCTCTAACTGCTTGGTCACTTCTTCCTTGATCTTCAGCGACATCTCAGGATGCATCCTCCTTAATTTTTGCTTCTTTGGAACCACATCTGGGTATAAGGGAATTTTATGCGATGCTATCCCAGGATCTAAACCTGGCATATCTCTGTAGGACCTTGCAAAAACATCCAGATACTCTTTGAATAGTGCAATCATTTCTTCACGCTCTGGGTTATCTACTATTTTCAATTCCTTTTTGTCTTCCTTGGTTCCCATATTGATCACTTCTGCAACCTCATCATTCGAGCTAATCCCTTCTTCTGACCGTTTCACCATCTTTAAGAATTCTTCAATGTCTTCTTATTCCTCATTGGATTCAAGGTTGTATTCATCAACAGATGCGAGGGAATCAATAAATGAGTTCTCAAAGTTCCTCTCCTGAGGTAAATCTTTAGTGGAAGAAGTATTCCAGACAAAGTGCTGCATTCTCATTCATGTCTCAAACAAAGTAAACATCAGTTCATATTTAGTACAATAATATAATTACTTCATGGAAATAACATCAACAAACGGTTCAGATCACCAATTATTGAGAACTTCATCTATTTCAGAGCTTAAGTTTTTTCCTTCCTCGGGCATGCAGGCAGCCATCTAGGTCCGAGATCTCGTACTGTGAACTCGAGCTTGATTGGTGTCACCTTTCCTAGGTCGTGCAATGGTTCCCGAATCCTCGGAAGGATGTGACTCTGTAAAGCATCCTAGAATCTCATTAGTAAACCCAAAATTTGTGTGTGTGTATGCATGTGCAAGTTAACACCCTTTGTTTGATCGCGAGAGTGCTCTTAGGAAGACTGTCGTATACACCCATAGCAAGAATACTTATCCTGCAATCAAATCTAGCTGTATGGTTCCCTCTAGCTTGAATGCAGTTGGTGTCAAGTCCAAGGGACAATCCACTCATCGATAGACCACACCCGTACTAGCAACGTCCTTATTTTTAAACAAAAAACAAGTCATTTTTAGGGTAAAAATATAGTTGATGACGTATCTAAGGGAGAATGCACTCCTCGATAGATATCATCTAAAAAACGCTCGACAGATATTGATGAAAACTTCTATTCCGTTACAAATATTTCAATACAAATCACGAGCATTTGATCAAAAAAAGAAGAAGAAAGAAACACATTGATAGTTCCACAAAGCACTATGTTAAGAGTTTCATCTTCTTTTTCCTGAACCCATTGGCAAGTTTCCCAAAATGATTGAAGAACTCGGTCACCTTTGGTGGTATCTGAAGGAAATGGTTCATACGAATGTGGATGGATGCTTCTTCAAATCGCTCCACCAGCTGGGAAGTGTGATATTGGAGCTTATCCATCATGTCCTCGTATTTCTTTTCCATTGCTAGTACTCTTTTTGGAACTAAACTTTTCCATTTTCTTGCTATAAGATGAATATCAAAGTCTTCCAACAAAAATGAGTATAATGAAACAAATATATCTTGCATGATTCATGTTGCATGCGACCCAATGGGGTTGAAAACCCGGACGGGCATGCTGCCAATGCACCACCTTCATTATGACATATCGCCTATTAGATGTGCAATAATATTTGAATATGTCATTCAAGTTTGAGGCGGCAATGAGACACTGATGTGTCGTCGCCGCGCGCGGAGGCGCGGCGCGCTCGTACGAATCCGGCAAGTGTACCGGACTGCCGTCAAGTAATAAAAGATATCGAACCCACAGAGACTGTGTTCTCGAATCGCAATCGGTTTTCGAATCGATTAGTTCTGGACAGTTTTAAAGAGGGTTTTGAAATTGGTTTTTGAATTGAAAGATAGATGAGCAGAGAACAATTAAAACAGAAAACAATTGTTTATGGGGTTTTTATCTAAAACGGATTCCTAGGGATTTGGGTTACCTTTGAGGTCGTTTATGTTGCTAACAGATTTACCTTTGTTGATTACCGAAATTGCCTTGAAGGCGAGTTTATCCTCTAATAGCTTAAGCTCCCTCTCGGGTTACAAAAGCCGTGCCCAATTGACCCGACCCCTACTTTCGTGGTAGTCGATCCCAGATTGGACCCTTTGCGTTCCGTGACAACTCGTTGCTCCTCGAGGGACGGCTTCTAACTTTCGTGATTTCAGTCCCAAGTCTGACTTCTATAGGTCCGACACCCAAGTTCACCGCTAGGTTCCTCCTTGAAATGTCTCGGTCATGCAAATAACCTAAGTTCACCGCTAGGTTCCTCCTTGGATCATTCACATCTCACAAACTAGTGGCTGCCGGGCTTTACGAGTGAATCACCCTAGAAATCCTAAGTTCACCGCTAGGTTCCTCCTTAGAACGTCTATGTCACGTAAATAAACGGTTGCCGAAATTTATGAGTGATTAACACACTAGAAATCAGATCTAAAACAATTATGAAATCAACAATGGTTTCAACATCAAATTAACATCATTTACAAACCTCGGGCAGAGCCCTAATCCCTAGAAACTAAGCCACTACTCCAGTCTTGCCATGGAGATGACAAGCTGGGTTGACAACATAATGAAAATCAGAAAAGAGAAGAGAGGAGAAGAGGAGAAGAGATCCTAAATCTATGCCTAGAGTAGTAGCCCCCAATATGTGTTTGATATTCGATCCTCCATCTCTGATGCCTTGGTCCATATTTATAGAATTGGGGAAGTTAGAGTCCCAAACCAACTCAAAATCTGATCTATTTCGGTTTCTTCAGGTCCAAGTAATGCACGTCACGGCCGTGATGGCCATCACGGCCAGGCCGTGACGGTCTCTGCCTCTCTGGCTGCTTTGCAAAATTCAAATTCTCGCGACGCGAGATATGACTCGCGACGCGAGTCCTCAGCTTCATGGCCCGTGAAGAATATCACGGCTAGGCCGTGATGTGCTCTGACTTGTGTTGGTTTTGGGTCACGGCCGTGATGGCTATCTCGACTTCAGCCTTTCTTCTTTTTCGGCTTTGCTCGATCATCGGTTTGTGGGCATCACGGCTAGGCCGTGATGGGCATCACGGCTAGGCCGTGATGGGCTCTGTTTGGCTCATTTTCTTCAATTTTAAAGCTCCATCTTCATCCAAACTTCATCATGGTTGATCTTGAGCAATTTACCCTTTATATCTGCAAAACAACACACGAAAACCGCCTTACCCGTTCCAAAGGAAAATTAACCTAAAATCTAATAAAAATATGCCTAAACTACATGAAAATGCATGCAAAATGATAGACAAAGATGAGGTGGAATCACACTCATCAAATCACCCCAAGCTTAAAACTTTGCTTGTCCTCAAGCAATTACTCAGGCCATAAGATATATCAATCAAAACATGGATAGTGAACCAAGAACCCTAGAAGCTAATCCAAGTGATAGGCATTTTTAATAAGCACTCAAGAGATAATCAATTTCTAGTCCAATTAGAAGCTTAGGTTCTTCAAGTTCATGTCCTCACTGATTTGGGCACTCATCTCACCTCACTCAAGTGTTTTAGGGTTTATGACAATTCACTCCATTTCCTCAAGTAAAGTATTTTACCATAGGCTTGACTATTAACCAAATCTCTACTTTATTTAAGAAAACACTTAAGAATCAAGAGGTCTTTTCCTTTGGTTGTAATGTGGCCATGGGATTTATTATTAGGTGGGAAAATCAAAGAAAGGGAATTTCAAGAAGGCTAGACAGATTATCAAACATTACAAAGTATGACACCTTCTAAAATACCTTTTGGGGGCTTTGATTTACTTTTTCCACCTTTCTTTTTTTCTATATTTTTTTTTCTTTTTCATTTCTCACTTTCTTTGTCATCCCCTTCTCCATTTTTTTCTGTTCATTTCATTTTTATTTGTTTGGAGAAGGGGAGATTTATAGCTCAAGAGAAATATTTTCATCCCATTCTTTTTCCAACTACCATTTTGCCCTTTTTGTAATACTTTAAAAGGTGCCATACCAAGCATTATTTATCAAATTAATTCATGGTACCAAGAAAAGTATTTTTTTTCTTTAGGCTCAAAATTGGGCAACTAAGGGGTAGCATTTATCAATCAAAGCTCGGGAGGCCGGAAAAATACCTAGTGCCTCAATCATATTCAAAAAAAATGTTTTCAGAAATTTTTAAGTTTTGAAATGGTTTCAAGTCAAGTTCTAGAAAATACAGTCCATGAGGAATTAAATCACTCTATCACAAGAAATGGGGTAGATTTAGTGAATACCCCCTTTTGGCTCAAAATCTTACATTTAGTAGTTCAAAAATCAGTGAGGTACACAAGTCTAAGGAACCACATGCTAATTATCAACTATCAAATGACTATCTCAAGAATTTTTATTTTTAGCCATATCACAAGAATAATGAAAAATTGGGTTCAAAATTCACTATCTCAATTCATTTGGCTCCAAGTTCTCACAATCGGATGCATGTTCTAAATGAGGGGCAGTCTATAGAATGTGATTATACCAATCTATGCCTATGAGAATGCAATATGAATGCAACAATGCAAATGCAAAAATAAATACCCCTACCCCAAGCTTGATTACTTACATTGTTTCCAATGTAAATAATCAAGTCGGAGAGAGGAGAAAAATGGAACAACTTACCGAGTCGGTAACGGGTGTTGGCTTCACATTCCAGTCAAACTTGGGTAGAAATTGTATCACGGCCGTGAGGCTCATCACGGGCAGGCCGTGATCGTTTCTGGTCCTCAGGAGTTGCCCTGTCACGGCCGTGATCTACATCACGGCTAGGCCGTGATGCTCTCTGACCTCGGCATCCTACTCATCACGCCCGTGATGGTTGTCACGGCTAGGCCGTGATCCTTTCTGTGCTCTTGTTTAGTTCATCACGGCCGTGACCACTGTCACGGCCAGGGCGTGATGGCCTCTGACTTTATCTTTTTTTATGCTCTTCTTCTCTTTCTCAACCTGAAAACACTAGACAAACCTATTAATGATATTTTTGCCTCTTGATCTTCTCAAATTATTCAAGAGGTTAAATCAAAAACAAAAGGAAAAAGGGAAAGAAAACTTGGGTTGCCTCCCAAGAAGCGCTTATTTATGGTCTTAAGCTTGACCAAACTTCCTTCAGTCAACCGGGGTCGGCTGGGCGTAGAAGTGCAGGCACACTTCTCTTCCATGGAGCTCCTTCAAATAGCCGTTTCTGCTCATACGGCCAATAATGCTTCCGCTTCGCTCTTTTCTCTCGGAGCTTCCTAGCCTTCCTTCCTCCCGGTGGAAGTTTTGTTTCAGTATGGACAGCAACTCCAATTCCATCACTGCTGGGTGCATCATTAGCCATGCATACCTTCGGAGTTGCTTCCATGTTCAGTTCTTCTTTTACCACTGGAGACGTTGTATCAATTCTGCACACATGGCTCTCAAAAGGAAGGTTGTTATCAGAGTTAGTCAATTGAAAATTGATACTACCTTCCTCTACAGTTAGAGAGAGCTTCCCATTCCTTACGTCTATTACTGCTCCAGCAGTTGCCAAGAATGGCCTTCCTAAAATGATGGGGAATTCAGAATTCCCTTTCATATCCAATACCAGGAAGTCAGTAGGGATGAAGAATTTCCCTACCTTCACAGGGACATTCTCTAGTATGCCTAGAGGAGTCCTGGTTGAGCCGTCCGCAAATTGTAAGGAGAATTTGAACGGTCTCAACTCTTTACTTTCCAACCTTTCCATGATAGTGAGGGGCATCAAGCTCGCACTAGCCCCTAAGTCACATAAGGCTTGGTCAATGTGCACTTGTTCAATTGAGCAAGCGATGGAGAAACTACCTGGGTCTTTCAGTTTAGTAGGCATTTTAGTCTCTACATCTACTTGCTTTTTCCTAACCAACCTTTATGGGAAAGGTATCGGGGGTTGGTACGGTGGTGGAGGGACGTATTTCGGTTCTGGCTCTTCTTTTTCGCTCATGTCTTCCTCCGGTTCCACCTCCATTTCAGCTACCCCCACCCCAAGCTTATCATCCCTCAAGTGTATGACATTGCAATGCTCATTGGGATTTGCTTCGGGTTGCCCCGGGAATGCACCCTTAGGTCTCGAGTACGTCTTTGGCTTGTTGGGCAATTTGGGTTTCTAGCATCTTGTTATGAGTTGCTAAGTTGTCTACCTTAGATGCTAGATCCTTTATTGCCTCACTCACTGCCCTTTCCTTGTTGTCTAAAATCCTCATTCTGTTTTGTCTGAGTTTCGACAAAACTTTCAAATAAAGTCTCGAGTTTAGATCTTTGTACCTGAGGGTACCCCGGTGCTGCTTTCTTATTACCTTGACCCTCTTGGAACTCATGGTTGAGCGTGTTGCTGTAGTTGCCGTAGGAGAGGTAAGGGTTGTTCCTTCTTTGGTTGTAGGGATTTGGGGGAGCATAGTTGGGCAGCTTCGGGTTCGTATCATAGTAGTTGTTACAAGAGTTCACTTGCTCACCCGAAGCGCCGGATCCATGTGGGCATCCCATCATGTCATGTCCCTGCATTCCACAAATCTCACAAACAAGGTTAGTAGCACCTAATGCACTCACATTAGCTCTTTCAAGCCGATCAAAACGTTTATTAAGTGAGTCTATCTTTGACATAATAAGATCTATGCTATTTACCTCAAACTTACCCCCCGAAATCTTGTTCGGGTTATTACCTCTTTCGGATCCCCATTGGTGGTAGTTGGTGGCGACATTCTCGATGATGTTGAATGCCTCAGTGAGAGGCCTATTCATAAACGCTCCACCGGCTGCAGAATCTAGTGACACCTTCGAAGAATAGTCCAATCCGTTATAGAAGGTGTGCACTATTAACCACCTCTCGAGTCCGTGATGTGGGCACGACTCCAGCAGTCCCTTGTAACGATCCCAGGCTTCCGATAATGATTCTCCGTCTTTCTGGAAGAAGCCGGTGATCTGGGTTCTTATGTAGGCCGTCTTGGATGGAGGGAAGAATTTCTCCAAGAACGCCTGCTCCAATTGGTCCCAAGTGGTCAAAGTGTTAGCGGGAATTTGCTTAAGCCAGGCCTTCGCCTTTCCAGTGAGAGATGAGGGGAACAGTCTCAAACGCACAACATCGACTGAGGCTCCATGAATCCGGATTGCGTCGGTGAACTCTAAGAATGTTTCTATATGATCGGTCGGGTCCTCCGAAGGCAATCCTCCGAATTGATGTTGCCTAATCATGTTGATTAGCATGGGCGGTATGGTATAGTTCTCCGCCTCAATCTCCGGCCTTGCAATCCCAATTCGCAAGCCTCTCGCATTTGGGGCTGCGTAGTCCTTTAAAGGCTTTGTATCCGGTTGATTCGCCATGAGTGGAACGGGACTCAACCTTTCTCCCTCTCTTTGTAATCTTCTACGTCGGTGGAAGGTCCTCTCGATCTCCGGATCAATCTCACTAAGGCTCCCAAGACTTAGAGATCTTTGCATATAACACACAGAGAGATGGATACAATAGAAGGAAAAGAATTTTTTTTTTTTTTAATAATTCAGAAATAAAAATCAAACAACAAGAAAAGGGTCCAGAAAAATCAATTCAAAATTTGAATTGAGATTCGAAAAGGCACAGTCCCCGGCAACGGCGCCAAAAACTTGATGTGTCGTCGCCGCGCGCGGAGGCGCGTCGCGCTCGTGCGAATCCGGCAAGTGTACCGGACTGCCGTCAAGTAATAAAAGATATCGAACCCACAGAGACTGTGTTCTCGAATCGCAATCGGTTTTCGAATCGATTAGTTCTGGACAGTTTTAAAGAGGGTTTTGAAATTGGTTTTTGAATTGAAAGATAGATGAGCAGAGAACAATTAAAACAGAAAACAATTGTTTATGGGGTTTTTATCTAAAACGGATTCCTAGGGATTTGGGTTACCTTTGAGGTCGTTTATGTTGCTAATAGATTTACCTTTGTTGATTACCGAAATTGCCTTGAAGGCGAGTTTATCCTCTAATAGCTTAAGCTCCCTCTCGGGTTACAAAAGCCGTGCCCAATTGACCCGACCCCTACTTTCGTGGTAGTCGATCCCAGATTGGACCCTTTGCGTTCCGTGACAACTCGTTGCTCCTCGAGGGACGGCTTCTAACTTTCGTGATTTCAGTCCCAAGTCTGACTTCTATAGGTCCGACACCCAAGTTCACCGCTAGGTTCCTCCTTGAAATGTCTCGGTCATGAAAATAACCTAAGTTCACCGCTAGGTTCCTCCTTGGATCATTCACATCTCACAAACTAGTGGCTGCCGGGCTTTACGAGTGAATCACCCTAGAAATCCTAAGTTCACCGTTAGGTTCCTCCTTAGAACGTCTATGTCACGTAAATAAACGGTTGCCGAAATTTATGAGTGATTAACACACTAGAAATCAGATCTAAAACAATTATGAAATCAACAATGGTTTCAACATCAAATTAACATCATTTACAGACCTCGGGCAGAGCCCTAATCCCTAGAAACTAAGCTACTACTCCAGTCTTGCCATGGAGATGACAAGCTGGGTTGACAACATAGTGAAAATCAGAAAAGAGAAAAGAGGAGAAGAGGAGAAGAGATCCTAAATCTATGCCTAGAGTAGTAGCCCCCAATGTGTCTGTCGTTCTTCCATCTCTGATGCCTTGGTCCATATTTATAGAATTGGGGAAGTTAGAGTCCCAAACCAACTCAAAATCTGATCTATTTCGGTTTCTTCAGGTCCAAGTAATGCGCGTCACGGCCGTGATGGCCATCACGGCCAGGCCGTGACGGTCTCTGCCTCTGGCTGCTTTGCAAAATTCAAATTCTCGCGACGCGAGATATGACTCGCGACGCGAGTCCTCAGCTTCATGGCCCGTGAAGAATATCACGGCTATGCCGTGATGTGCTCTGACTTGTGGTGGTTTTGGGTCACGGCCGTGATGGCTATCACGGCCAGGCCGTGACAGACTCTGACTTCAGCCTTTCTTCTTTTTCAGTTTTGCTCGATCATGGCCGTGATGGGCATCACGGCTAGGCCGTGATGGGCTCTGTTTGGCTCATTTTCTTCAATTTTAAAGCTCCATCTTCATCCAAACTTCATCATGGTTGATCTTGAGCAATTTACCCTTTATATCTGCAAAACAACACACGAAAACCGCCTTACCCGTTCCAAAGGAAAATTAACCTAAAATCTAATAAAAATATGCCTAAACTACATGAAAATGCATGCAAAATGATAGACAAAGATGAGGTGGAATCACACTCATCAGACACCCCTAGTTTTGTGAATATTCACAATGAATATGCATGACAATTTATGTTTATGATGATAGAGAGAGGATAGAAAAGTACGCCCCCTTTTGTCCTAAGCCAAGTAAAACCTAAGGATGGACACATCCTAAGGTTAAGACTCTAAACAGGTCGGCCACTAGGTTTGCTCTATTAGTTAAAATTGGGACGGGTCTAGACCTCTAAAAGTCATGGTCCCCAGATTGCCCTCATAAGGATCTGATTCATGAATCTAGCCTCAAGTAAAGATAAACCCTCTCAATATGACTATTCCAAGATCTCATGTACAATTTGAGTGGTGAACCAACAAGTATCAGGGAGGCGTAAGACCTCTTCAATGACAATGTCGGAGCACCGCCTAATCCATGGGTTTTTGAGCAAGCTCGGGTATAGAGCTAAGAGTGTGTGCAATATGTGATAGTGATGTCTGTGAAGGGGGCATACAAACCTGTAACACTTAGAAAAAGAAAAGAAAAGACAAGAAAGACCTGCAAAACAAAAACATAGGTATATATAAAAATGGTTATAAGTCCTCTACCCTATTGTTAAAGAAAAGAAAGGAGGAGGAAATAAAAACATTGTTAGTGAAACATATACAAGAATAACATGAGTTAAAAAGTATGTACAACTAATTTTTCTCATTTAAATAAAAGGAAAACCCAAACAAAAAGGACAATCCAAACAAACATCACTAAAAGTAAAAAACATTTTTTAGTTTTGTCATTTAATTATTGTAAGGAAAAAAATAGCAAGATATAGCAATAAAAGGTAATACAAATAAGCTACAAGTTATTAAATATTTGCAAAACCAATTTTTTGGGGCTTGACTCTCTTAAAAGATCCCCAGTGGAGTCGCCATCTGTCACGACCAAAAAGGAAACTTGGTTTTCCTTTTAGAGAAAAAAACATGGAGTCGCCACCAACTTTATTTAATTTCGGGAAAGTTGGAAAACCCTTTAAGAAAAAGCTTTGGGTTCGGAAGTCGATTACGTCTAGGGAATGCATGGAGACTAAACCCCACGACACCCTATAACTTCCATAAAAAATGGTTACCCAAAATTAGTTGTGTAAATTATTAATAACTTTGAAAATATTTGTTTTACCCTGAAAATCGTTTAAAAAAAAACATCTTTAGTGGTGAAAATTTTTATTAAAAGGAAAAAAAAATCATTTTAGTTGTCAAATTTTTTATCATACCTAAATGAGGTTGAACATGACACATAAGTTCACAGGGCAACCTCAAAATCTAAAGGGTTGAACATGACACTTGTCATAGGGCAACCTAAGAAATAAGATTGTTTTAATTAAGTGATCATCTTCTATTTTTATGTAAAATAAATAATTTTACCTCTTGGAAATAGAACAGAAATGAAACGTAGAAATGAAACGTTTTACTAACTTATTCAATAAACAGAGACACAGAAACATCATGGTAAACAAAGACAAAGATGAAACATTTTACTAATTCATTCAGTTTACCCAAAAACGAAACATATAGCACTCATCATACCGACTCATTCAGTTTCAATATCCATGGATTCTCCTTTCGTCATAAACAGAGACACAAAAATAAGAATGTCAAGAGAAACTTATGAATAATATCAACAAAGAGAACAAAGATTACCAAATGAGAGCAGAATAACAATGATTTTGTTTTCTCCCGGTGGTAAGATTTCAAGATCAAAACTCTTACATTTCAATTTCACTGACTCTTTTAACTATCCCTTCTTCTGAAAATTTGGAACCACTCTAATGATAGAGAAGAGAAAAAAACTCAAATCCCTAATCTCTTTTCTCCACAAAGAAAATATCAGATAAAAATCTCTCTCTCCCTCTGTCTTCATCTCCTCTTCTATGATTTTTTCTCCCTGTCTTCGTTCTTTCCCCTTTTTATAGATAGAGAAGAGGGCTTCATGCTTCTTCTTACCCAGGCGCTTCAAGGTTGGTCTTCATGAAATCCGGAGCTTGGGTGGTTCTGAGCAGAAATCACGTGTGTCCGGATGGGGCGGCGCGAGCAGCAAAAAGGAGGTGATTTGATGTGAAGGTTGCGTGTTTGAAGAGAGATGGAGATGGGGTTTTGTATGATATGTAAGATGGGTTTTTTTAGGGTTAGGAGTGGGGCTGCTAGGTTAAAATGAGGGAGGATATGAGGAAGAAGAAGGACCAATGGGAAGAGGAGGCGCAGGGGCGGTTGGAGAATGGGAGGAGGAAAAGAGGTCTTGTCTGATATGTAAAATAGGGTTTTTTAGGGTTAGGATAAGTAACTCAATCTTCTTTCTTCTTTTCGCTGATTGTCCTTTTCTCCTTCTTTTCTTCGTCATTTCTTCATTATCTTCTTCTTCTTTTTTCTTTATTATTTAGCCTCCATCCTGAAAATAAAATTGTAGTGGATGGAACCTCCCTGTCCAACAGAAAGTTAGATATGCAAAATTAGATATGCACTGGACGGACCTCCTCGTCCAATAGAAGTTTAAACATGCAATGGACGAAACCTCCTCATCCAACATAAAATTAGATATGCAATGGACGGAACCTCCTCATCCAACAGAAAATTAAATATGCAATGGAAGACCTACTCGTCCAACAGAAAGTTAAGCATGCAATGGAAGACCTACTCGTCCAACAGAAACTTAAACATGCAATGGAATGGACGGGACCTCCCCGTCCAATAGCAAATTCAGTGCAATGGACGGGACCTCCCCGTCCAACAACAAATGCAATGTAATGGAAGACCTACTCGTCCAACAGAAACTTAAACATGCAATGGAATGGACGGGACCTCCCCGTCCAATAGCAAATGCAATATAATGGACTGGATCTCGCCGTCCAACAGCAAATGCAATGCACGGGACCTCCCCGTCCAATAGTAAATGCAATGGAATGGACGAGACCTCCCCGTCCAACAGCAAATGCAATTTAATGGACTGGACCTCGCCGTCCAATAGCAAATTCAATGGACGGGACCTCCTCGTCCAACAGCAAGTGCAATGTAATGGACTGGACCTTGCCGTTCAACAGCAAATGTAATGTAATGGTCTGGACCTCGTCGTCCAATAGAAAATGCAATGCAATGGACGAGACCTCCCCGTCGAATAGCAAATTAGTTATGAGCCTCCTCCTTTCTTCATCATTTTCTTTTTCTTCTTTCTCTCTTCTCTCTTTACAATATGCTAGAGAAAACTTCTAATCTCTTCAGACCAAAACTTTTTATTTATGGTGCTAGTGCTGACCCTCGAGACATTGACTATCCTCGCCTGAGAAAGGTATGTCCTGTACCCAAGCATTTTCTGGAACTATATCTTGCTCATGATCTAATATGTGTTAACATGAACAACTTATGAAAATAGGTAACCAACATCCATTTTCTCCTCAGACCCATTCTTTCTTTTGAAAAATAGGTCTCATTTCTTTCTTGCTCACTTTCATAACTTCATTTATTCTTCCTTAGTTTTTCCTCTTTAAAGTACTACTTTTTTTTTATAAACTTAAAGTATTACTTTTGTTCAACTTAATTTCTTCCAAAAATTTAACGCTTATGAAAATCTCATGAAGCCTATATGCAATCAGTAAAGTTCGTTTTGGTGTTTATGTTTATTAGGCCACATGCATTTCAGTAGTTTATTTCCATGTCGATCATGTGATAAGTTTATTTTATATATTAGATACATGTATGCTCCTTGGTATTGAAAGATGACGTAGCAGGCATACTTTTATGCACATCTCACACCTTTATGCTATTAGATGAGGTAGTACATCTTTTTTGAAACCCTAAGTACTCAATATATGGGTTCATCTGGGACAGTTGTATGGTCCACCCTAGTTGAATGCTGGAGGCGATGGAAGCGATGACAATCATTAACGCTCGTTTAGGTGTTTATGTTTATTAGGCCACACACATTTCAGTGGTTTATTTCCTTGTCGATCATGTGGTATATTTTATATATTAGCTAAATGTATGCTCCTTGGCATGGAAAGATGACGTAGAAGGCGTACTTTTATGCCTATCTCACACCTATATACTATCATATGAGGGAGTACATCTTTTTTGAGACCCCTAAGAACTCAATGAATGAGGTCATCAGAGATTGTTGTATGGACCACCATAGTTGAATGCCGGCGGCGATGGAGTTGTTTAAGGGGTTGTTTTTCTCTCCATTATTTTACTATCATCATCAAGTTATTAAAAAATATTGAGTATGATCACAGCTTTTTAATAATAAAAAAAATATAGTTGTGATTTGTTGTGCATGTGCATTAAATGATGAAACACGACTAGAAGTACAATGCGAAACAGCAAGGGGAATATCATTAAACCCCAATTGAGCATGTGAAATTGAGAATATTATTAAAAGTCAAGAAGTTATCAGCTTTTTCACAACTAGAAGTTGAATGCAAACTGTGCAAGGGGAATATCATTAAATTCATTTGAACATTAACACTAGAACAAGTCACTTGAGCAGATTCTACCAACCCCAATTCCTAATTTTATTGCTTTTAAGGAACACAAGATATGGCCACTATATGAGAGTGTTAATAAATGCTAAGGTAAAGGCATTTTTCTAACATTTTGTATCTGTCTCGCATCTCCTTTGCTAATATTTAAGGTACTCTGAAGTGCTTTATCAAGCAGTCCATAACTCTGGGGCTAGGGGTTGTTATTAGGAAGTCAATAGATAAGGTTATAAAAAAAGAATAATGATAGTAAGAAGAAAGAAACAAGAAGAAGGAATTTGATGAGGAGGAGATATTGCATGATATATTTTTCTATAAATAGGAAACCAACATCCATTTTCTCCTCAGACCCACTCTTTCATTTGAAAAATAGGTCTCATTTCTTTCTTGCTCACTTTCATAACTTCATTTCTTCTTCCTTAGTTTTTCCTCTTTGAAGTATTACTTTTATTCAACTTAATTTCTTCCAAAACATTAACACTTATGAAAATCCCATGAAGCCTATATGCAATTAGTAACGCTTGTTTTTGTGTTTATGTTTATGAGATCACACGCATTTCAGTGGTTTATTTCCTTGTCGATCATGTGGTAAGTTTATTTTATATACTAGATACATCTATGCTCCTTAGCATTGAAAGATGACGTAGCAGACATACTTTTATGCACATCTCACACCTATATGCTATCAGATGAGGGAGTACATCTTTTTGTGACCCCCAAGTACTCAGTGTATGTGGTCATCAAGGACTGCTGTATGGCCTACCCTAGTTGAATGCTGGCGGCGATGGAAGCGACGACAATCATTTTGATGGGGTTGTTTAAGGGGTTGTTTTTCTCTCCATTGTTTTACCATCATCATCAAGATATTAAAAGATATTGAGTATGATAATAATTTTTTAGAAATAAAAAAAATATAGCTGTGGTCTGTTGTGCATGTGCACTGAATGAGCAAACACGACTAGAAGTAGAATGTGAAACTGCAAGGGGAATATCATTAAACCCCAATTGAGCATGCGAAACTGATAATATCATTAAAATTTAACAAGTTATCAGTTTTTCACAACTAGAAGTAGAATGCAAACTGTGCAAGGGGAATATCATTAAATTCATTTGAACATTACCACTGGAACAGGTCACTTGAGCAGATTCTACAAACCTCAATTCCTAATTGTGTTACTTTTAAGGAACACCAGATAAGGCCACCACATGAGAATGTTAATAAATGTTAAGGCAAAGGCATTTTTCTAACATTTTGTATCTGTCTCGTATCTCCTTTGTTGCTATTTAAGGTACTATGAAGTGCTTTATCAAGCAGTCCAGAACTTTGGGGCTAGGGGCCGTTTTTAGGGGGTCAGTAGATAAGGGTATAAAAAAGAATAATGATAGTAAGAAGAAAGAAACAAGAAGAAGTAATTTGATGAGGATGAGAGATTGCATGATATCTTCTTCTATAAATAGGAAACAAACATCCATTTTCTCCACAGACTCACTCTTTCATTTGATAAATGGGTCTCATTTCTTTCTTTGCTCACTTTCATAACTTCATTTCTTCTTCCTTAGTTTTCCCTCTTTAAAGTATTACTTTTGTTCAATTTAATTTTTTCCAAAAAGTTAACACTTATTAAAATCCCATGAAGCCTATATGCAATCAGTAACGCTCGTTTTGGTGTTTATGTTTATTAGGTCACATGCATTTCAATAGTTTATTTCTTTGTCGATCATTTGGTAAGTGTATTTTATATATTGTATGCTCCTTGCATTGAAAGATGACTTAGCAGGCATATTTTTATGCACATCTCACACATATATGCTATCAGATGAGGGAGTACTTCTTTTTTGAGAACCCCAAATACTCAATGTATGGGGTCATCAGGTACTGTTGTATGGCCCACCCTAGTTGAAAGTCGGCGGCGATGGAAGCGACGACAATCATTAACGCTCGTTTTAGTGTTTATGTTTATTAGGTCACATGCATTTTAGTGGTTTATTTCCTTGTCGATCATGTAGTAAGTTTATTTTATATATTAGATACATGTATGCTCATTGGCATTGAAAGATGACATAGCAGGCACACTTTTATGCACATCTCATGTGATTACCGTGAAAATAAAAAAAAAAAAATCAAACAGTGTCCATCATCTTCACCTCATGGGTAAGCACTCCTACTGCATTATCTCCTTCATCTTTGTCCATCATCTCTTTCCTCAAAACCCTTCTTCCTCCATTTTCGTGTAATCTGGGAACTTCATTTTTGGAGCTTCATTTGTGTTGGATTTGAGCCAATAGATATTAGTGGGGAAATCACTCTCTTATGTTTTAGGACTTATGAAGGGATGCCAAACAACCTCTTGGATGCTCCAATTGAGCGGGGGGGGGGGGCGACATCTCCTCATCCCCAAAACCGAGTTGGCTCTATGGGTTGATAAGAGACCCAAAGGTGAGGGATTGTAGTATCCTCTTTACTTTGCTTTTATTTAATTTTACTTATTGATGTTAATTGAAAGGAGTATAAAGGCTATGATTGATGAGTTAAACCCTAGAAATTGGGGGGTGAAGAACTCCATTGATGGTGCTTGAGTTTTCTTGGTTGTAGGTGTTTTAAAAACTTGAAAATTTATATATTTCTCTTGGTGATTTAAAGTTGTATTTTGGTTATGAAAAACCCTTGACTTTGATGTTAAAATGTGTCATTTTTTAGGAAAAGTGTCGAAGTTTGACGTATGCAATGGAAGTACAGGAAATTTACCTTGATCTAAAGTATATGGTCGAAAGCCTTGTTTGAAAATAAATCAAGTTAAGAAACTCGAGTTTGAGTGACCAAGTGTTAGGGAGAAGCCCCAAACCCGAGTTCAACATGTTTCTTGATGAAACTTGTTTTTGTCCAAAATCTTGTCTAAACTTTAGATGGAAAACTGTATTAAACCACTTGATTAAAAATGCCTAAATTTTTTACATAGATACTATTGTGTATTAGCTTTCAAATGGCACTAGAATCAATTCATTTGGGTCTCTATATCCCGAGATATGCGCATTTGAGGTTAGACAATTCAGATCCAGTTACAGTAGAAAAATGCTTCTGCATAATGAGTTTCCAGGAGCTCCTATGATGACCAAAAATTCTAATCTTTTTACCACTTAAACCATTATGTCTTAACTTTATTTACCCACTGGAACCAGGTCAAAAGGGCTTTCGTAGCCCAAGTTATGTAACTCGAAAGTCAGGCTGTCAGAAGTGAACTCTGCATCACAAAGGTCAACTTTGAAACAAAATCTGTATTGATTCATGAATTCAAAAATTCTAAAACTTTTGTGGCATTTAAATGTGTCTTAGCTTTCATTTGAAACAATGTGAAAGGAGTTATGCAGTCAACAGTAACGGTTGTCAGAAACCTCCTGTTCTGCAAAATTATGCGAAGCAAGGCACAAATGAACATAATACTGGACATTATCCAGACCTCTAATATGTTTGATATTTCAAATATGAATGTCTTGATTATTTATCTTTTTTAATGAGGTACATCTCATGTCAATAGGAACTCCATATCACAAGTTACGCACAAGTTAGCGTTAGCTTTCCAAGTTGAATAGCATGAGAGTATAGTTTAAAGGAACCTTGTATATAATGCTTGGTTCATGTGGCTAACAAGTTTTCTAGATAAATATATTCATGTCTATGGTATCATACATGTTCCATCAATTGAGTTAATTTTTACATGTTAGATCACGATTTGCCCTTATTTTAGTACACTACTAAGTTTACCATTTTTCTAAGTGATTTATGATTTGGAATTAGTTCTCTTTGTGTGAAGACTTGAATTGATCTCACCTTGGGAAAAGTATTTGAGCTTGGTATAAATGTGTATGTAGTACTCTATTGGTTAGAATGAGACTTCTTGTGAGAAATGTGAAAGAGGAATAAATTCTAATGTTTCTGAACATGATTGAAAAAGGTTTAGATTTACATAATTCATAAATTTGTAAATCTTTTGTATGTCCTTGTTGTGCAAAGAGAGGATAACAATAGACAATTTGAGATCTTTGTTATGTCTGACAAGAGACAAATTATATACACACACATAGGTATATATGTGAATTAACTTGTGTCATTATTTTTGTATTATTGGATTATGCCTTAAACATAAATGTGAATGGTTGCAAATTATATTGACCATGACAATTACCCCTGGATTATGTGAAATGAGATAAACAATTGTTATGTTGGAGTTATAAATGAGATTAATGTTGGTTATGAGGTTGCAAAGACGCTTGTATATTGAGACATGATCTAGGCTCGATATCGAGTTTAATGCTAAGATATATATTGATGTTTGGGATATGATACAATCATCATGGGTTGAATTGTTAATGGTTGAATTGTCTAAATAATATGTGGAGATGGTTGATATACGTTCCTCATTGAGAATGGTTGCATTGTGAAAATATAGAACATTTGGGGTACGGATTGAAGGGATAAAGTATCCCTAGAGCATGAAAGTAGAATGGTGGTGGCATGGTGCCATGGTTATGAAAAGGAAAATGTTGTGGGCTTCAGACGCATGAGGATTTTGGAAATAATTGACTTATGATGGAAAATATAATCATCCCAATGAGGAATCCTCGTGGTTTAGTGTATGTTATCAGACTTTAGGACATGTAACTTTTTTATCTAGATATTATGTATATCGATCTGTTTTAATTGATGTTTAACTTTTTGATTGTTGATTTCTGTTTTAGAAGGGGTACCCCTCACTGAGTTTCATACTCACCCCTTTGTTTTAACCTTTTAGCCACAGGGCCTTCTTAAAGGAAAGAATTCAAGGATGCCCAATGACAGTTGTAGAAGATTTTGAAGTTGTGTTGTCGTAGAAATTTATAGACTAAATTGGGGTTTGATTGTTTATGTGACGTATGTAATGATGAAAGAATTTTCTTTTATTGGAAAAGGACAACTCTATTGTATATAATGGATCTTGTGAAACATTTTGAAAATTTATGTAAGGTGGCACCTAGTGTCACATTGTAATTATGGAAGAAGTTTCCAAGAAGAGGTTGATGCTAGGCTTCGAGGCTAAATAGACGACCTTAGCCCCGGCCGGTGATGGACGCCATATTTGGGTCGTGACATCTCACACCTATATGCTGTCAGGTGAGGGAGAACACTTTTTTGAGACCCCAGGTACTCAATGAATGGGGTCATCAGGGACTATTGTATGGCCTACCCTAGTTGAATGTCGCCAGTGATGGAGTTGTTTTTATGGGGTTGTTTAAGGGGTTGTTTTTCACTCCACTGTTTTACTATCATCATCAAGTTATTAAAAGATATCGAGTATGATAACAATTTTTTAGTAATAAAAAAAATATAGCCGTGGTCTGTTGTGCATGTGCACTAAATGAGCAAACACGACTAGAAGTAGAATGTGAAACTGTAAGGGGAATATCATTAAACCCCAACTGAGCATGCGAAACTGAGAATATCATTAAATTCATTTGAACATTACCACTGGAACAAGTCACTTGAGCAGATTCTACCAACTCCAATTCCTAATTTTATTGCTTTTAAGGAACATAAGATATGGCCACCATATGAGAATGTTAATAAATTTTAAGGCAAAGGCAGTTTTCTAACATTTTGCATCTGTCTTGCATCTCATTTGCTATTATTTAAGGTACTATGAAGTGCTTTATCAAGCAGTACAGAACTCTGGGGCTAGGGGCTGTTATTAGGGGGTCAATAGATAAGGTTATAAAAAAAGAATAATGATAGTAAGAAGAAATAAAAAAGAAGAATGAATTTGACGAGGAGGAGAGATTGCCTGATATCTTCTTCTATAAATTGGAAACCAACATCCATTTCCTCCTCAAACCCACTCTTTTATTTGAAAAATAGGTCTCATTTCTTTATTGCTCACTTTCATAATTTCATTTTATCCTTCCTTAGTTTTTCCACTTTAAAGTATTACTTTTGTTCAACTTAATTTCTTCCAAAAATTTAACACTTATGAAAATCCCGTGAAGCCTATATGTAATCAGTAACGCTCGTTTTTGTGTTTATGTTTATTAGGCCACACTCATTTCAGTGGTTTATTTCCTTGTCGATCATGTGGTAAGTTTATTTTGTATATTAGATACATGTATGCTCCTTGGCATTGAAAGATGACGTAGAAGGCATACTTTTAAGCCCATCTCACACGTATATTTTATCTGATGAGGGAGTACATCTTTTTTGAGACCCCCAAGTACTCAACGAATGAGGTCATCAGAGATTGCTGTATGACCCACCCTAGTTAAGTGTCGGCGGCGATGGAGTTGTTTTTATGGGGTTGTTTAAGGGGTTGTTTTTCTCTCCACTGTTTTACTATCATCATCAAGTTATTAAAAGATATTGAGTATGATAACAGGTTTTTAGTAATAAAAAAAATAGTTGTGGTCTGTTGTGCATGTGCACTAAATGATGAAACACGACTAGAAGTAGAATGCGAAACTGCGAGGGGAATATCATTAAACCCCATTTGAGCATGTGAAATTGTGAATATCATTAAAATTCAAGAAGTGATCAGTTTTTTCACAACTAGAAGTAGAATGCAAACTGTGCAAGGGGAATATCATTAAATTCATTTGAACATTACCACCGGAACAAGACACTTTAGCAGATTCTACCAACCCCAATTCCTAATTTTATTGATTTTAAGGAACACGGGATATGGCAACCATGTGAGAATGTTAATAAATGCTAAGGCAAAGGCAGTTTTCTAACATTTTGTATCTGTCTCGCATCTCCTTTGCTGCTATTTAAGTTACTATGAAATGCTTTATCAAGTAGTCCAGAACTCTGGGGCTAGGGGCTGTTATTAGGGGGTCAGTAGATAAGGTTATAAAAAAGAATAATGATAGTAAGAAGAAAGAAACAAGAAGAAGGAATTTGATGAGGAGGGGAGGTTGCATGATATCTTCTTCTATAAATAGGAAACCAACATCCATTTTCTCCTCAAACCCACTCTTTCATTTGAAAAATGGGTCTCATTTCTTTCTTTGCTCACTTTCATAACTTCATTTCTTCTTCCTTAGTTTTTTCTCTTTAAAGTATTACTTTTGTTCAACTTAATTTCTTCCAAAAAGTTAACACTTATGAAATTCCCATGAAGTCTATATACAATCAGCGACGCTCGTTTTCTCTAGTATACCGTTACTAAGGGTGTCCATGAATCTGGGTAGACCTACGAACACGATTAATCCCACCCAACTCAGATTTTGTAGGTTGGTTCGGGTGAGTTGGGTTAAGTACTGTACAAGACAGTTGCATACTATTTTTTCATGAGATATAAAAAAATGAGAGTTGAACTAAAATTTGAAGTTCAAATCAGGAATGAAATTTGTTGATATGTTCTCATCGGTTTCCTTGGATGCTATGTTTGTCTTGTCTTAATCTGTTTTTGACCATTTGAAGAGGAACCTTATTTAAATTTTGTTCTAGATTCAAGAATAGATTGGAAGAGAATTCCAGACCCATTCTTTGTTTCTACTATTCCTTTTGAGCTGTCAAACCGCCCAAGAGTTCTGTGTTGCTTGCTCAATTGTAAGAGTTGAGAATATATAATAGGGAAAAATGGAAAATAGCATAATTTAATCTTTATATATCTTAATATATTTTTATTTATTTTTTCTTATTCTGCACTGCTAATCCGAGTATTTCAAAGAGGGTCTTCCTGAGGGCCCTTCCGTCAGATCCATTGAATAAAAATAAATCCCAAACAAAGCCCAACACCATTCCTTCGGGACACAACCGCTCAGCTCAATTTGTTAATAGATAAATTTGTTTTTCCCCAGTAACACCTATACAATATTTCTAATGTGCACGTACGATTTGTGTGTTAGTTTTCTAATAGAAGACATCAACAATTTTTTTCTGTCAGCCAATGTGGTGATTACCTGCACACAAACGTATACATAGTACAAGATATGTACAATGTATATTTATCAAGAAATAGATAGGTATCATTAGAGTCCAGTAAAAAAAAAAGATAAGTATCATTAGAGAGCAAAAAAAAAAAGGTATCATTCACTTAAATAACTGGATTTAATTATAATGTTATTAGCGTTAAAAAAATTTATACTACGAAGTACGAATGAATCGTATATTATTATATCATTTAAAAAAATATTTCTATAATAACACATTAAAAATTATATATAAAATAATATATGATTAATTGATAATATAAAAAACTTTATAATAACAATATGTTAATATATAGATAGCATAAAAAGAAAAAATAGAACATGTAGAATTTCACGATCCAGCTATATTCTCTAGAAACGCGAAATTTTCCCGTCAAAGGTACTCTCCTGCCATATTTGACTAGTATCTTCTGTGTGGAAAGATTCTTCCAGCTTCCCTCCAAATATAGGTATACTTTCCTACTTGTTTCTTCAGTTGGTGGGTATGTGGGAAAATAATTGTTTGTCTAGCTAGTCGTCCTTATGGTAAACTAATCAACCCTTTTCATCAAGGATAAAATTTTACGAGTTAGGCATAGACGTACTCAGGCTTATTAACTTCATAAGTGTTAGATCTATAAGTTAATATAAGGATAATCAGTTGACACTGCAAGAATAGAGTGGAACACCAATCTGTATGCATGCTAGCACCCACTAAAATGAGTGAATAAATAATTAGCAAGCGCATACTTAAAACCATCTGAACCATATCACAACCTTTGGGAATTATGGGGAGATGGCGAAACTTGAACGGGTTGCGGTAAAATGCATGAAATGAAAATTATATATTATATATATCACCTTCCCAGTACGCACACAGAGAAAATTCAAGATCACCAAAGTCTAATTTTAATATGCTATCAAACTATGGGATATACATCCAATAAGTGCGGCTGAATTAGTATGCAGACTGAGCTTGACGGGGGATTTAAGTTTAAATCCCACCGAACACATTTTTTTGGAGGGGCGAAGAATCTTAACTGTGACTAAGCATATCTATAAGCTTGTGAGATACTGCATGGACCCACCGGGGAGTCAAAAACCCTAATTATGGTGAGTTCCTATAAAAAAAAACTATGGGATATAATAGGTGCCAAATATTGAAAGTTTTATTTCCAAGACCGAAATAGGAAATGTGTACCCGTAAATAATAATCTTGCAATATTGATTTACATATTAATATTAATTGTGAATAGGGGTTGATACATCTGGTCAAGTCTTTTGAGTTCGATTCTTGAATCTCCCATATTGATAGACAATATATAAATTCTACTATAAATCATCATTGAGGATTGTGATATTCTCTAACCTTATAAGGAGGTGTGCCTTCCCCCGATCTATGTTTCTTTCACCAAAAAAATTTACACATTAATTCAAAAAACAGAAATGCAACTAAGCTGGAATGCTAGATGATGAGAGCTTTGAGAAATACCAAAAAAATCATGATAATACTTGCCTTAAATACATATGGAACTTTTTTTTTTGGACAAAAAATACATATGGAACTTGGACACCAAGAAACTCATTTTAAAATAATCTCAAAAATTAGGCTTTCCTGTTCCATTTTTTTCTATTTACATTCGTTAGATCCAGTGGAGAATATGAGGACCATAACATCAAGATTCAAATATGTGGAACCGGAATTATGTTAAATGATTAAATCAATGAAATGAAACAAGAACAACGTGGAAGAACATGATCCCAAAATTAGTTAAATATTTTACAAAATATTGTTACAGCAACCTATTACAAAATTTATCCATAACCCAAAAATAAAAATCTGATTAAAGAAAAGAATTGTTTAATTTCCTCCTTATTCTTGTGTCTGTATATCATATGCTGCTACAGAATCAAATTTATATGAGTCAACAAGCAATAGAATTTTCATTATTATCCCAATAATACCCCAGGAACGTCTTTGCTGCATCCAAGCTAGGGAAATACGTAGGTTCAAGGAATATCTGACTCAACGAGTCACCCGAGTCAAACCGGTTCCCGTTGGCCTCCGCGCTCCCCATCACCACCGTCACCACCTGCTTGTACGCGTAGAAGAACCTCTTCATCGCCGCCTCAATCGCCTGCATCGCCTGAAGCAAATGAACCTTCTCGAACCCACTCCTCTTATCCACGTACACCTTCATCGCCGCTTCCACGATCCCTGGCCCACCCTTCGGATCCACCTTCACCTCCAATATCTCCGGCACCTTCTGCTTCAGATCCTTACACATCTTCGCCACCTCCACCAGCTCCTTCGACCGAAAGCAAAACGGCGACGTTTCGCCGCACGATCGAACGACAAGCTGCTTCTTCAGCCTCAAGAAATCTTCCGGATCTATCATCAGGTGAACATCCTCGATCTCCGTCAGAAGCTTCCAGATCCGCTCCACCGCGTAACAGTCAACCGCAGCCTTCTCGAACCTTCGGCCGCCGATCGCGTCGTTGACTCTCTCCAGCAACACGTGCGAGACGCGTGACCACGACTCCGCGATCTGGTTCGTCGCGTGAAGCGAACGGTTCTCGTAGCCTTCGACGTGATCGTACGGCGTCGTTACCAGCGAGTGCACCTCGTTCGGGTTGCAAACGGCGTCATACTGGAGGATGGGTTTTCCGGCGAGGTTTGCTTCGCCCAGACCTAGCGTGTACGGACACCTGCTCATCTCTCGTTCCAAGGAGGAAAGGATTCTCTGCGCCACGTCCCTGGATTTGTGCCACGTGGCGAGCCGTGAGAGGAAGCTAGACTCGCTGTAGCTTCTGCTATTGCCGAAACCGTTGACATCGGTAACCGGTGCCGTGCCACGTGTCTCCGGGGTTAGCTCCTCGTCTTCGCAGAGCATGGCGATGATTTGGACCTGAGCCGTGGCAAGCGACTCGAGCCTGCGGGTCCACTCGCGCCGGTTCACGTAGGGTCTGGGGTCAGACAAAACGGTCGAGATGAACCGGAACGTTATCTCGAGGGCATGCAGTGCGGGTTTTAAAACGGGCTCGTTGGTCCAATTGGGGAAGTGGTTGGAAGCCCAAAGCTTTCTGAGGTGAGGGAGGTTAAGGTAGTTGTCGTACGCGGCGCAAAGTTGAGACGACGCAGCAGAGATGTCGTTTGAGCGGGGTGGTTGCAAAGTGGGTAAGGAGAGTACAGTGGGCATTGGTTTATCGTTGAGGGAGAGTTTGGGGGAGTTGGGGGATACGTTGGAGTTGACCATCTTTGATTTCCAGTCCAAATCTACCATTTTGAGAAGCTAAATTTTGTGAAAGAATGAAGAGTAAGAATAGTGGTGATATTTGAGAGAGGAAGGAAGATAAAAGGGGGTATTTATATGGGGATGAGTGGGGTTGTAAAATTTGAAGAGGAAAAGGAAATTAAAGACGTGTGGACTGGGGATGGCAAGAAATGTGAATGAGGCAAACGGCACATACCAAGAACGAGGAATTTGAAAGTCGCGGCGGTACATGAATATTGATTTTAAATTTCAAAACGCAATTTAAAGTAATTTTGTGGAAATAAAAAATGGTTTTTTTCTTATATATGGGGGGTCATATTATTATGTATTTACAATTAAACTAAATAAATAAATATGTGATGGAGGAGAATGGGGAAATTTGAAGAATCACATGGGGCTTATCCAGAACGTCACCTAACATAAAAAGACAAGAAAGGGAAGTTGAAGGACAATGGTGTTATCCTTGTTTGGAATCCAAAAATTAAATAGTGGAGTCGTTGAAGTTGGACCTTCTACGCGTTGGAAGCTACTCTGCTGTTTCAGTTTCTTATCCTTTATTATAAGCCTTGTGGGTGGGAATGTGGCCAATCACTTCACGCCTGCTGTACTTTGGTTCTCAGGGTCTGTTTGTTTGAGCTTCCACCCAACGCCAACGGCGAAATCCTTCGTCCCAAGGCTCCCCAACGGCCTTTTTTCGCTCAACTCCCGAGTGTTCTTCAATGCAGTTGGAAATGCTATTTTGGGATTTTCAACTATAAAACAAACATACACTCAATTGTTGGGTTTTCGGCTTATACCCACTCAAATAGAGTAAATAATCAATTTGTTTCTTGAAATTGTATGGTCGTATAAACTCGGTTCCTGAAATTTACGAAATTCCAAAAAGGTCATCGAAACTGTAAAACGTTAATCAGGTTAGTCCCTCCGTTAGTCAGGGTTGACTGACGCCGTTAACGGTACTGAGGTGGCACGTTAAGTGCCCATGTGGCTGCCATGTCATCCTTCCATGTCAGAAGGTCATAGTACCCGCTAATTTCAAGGACCAAATTGACACAGGGATCAAATTGACACTTAATTTTTTTTAAATACCTAACATCTCTCTTCTTGTTCCCCAACTTCTCTGCTTTGTCTATCTCACTCTCTCTGCTCTTCGTCTGTCTCTCAATCTCTCTCTCGCTTTCTGCTACTGCAACTCCACAAAAGTGATGTTGATGGGTGGTGGTTCACCATTACCATACTCAAGACAAACCAAGAAAGCCACAAGCCCCTCTTGATCGAGTAGCTCTAGGGTTAATGGGGTAGAAATTCACAACCCCTTAACTTTGTTTTGCTGCAAGCTCCACCACAGGAAAGAGTGCAGAGGGTAAGTTACCAGTTGCAGGGACTGAGTTGATTTTATAATTACATTGTCAGGGACGAATTTGATTTTAAGTGAAATAAATCAGGGACTTATTTGACACTAAAAGGTGCAACTCCTAATGTGCAACTCCTAATATCCATGACAAAGCTGAAACTGTACTTAAATTAAGCACCAAAAGGTGTCCAAGATCCAAAATTAACATCCCAAATATCCAAAACAAACTAAAGAAAACTTCCAAAATAAACATCCAAACTAACCAATGATTCCTAAACATCCAATGCCACATCCATTGTACTAAATCATCCAAAATGGTTTATTAAACAAAAAAAAACATCTATAATGTGCAAGTATATCATTGTACTAAATTATCGAAAATGGTCTTGACTTCATGGTTTCCTTGGACGCATCTGTGGCAGCCCCGGAGTTGGAATGAAAGACATAAACTGAGGTTGACCTCTCCTGGATCCAGTTGGTGGTGTTGGAAGTTGGACCATGATAGACCGTGCAGCTGGAATTGGTGGAGGTGAAAGTGTAGCTTGGAGCTGGTGCTGATGGGCCCCTGACTGGGGTTGCCTTTTGTACTAGTTGTATAAGAGGACCTCTTATACCATATCTCTTTGCCTTCGGATGGTGAATTCGAAAACATAATGTCAAATAAGTCCCTGGTTTATTTCACTTAAAATCAAATTCGCCCCTGACAATGTAATTATAAAATCAACTCAGTCCCTGCAACTGGTAACTTACCCTCTGCACTTTTTCCTGTGGTGGAGCTTGCAACTATGGTGGATGAGCTTGCACTTAAGCTGGAGTCCTAGAGATTCGTAACACAACTCTCCTCTCACAGTTGCAAAACAAAGCTAAGGGGTTGGGGATTTCTACCCCATTAACCCAAGAGCTACTCGACCAATTAAGAGGGGCTTGTGGCTTTCCTAGTTTGTCTTGAGTATGGTAATGGTGAACCACCACCCATCGACATCACTTTTGTGGAGCTGCAGTAGCAGAGAGCGAGAGTGAGAGAGAGAGACAGACGGAGAGCAGAGAGATTGAGAGAGACAAAGCAGAGAGGTCAGGGAAGAAGAAGAGAGACGTTAGGTATTTCCAAAAAATGAGTGTCAATTTGATCCCTGAAATTAGCGGGTACTGTGTGACCCTCTAACGTGGAATGATGACATGGCAGCCACATGGGCACTTAACGTGCCACCTCAGCACCGTTAACAGCTTCAGTCAACCCTGACTAACGGAGAGACGAACCTAATTAACGTTTTACAGTTTTGAGGACCTTTTTGGAATTTCATAAATTTCGGGGACCAAATTTATACGACCTTATAGTTTCAGTGACAAAATTGGCTATTTACTCCACTCAAATATCATTTGCAAAATCTTGTAGGTCTAATAACAAAAATGCTTCTTTTTTTCGTCCAAGTTTTCCAAATTCTTATACACGAGCCAGGCTGTTTCATCCCAACAGCAAATGATTGGGTACTGAAACTCGAAAAAAATTGATAACGTTAAACATGAGAGATAACAAAGTTAAAAAAAGCATTCTAAAATTATACATAGGATTCAAAACTTATTGGCCACTGTAAAAAAGAAAAACACTTATTGACCACTTTTTTGTTTTGTTATTTGTACACGAAAAGGATACAGAATCATAGGCAAATTCTAGGGTGAGAGATGTACCCAAGTCTCTCACCATGAGAGAGCCCTCTTTTGAAAAAAATAAATTATTTTTCAGTCATTTTCTCTCTCACTCCTTCTCTCCTCCTTCCCCACCCCTCCAACTCCCCCACCGCTGGTCCTCCTTCGACCTCTCTCCCTCTAGTTACCTCCGCCGCCGCAACAACCACCACCACCAGTTTTCATCTCCCTTTAATAAGACACAAGCACAAGAACACTCACCACGGTAGATATGGCAGATGTGGCAGAATCGATCCCACGCACAGAGGGCTTGCGGATGATGGTGATGGTTATCTTCGAAGCAAACACGCTCCACAAGGGTTCATCTTGGGTCACCGCGTGCCCAGAACTGGGTTTGTCGGGTCGGAGTATGGGAGTCGATTACCATGTAGATCTGACATCCCTTCACCTCCTTGTTTCTGTTTTCGCCGCCACGAGATGTTAACAGAACCGAGTTTGTCGGGTCGGGCTTGTAATAGGATTGGAGGAGGTCACGACGGAGAGAGAGGGAAGGACCGGAGTGGCGCTCGATGTCGTGGCGGAGCTGATCTTCGAGGTTGTGCGTCGCACTCGGAGTAGTGATCAATGGGGTTTCTCTTCAAGGTCGTGGCGAAGTATGATGTTGATGGTGGTGGTTGCCGCCGTGGACAACGACGCGACCATGAGGGATGGTGGTCGGGAACTTGAATGGTGGATAGCTCCTTCTTCCATGGCAGATTTGATTTGAAAGAGAAACAAAAATAGTTCTGCGTTTTTCTTAAAAACAAATAGAAGAAGTCAGATCTGCGTTTGGGAGATGCACGACGGTTCTGGGCATTTGGGAGCGACGAAACTAGTTGCGTGGTAGCAGGACCAGACTGGTCGAGAAAGGGTGCTGGTGGGGGTGGGGGAGGGGGGAGGAGACATAGAGGCAGAGAAAAGGGAATGGGTAATTTTTTTAATTAAAATAAGGCAGGGACTCAAAAATAATTTTTTTCCTTTCAAAAAAGGGCTCACTCATGGTAAGCAACTTGTGAAGGTTGCTCACCCTAGAAGCACCCCAGAATCATAATATCAACATAGAGGCGGGTAATACAAATAAAATTGACAAAAAATTTGTCAATTTTATTTGTATTACCCGCCTCTATGTTGATATTATGATTCTGGGCTCCTTCTAGGAATTTGTTTAATGCAAAAAATATTAAATTAATCAATTCATATATTCATCTTTGATGTATAAAAATTAAATAATAACACAATCAACATTCTTATAATAATTTATACATCCCAATTATAAACTTTGTTTTTACGATTTTTCTAACCTGTATAACCTTGTACCCTATAAGGATCATTAATTGCCCAATTTTTTTCCTTATTAATTACTCACTTTCCTTTTGTTTTATAGATTCACCTTCATGTAATCTCTCTATCCACAAAATAGGAAAGTAAAGTAACCGATAAGGAAAAAAGTGAGAAATTGATGATCCTTATTAAAAATCCTTCTTGTTTAAAAGAAAAAAAACCGTTGTTTTTATCTTACAGAGAATGTTAATCACTGCTCTAAGGACATTGATTAAGAAATCAAGAATAGAAAAAAATATATTAGAAATTGTTGTATTTAAAATCTTGAACAGTGATATAGTTATATTTCCAATAAAAATTTTCTGGTTTAAGAATCCTTAACCAATGTCCTTCGGGCACTGGTTAGCATAACCCAAAAAAAGATTTATCCTAAAAAAATTATAACATGAAAAATTAAAAGGAAGGAATGCTTACCAACATGTGGTTGGTTCAAATGGTAACAGGCTTGGACCCCTTAAGCAAGTGGCCAGGGGTTCGATCCCTGGTTATTGCGTTGGAGAAAACCTGGTTGAGAGAGGTCAACCCTTCAATGTCGTCCAGTACCACGAGGGATTAGAAGGAATGATTGTCCCATTTGAGAGTCGGGTCAGGCCCAGGCTCCACGAAGACTTACGTGGAACCTTCACATATATCACGAAAAGAAGTCTCTACGTTCGAACCAACCCATATATATTTATCATCCATGGAGGGTTTCGTCGGTGAACCAAATTATTGTTTAGTGCTAAAATAAAGCTATATCCCAAGAAGATTAGTTGGACACAAGTTGATAAAATAAATGGAGTAAAGCGAAACAAGCCTGAGGAAATTGATAGGTTGCTGTTATTTGTTAACCACTTTTAGCTCCGTTTGGCTTTTACTAATAATTTGAAAATGATGGTTGTAGTGTGTAGGATACAAATTTAAGCTGTCACAATGTAGACGAAGAGGACTCTAGTTTCAGAGGTTGCCTCCTCCTTAATATTGAGCATTCATATAACATAATACAACATATTAGCAGGGTTGTCGAACCGAATAAAGGGAAAAAAAATCACAACAAAAAGTACTATTAAAACTGAATAATTTTGGAATTCTTTTGATTTTTTTAAAACATTTGTATTGAATTAACTTTCGGTTTTAAATTTTACAACTGATTAAATATAATCTAAACTGATCAACATTATAATATTTAATTCATTTTTTACTTATAGTATGTGATAACTTTTATTCAACTCAACTCAATCAAGTTTTTATATGGTCCATAGACTCCGATGCTACTTTCTTCCTTTATTCATCTGCATTTTCTTTTTAATCATAGCCTGATAATGATAAAATATGTAACTTTTCCCCACTGGGGCGTAGGATACAATAGTGTACTTGGAATGTCATAATCTTACTATTCATTCATTTTCTTGTAATTCTAGGTTGATTTATTTGAAAGGGGTGGAAAACATAATCCAAACTATTACATGTCAGATTTAAGGTTTTTTTTTTTTATCAAAATGGGTTCCTTTTAGAAATTATTTATCAATTTAGGGTTATTCTGAAACTATTTATCATCGGAGGTCCTTTTGGACATGTCGCATATTTTTTTTTTCCACTCTGACGGATCAGAGGTGCCAGTCAGACTGGCGTCTTCAAAGATGCCAGTCTGACTGGCACTTGGTGCCTACCAGTTTAAAAAAAAAAAAAAAAACCTGCCCTACAGTGTCATGTGGCACATTGCAGGGGAGGCGCCACTGCGGATGGCGCCTTCAAAGGCACGATGGCGCCTCTCCTTCAAAGGCCTTCTATGTTGATTTATTTGAAAGGGGTGGAAAACAGAATCGAAACTATTACATGTCAGATTTAAGGGTTTTTTTTTTACCAAAATGAGTTCCTTTTAGAAATTATTTATCAATTTATGGTTATTCTGAAACTATTTATCAATGGAGGGTCCTTTTGGACACGTCGTATATTTTTTTTCCACTCTGACGGATCAAAGGTGTCAGTCTGACTGGCACTTGGTGCCTACCAGTTTAAAAAAAAAAAAGACAAAACCTGCCCTACAGTGCCATGTGGCACACTGCAGGGGCACCTCCGCTGCAGTGCGGCACATGGTACTGCAGGCCACCCCCACCCCCACCCCAACCCAAAAACTAAAAAAACCAAAGACGCCAGTCCCCTAAAGTCTTTGAAGCAGAGCCCCACCCACCCCTCCACATAATCCCTCCCCTCAGGATAGTTCCTCCTCTATAAATAGGTATAAGTAGGAAATTTTATTTACTACTTGTGATATTATTTGTTACTTGTTATTAGTTTTTTTTTTATAGCCACTTGTTGTTTTAAATAGATACTTTATCATTAATGTCATCGTTACTCCCTATACTTATAATATAATTTTTTTTGTAGCGGTGTTCCTTTAAAATTGCTGGTGACTTTATTTTAATTCTTATAAGGTAAATTTTTTCTTTACTACTGTAATAATTGATGAATATTTATTGGTATAAATTGTTATTGCTATTATTTTTTATGCCTCCTGTGATATTATTTGTTACTCATTATTACCGGATTTTTTTTTATTGCCTCTTGTTGTTTTTATTCGTATAATTTTTTTTGTAGCACTGTTCCTTTAAAATTGCAGGTGACTTTCTTTTAATTCTTAGAATGTAATTTTTTTTACAACTGTAATAATTGATGAATATTTATTGATATAAATTGTTATTGCTATTATTTTTTTTATGCCTCCTGTGATATTATTTGATACTCGTTATTACGGGATTTTTTTATTGCCTCTTGTTGTTTTAAATAGATATTTTATCATTAACGTCATCGTTACTCCCTATACTTATAGTATAAATTTTTTTTGTAGCGTTGTTCCTTTAAAATTGCTGGTGACTTTATTTTAATTCTTATAAGATAAATTTTTTTTTTACTACTGTAATAATTGATGAATATTTATTGGTGTAAATTGTTATTGCTATTATTTTTTTATGCCTCCTGTGGTATTATTTGCTACTCATTATTACGGGATTTTTTTATTGCCTCTTATAATATTATTTGCTACTTTCTTTTAATTATTAAGTTTATTTTTTTTATTATAATATAACAGTAATATTACTTTTATTAGTATCAGTATTTATTATTAATAATTGGTAATTAATTTTATTTTGTAATGTTATTATTAATAGTGATATTATTTTGTTATATTAATGTTATTTTTAAGTTTACATATTTAATATTAAATATGATGTTAATATTATTAATACCATTATTTGTATTTGTTGTTGTGTATTTTTAATATTGTTATTATTAGAAATTGTAAATTTATGGGTTATTTTTACATATTTGATATTATTGTAGGGCACACGTCATGAGCCAAGTTGCAGTATTTGTATACTCGAACGGGAGAGTCTTCGATGGACCAGAAGGAATTACATTCGAAGGGGACCAAGAAATTGTGCAAATAAAACATTGTATCCGGTACGAGCGTTTGAAGGTAAAGATTCACTCGAAGTTGAGGCTGCAACCAAACCAATCAGTTTCAAAAATTGTGATAACATATATGATATGTGGCAACCCGACGAAATATATTCTTGTTGAAATTGCTGATGATCAAGATGTGGAGTGCATGCTGAATGGTTTAATCCAAAATCCCTGGATGTCGACACTTGAGTTGTACGTTGATGTTAATGTTGCGGGCACTTCCGCATTCCCCGTGCCGTCATTTGGTAGTAATTTCGAAAATGAAATGTGCTTAGGTAAACCTTGGGTCAAATGCAGATGACGAAGATGAAGATTGGGCAAGCGAGATGGAGGATGAGTCAGATGAAGATGATATACCAACATCAGGTTCATTGGACACCGAGGAGGAGGTTGAACAGGGTTCCAACATAGTTTTGTCGGCATTGGCGTCACCTGGAATTGTTGCAGCTCCGGTTTCATCGATGGCTCCTGGTGGTTTTTTTCAGCATCAAGCTGGTTGATTTCCTCCAACAATTAATAATTTTATTCCGACATCATTATTATTAATTTTTATTTGTATAAATATTATTATTTTTACTCTAATTGGCAATTTATTCATTTTTACTCACTTATAGGTCAATCACATGGTGCATTTTTCAACTTATCCCCCCATTATAATTATATAAACTGGGACCATCCTGATCAGGAGATAGAATTTGAAGGCGTAGATGTTCCGGGATCGTGGAAAGTGGGTCGGGAATTGTATGTTGGCTTGCGATTTGATACTAAACAGGCGGTTCAAATGGCTGTTAAACGTTATTCCATGAATGTTCATCAGGATTTCAAAGTTGTTGAATCTAAATCAACCAAGTATTATGTCCAGTGCTCAAATCATTTGACAGGATGCCCAAGGAGGCTGAGGGCTATCTTGTCGAAAAAGTCACTAAAGTGGGAGGTTACAAGGTGGGGTGGTCAACATAATTGTGTGAATCAGATGTTGTCGCAAGACCACACAAAGCTGGATTCTAACTTCGTATGCTCGTGCATACTAGGTACGATGATTACTAGTATGATAATTATTTTTATTGTTAATTCCAAGTGTAATCTAACTTTATATTTAAATCGACTTCCTAGGTATGGTCCGAGAAGCGCCATCGGTGACTATCGCTTTGATACGCGAAAGAATTCTAAGTACTTACAGGTACAAGATATCTTACAGAAAAGCATGGAAAGCCAAACAAAAGGCCATGGTGAATGTATTTGGAGATTGGGATGGATCATATGCCATGCTACCTAGGTGGTTACAACATATGCAGTTGTTTTCACCATATTCATTTTACAAGATCGAGACCAACCTATATGTGGTGGGCAACCGTGTGAACAACCAATATCGCACGTTTCATCATGTTTTCTGGACGTTTAGACAATGTTGTGATGCATTTAATCACTGCAAACCAATAATACAGGTTGACGGCACATTTCTGTATGGTATGTATCGTGGCACACTGTTCTGCCACATCACAGGATGGAAACATTCATTTACTGCCGCTTGCTTTTGCTGTTGTGGAAGGAGAAACTTTAGATGCGTGGTCTTGGTTTTTGGGATTGATCCGGGAACATGTTACCAATAAGACCGATATATGTCTGATCTTCGATTGGCACCAAAGCATTAAATCGACCGTTTTGAATCCTCACCTAGGTTGGCAGCCTCCAAATGCTTATCATGTATACTGTATTCGACATATTGCCAGTAATTTCAACCAGAGAAATCCCAAGTAATTTCGACATATCATGTATACTTATCATGCTTATCTAGGTATGTCTTTTTCAAACAACACAATTTTTGTATTTATGTTTTCTTTAATAATATGGTGACCTAAATAAGTTAACGTTTTTGTATAGGGTACATCGCATGCACGATAAACTTCGATCGGAAGCTTGAGAAATTCCGTGAAACCAGTCCTGAAATACAAAGGTGGATTGATGGCATTAGGAAGGAGAAATGGTCACTGGCTTATGATGATGGTGGTCGTCGATTTGGACACATGACAACCAATTTGTCTGAATGCGTGAATAAAATTTTAAAGGGTGCTAGGAATCTGCCAATCACCGCTTTGGTTAAGTGTTCATATGGTAGGATCGTCGAGTATTTTGTTCAGTGGAATGCGGAAGCAAGAGGCAAGCTTAGTTCTGGCCACTGATATTCTGACAAGGCAATGAAGAAGCTCTTGAAACATCAAGAAGATGCTTCTACGCATCAGGTCCGCCGATATGACACCCAGAATCTATGATTCGAGGTCGAAGAGGCTTTCAATCCGGTCACTGATAAGCCTCTGGCTCATCTAGTTTTATGGCTAGTATGACCAGGGTTTTGTGCAAATTATATCCTCTTTTCACCCAAATTAGATTAGATTGTCCTCAAGCAAGGTTTTGAGTCTCTAAGGTAGTTTTAGGTTAAATTAGCCAGTTTTGAGTCAAATAATGCACTTATAGCTATTTCTTTGTTTTCAGGTTAAGTAGAAGTTGAGAGAATAAAGAAACAGGGGATTCGCCTCGCGAGAGTTTTTCTTGCCTCGCGAACATGAAAGCCAGCAGAACAATGAAAATGACATCCTCTCTGGTTCGCCCCACGAACAGCACCTCGCCTCGCGACCCTGAAGGATGACTGTTCCAGAAATATGCAAGCTCTCGGGGTCGCCTCGCGAATAACTTCTTCGCCTCGCGATAATGGAAGTCAGAAAGCATCACGGTTGGCCCCTGATGTTCATAACGGGCGTAATAAGAAGACTCTTCAGTTCTTCGCCCCGCGAGAAGACCAAACGTTGCTGACTCTTCATGATATTCGCCTCGCGAATGATGGCTTGCCTTGCGAGTGGGCTAAATTTCTGAATAAGTATAAAAGGTTGTTCTGGGCAGATCGAAAGGACTTTTGCTTCTCCATTGTTCTGTTTACATTTTTTTTCTGTGTGCTTTCGTTTTTTTCATGGAGAACTAAGTTTCTAGGATTAATCTATTGTAATCGATTTCCACTACACTTGAGGTTCTTGTATTTCCTGTTTTGTATGCTTTTCCCTTTTCAATGCCATGCTTTATATTTCTGTTTGCTTAATTCAGGAGTATATTGTGTTGTGTTGATTTATTTTCGGTGATATTATGTTCCTATAATTAATCGCGTCTGCTTAATTCGCGTGTGTACGTTTCGTGTTCGCTTAGTTCACGAAGGGCTTAACCCCGTTTGCTTAATTCGGGAATAGGGCCATGTCTGGGTATAGTGGTTTCGCTTGTAAATTGTTGCTACAACCGGGAGGGGATTAGAATCTGCTTAGGGCTTGGAAATTGCATGAACCTATGATAGTTGGGAAATCGAGAACAATAGATTAATTGTTTTTAGCTATTTGACAATATCTTTGAATTGCCTTGTTTCATTGCTCTGTTATTATTTTGTTTTCTTATTTGCATCCCAATCCAACCCCCCAAAACTGATTTTTATGATAAATAACACTTCAAGAGTCCTTGTGAGACGACATCCGAGTTGTCGCCCTAAACTACAGTTTTAAAACCCGCTCGTTCTTTTTGGCGCGTGCGCGACAGCACGACCAAAAATTGGCGCCGTTGCGGGGGACTCTTATTTGTTATTTTTCCATTTTTTTTTTCTTTCTTTTATTTTCGTTGTTGTTTTGAATTGGTCTGGCTACTAGGTCCAATTGCCCTGAATTGTGTGATTTTGATCCAGAAATTGAAAGAACACTGCACACACTCCGTAGAGAATTTCGGGCCAGCACTAGTAGTGATTCTAATTCCAAAACTGTTTTTGACACTATGGGTGACCAAAGGACATTAAGATAGCTTGCTGCCCCTGATGTTAACTATAATGGATTGTGCATTGAATATTCTGGTGCTGTTACTCCTTTTGAATTAAAATCTGGTCTAATCCATTTGTTGCCACGGTTTAATGGCCTTGCAGGTGAGGACCCACACAAGCATCTGAAGGAATTTCAGGTTGTCTGCTCCACAACCTTGAGACCAGAGGGAGTAACTGAAGATCACATTAAGCTGAGAGCCTTCCCGTTTTCACTACAGGGCGCTGTAAAGGATTGGCTGTTATATCTTCCGCCAAATTCCATTACCACTTGGAACGATTTGAAGAGGCTTTTCTTAGAGAAATACTTTCCTGCTTCCAGAGCTGCATCAATTAGGAAGGAAATATGTGGAATCAGACAGGGAAATGAGTCATTAGCTGAGTATTGGGAGAGATTCAAGCAGTTGATATACAGTTGCCCCCAGCATCAGATTTCTGAATAGCTTCTTATCCAGTACTTTTATGAAGGTTTACTGCCGATGGATAGGAATATTTTGGATGCTGCTAGTGGGGGAGCACTTGTTGATAAGACTCCAGCTGCTGCCAAGCAACTCATTGAAAATATGTCACTGAATTCCCAGCAGTTTACTACCAAGGGAAATTCTGTTGAGACAAGAGGTGTGCACGAGGTCCATAGCTCTTCTTCCAACCAGGCCCTTGAGGATAGAATGGATAGGCTCACTGCCTTGGTAGAGAAAATGGCAATGGATAGGTTTCAGCCGGCAAAGTTGTGTGGCATGTGCAGTTCTCCAGAGCGCCCATATGAGGCATGCCCTATTCTGAATGAAGAGTCAAGTACTGATTTGCCTCAAGCTTATTGATGTCGCGCCGCGGAAGCGGCGCGCGCGTGCGATTCCGGCAAGTGTACCGGACTGCCGTCAAGTAATAAAAGATATCGAACCCACAGAGACTGTGTTCCCGAATCACAATTAATTTCGAATCGATTGAATCTGAACTGTATGAAAGGGTTTTGTAAAAAGGGTTTTTGAATTTGATAAACAAACAGAAAACAAATGTTTTTGGGGTTTTCGATTTAAATGGATTCCTAGGGATTTGGGTTACCTTTGAGGTTGTTTATGTTGCTAATCTGATTTACCTTTGTTGATTACCGAAATTGCCTTGAAGGCGAGTTTATCCTCTGATAGCTTAAGCTCCCTCTCGGGTTACAAAAGCCGTGCCCAATTGACCCGACCCCTACTCTCGTGGTAGTCGATCCCGGATTGGACCCTTTGCGTTCGTGACAACTCGTTGCTCCTCGAGGGACGGCTTCTAACTCTCGTGATTTCAGTCCCAAGTCTGACTTCTATAGGTCCGACACCTAAGTTCACCGCTAGGTTCCTCCTTATAATGTCTAAGTCATGCAAATAATCTAAGTTCACCGCTAGGTTCCTCCTTAGATCATCCACATCTCACAAACCAGTGGCCGCCGGGCTTTACGAGTGAAATACCCTAGAAATCCTAAGTTCACCGCTAGGTTCCTCCTTAGAACGTCTACGTCACGCAAATAAGCGGTTGCCGAAATTTATGAGTGATTAACACACTAGAAATCAGATCTAAAGCAAATCGTAATTAACAAAGAGTTTACATCAAATTTACATCATAAACAAACTTGGGCAGAGCCCTAATCCCTAGAAACTAAGCTACTACTCACGCCTTGCCATGGAGATGACAAGCATGATTACAAATAGCATGAAAATACAAAAATCAGAGAAGAGAAGAGAAGAGGAGAAGAGAGATCTAAGCCTAGAGTCCTAGTTGTTATGGATCATCCACTGTCCAATGTGTTGTATATTCTGTATCTGATGCCTTGGTCCATATTTATAGAAATGGGGAAGTTAGAGTCCCAAACCAACTCAAAATCTGATCTATTTCGGTTTCTTCAGGTCCAAGTAATGCGCGTCACGGCCGTGATGGCCATCACGGCCAGGCCGTGACGGTCTCTCGCTCGGAAGTTGTGCAAAATCCGGTCATTCGCGACGCGAATATCTTGCTCGCGACGCGAGCCTCTGTTTTGGCCCGTGAAGAATTTCACGGCTGGGCGTGATGTGCTCTCGACTTGTGGTGGTTTTGGGTCACGGCCGTGATGGCTATCACGGCCGGTGATGTGCACTCGACTTGACCTTTCTTCTTTTCGCTTTTGCTCGATCATGGCCGTGATGGGCTCTGTTTGGCTCATTTTCTTCAGTTTTAAAGCTCCATCTTCATCCAAACTTCATCATGGTTGATCTTGAGCAATTTACCCTTTATATCTGCAAAACAACACACGAAAACCGCCTTACCCGTTCCAAAGGAAAATTAACCTAAAATCTAATAAAAATATGCCTAAACTACATGAAAATGCATGCAAAATGATGGACAAAGATGAGGTGGAATCACACTCATCACTTATGCAGTCCATCCTTATAATCAAGGCAGCAGTCAGAACCGATACAGCACTCCAGACCTCTCCACAAATAGGTACCATCCCAATTGCAGGAATCATCCTAATCTGCGGTATGGGAACTCATCCCAACAACAACCAATGGCAGCACCACAGAATCCTCCCCAATTGACTACTTCTGCACCTTCTGGACCTTCCCTAGAGGATATGATCAAGCAAATGGCTGCAAATAACCTCCGATTTTGCAGCGAGGTTGGGCCAGTCTCGGCGAAATGAAGATGCTAGCATTCAAGATTTGAGGACACAGATTGGACAGCTTGCCACATCCATAAACAACTTACAGCAAGCTCAAGGATCCAGTCAACTTCCGGCACAACGAGTGATAAATCCCAATGCCTCCAATCCTAATGTGAGTGCCATATCTCTGAGATCTGGAAGAGTTGTTGAGGCAACCTCTGAGGAAAAGGAAGAAACTTTGGAGGTAACTCCTGAGCCTACTGTTGATGTTGAAGCTGAAAAGGTGTGCATTCCACCGATCCCCTTCTCACACAGAGTTCAGAAAAATAAGAAGATTGGTGGTGAAGATAAGGAGAAGGAAATTCTTGATGTTTTCAGAAAGGTGGCTGTAAATATTCCGCTGTTGGATGTGATCAAGCAAGTGCCCAAGTATGCAAAATTTCTCAAGGATCTATGCACCAACAAGAGGAAGTTGAAGAATAATGAGAGGGTTGATTTGGTAAGAAATGTTTCAGCTCTTATCCAGTCCAAGCCTGCACCTGAAAGAGTTGCTGTTATAGCCCCTACTCAGGCATTACCTCAGAAGTGCAAGGATCCAGGCACATTTACTATTCCATGAACTATTGGGGATAGAAGATTTGAAAATTGCATGCTGGATTTGGGAGCCTCCATAAATGTCATGCCCACATCTATTTTTAATAACCTTGATCTTGGGCCCTTGCAGTATACAGGTCTCACCATCCAGTTGGCCAACAGGACCAGTGCCCGCCCCATGGGAATGGTAGAAGATGTGCTGGTGCAAGTTGATGATTTGATCTTCCCTACTGACTTCTACATCCTAGACATGGCAGGAGAGACACATTCCAGTAGATCACCTATAATCTTGGGCAGACCATTCATGAAGACATCCAAGACTAAGATTGATGTGAATGACGGGACTATGTCTATGGAGTTTGGTGATATTGTGGCAAAGTTCAACATCTTTGATGCTATGAAACACCCCCTGGAGGAGCACTCTGTTTTCCAATTAGAATTGCTTTCTGAGATCATTGATGATACCCATGAGGACCTTGTTTCAGTTTTCCATTTATTTCTGGTTTTGATGATTTATATTCATGTACTAACTGTACTGACACTAACCCGTGTGCTGTTTGTGCTAAGTTTCTTGATTCAACTTTGCAAGGTGATAGTGATAGTGATAGTGAGAGTGAAGATGTCTGTTCAGCAGAAGTCCTTGACATCCTGGCTACTCCCAATGTACCATCCGTTGAGCAGCCACCATCCCTAGAGCTCAAGCCACTCCCTGGGAACCTGAAGTATGCCTACCTGGAGACGAATGAAAAACTTCCGGTCATCATTTCCTCCAGTCTTGACTCTGACCAGGAAGCTAAGCTTTTAGAGGTTCTGAAGAAGCACAAGAAGGCTATTGGTTGGACCTTAGCTGACATTCCAGGAATTAGCCCTTCCAGATGTATGCACAGAATTCTATTGGAGAATGGAGCTAAACCAGTAAGGCAGGCCCAAAGGCGGCTAAACCCATTGATTCTGGATGTGGTGAAGAAAGAGGTGACTAAACTTCTGCAGGCATGTATTATATACCCCATCTCTGATAGTACTTGGGTAAGTCCGGTGCAAGTTGTACCCAAAAAGTCCGGTCTCACAGTAGTTAGAAATGATAATAATGAGCTTGTACCTACTAGAGTCCAGAATAGTCAAGTAGTCCGTATAGATTATAGGAAGTTGAACCAGGCCACCGAAAGGATCATTTTCCTTTGCCATTCATAGATCAAATCTTTGGATCGGCTGGCTGGTAAATCTCATTACTTGCTTTCTTGATGGCTTTTCCGGTATTTCCAGATCCATATTGCCCCGAGGATCGGGAAAAGACCACCTTCACGTGCCCTTCCGACGCGTTTGCCTATAGGAGGATGCCATTTGGCCTTTGTAATGCTCCTGGCACCTTCCAAAGATGCATGCTTAGCATTTTTACTGAATTTATTGAAAATTGCATGGAGGTGTTCATGGATGACTTCACTATATATGGCTCCTCATTTGATGCATGTCTGCATAGTCTGAGTTTAGTTCTAGAAAGATGCATCGAGACTGATCTGATTTTGAACTATGAAAAATGTCACTTTATGGTAGAGCAGGGGATTGTTTTGGGTCATGTAATTTCTAAGGAAGGTATTTCAGTAGATCCTGCAAAAATTGATGTGATTTCTTCATTGCCTTACCCATCTTGCGTACGCGAGATCCGTTCTTTTCTTGGCCATGCAGGTTTCTACAGGCGCTTTATTAAGGACTTCAGCAAGATAGCTCTGCCATTGTCAAACCTGCTGAAGAATGACGCCATGTTTCAGTTTGATGAAAATTACAAGAAGGCATTTGACTACCTGAAAAGAGCATTGACCTCTACCCCCATCATCCAGCCCCCAGACTGGACACTCCCTTTTGAACTCATGTGTGATGCTTCCAATTTTGCTGTGGGAGCGGTTCTGGCACAAAGAGTGGGCAAGGTTGCCCATGTCATTCACTATGCTTCTAGGACATTAGATGTTGCACAATCAAATTACACCACCACTGAGAAAGAACTGCTAGCTGTTGTATTTGCACTTGATAAGTTTAGGTCATATTTGCTAGGTTCTAGGGTTATTGTTTTCACTGACCATGCAGCCCACGAAGTACAGTTAAAGAAACCAGAAGCTAAGCCAAGACTGATCCGGTGGATGCTTTTGCTCCAAGAGTTCAATGTGGAGATAAAAGACAAGAGTGGAGCTGAAAATTTGGTAGCCGATCACTTGAGCCGAATAGTAAGCGATGAGGATCCTTCTCCCATCCAAGATGACTTCCCTGATGAGAGACTTCTACATCTGTATGGGGTAACCCCCTGGTTTGCTGACATAGTTAACTTTATTGTTGCTGGTGTTGTTCCTGCAGGTACAAGTAGATCCAAGTTCGACAAGCTCAGGAGCGATGCAAAGTACTATGTGTGGGATGATCCGTACCTTTGGAAGTTTTGCAGTGATCAGGTGATTCGGAGGTGTGTCCCCGATCATGAAACAGAGTCCATCTTGCACTTTTCATATGCCTCAAGTTGGAGGACATTTTGGACCACAGAGGACGGCAAGAAAAGTCCTGGATTCTGGGTTTTACTGGCCCACAATTTTTAGAGATGCCTATGAGGTTTACAGAAATTGCAAGGAATGTCAAACAGCGGGCCCTGCCATCACTCGTAGGAGTGAGATGCCTCAGCAGCCCATGCTCTTTTGTGAGGTTTTTTATGTGTGGGGGATTGATTTTATGGGTCCTTTCCCTGCTTCTTTTGGTTTTCTGTATATTCTTTTGGCTGTTGACTATGTTTCAAAGTGGGTGGAAGCCATCCCCACTAGGACTAACGATGCTAAAGTTGTTTTCAAATTTGTTAGGTCCAACATTTTTTGCAGGTTTGGCATACCTAGGGCTATCATCAGTGACCAAGGCACTCACTTCTCGCAATGAGAACCATGGAAGCCTTACTCAGAAAATATGGGGTTGTGCATAGAGTTTCCACTGCTTATCATCCCCATACCAATGGCTAGGCTGCGTTATCAAACAGGGAGATCAAGCAGATTCTAGAGAAGATGGTGCAGCCGAACAGAAAGGAATGGAGCCGCCGTCTGGAAGACGCACTGTGGGCTCGAGAGGACCGCTTTCAAGACACCAATAGGAATGTCCCCCTTCAGGCTTGTATTTGGTAAAGCATGTCACCTCCCTGTGGAAGTTGAGCATCGTGCATATTGGGCAGTCAAGTGCTGTAACATGGACATGAAGAAAGCTAGTGTTGAAAGGAAACTACAGCTGCAGCAACTTGAGGAGCTTAGGCTAGAAGCCTATGAAAGCTCCAGGATTTATAAAGAGAAAACAAAACTGTTTCATGATAGGAGGATTGCTAGGAAAGAATTTTTGTGGGCGAGAAAGTCTTCTTTGTTTAATTCACTTTGAAATTGATGGCTGGGAAACTTAGGTCCAAATGGGATGGCCCCTTTATTGTTACTAACGTTTTTCCTTATGGTGCAGTAGAGATTCAAAGTGCAGGTACCAACAAGACCTTCAAGGTTAACAGGCGGAGGTGAAGCCATTCCATGGTGTGGATGCTGGTGACCCTGCGGATGCTAATGTTGAGGAGCTCTCCTTGGAAGCTCCCAACTACACTGACACTTGATCAGGGAGTACCATTTCCTTTTCCTCACTCTGATTTTATAGTTCTTTTGTTCATTGGGGACAATGTATGTTTTAAGTGTGGGGGAGGGAACTAGTTGTAGTTTTGTTTATCTTGTTTTTTTTTCCTTTTCTTTTAATAAAGCTCCTGAATAATCTGAGAAGCTCAGGAGTTGTGTTAAGTCTTTTGTTGGCAAGTTTGCTGGATTTTGATTGACTTTGCACAGATTGATTGCATGATTGATGTGATGATTCCCCTAGGTTGAACAATTTCTGGAAAAAAATTTAAAGTGATCCCCATGTGATTGAAAACTGAACTTTGAGATTTTGTCGTGATGACATGATTTATGATAAGTTTGGGGTGATAGGAAGCACACACCAGGGATAGAATCTCTGTCAAACAATTTGCATGAATGTCCAGGTGAGGTTTTGAGCCTCCAACATGTTTTTGACTATGAGAATCACTTTCAAGTTGCACTTTCCTGAATTTGCTTGAATCTCTTTATGGTTTGCATGATTATGTGTTTGCTTCAGATGATTTAGGTATTTTCTTTGTAAATAACTACTTAGCCTAAAAATAATCCATCCCTAATGCATGCTTCCTTAGTTAGCCCCATTGAGCCTGATTAGCTGTTAATTCTTGATGACCTAATGTTATAAGCTAAAATCTGGAAAACCATGTTAACCCGATCTTAGGATTAGGAGAGCATGGAATCTTAGAAAGAGAATGGGTGCAAGAAACTAAGTTTGGGGTGGCTGCAAGGTGTAATATGTTGTTTGGGATTGAAAAAAAAAATACGATAAAAAGGTTGGAGCCAAGGGCTTGTAAAAAAAAAATGAAAAAATGAAAAAATGAAAAAAAAAGAAAAAAAGAGAAAAAAAAAAAAGAAAAGTGTAAAAATGTTTAAAAAAATAAAAGTATTAGAAGAAAAAAAGAAATGGCTGTAGTCACCCAAGGCAAAAAGATGAATGAGAAAAGGAACTTGAGTGGAATTCTAATGTTTTGAAGTGTTTCATGCTCTCTTAGTTCCTAGGGTCTTCAGCCTAGTACCTTTGTATATCCTACCCTTAGCCAGGCCCCATTACAACCCATAAAAGACCTTTTGATGTTGCTTGCATGTTTTCTGTGGGAATCATTGGGAGATGAAAATCAAATTTATGGGAAGTGAAATTGAGTGCAATGTTGATAGCCTGACACAAACTGAGCGATTGAGTGAACACTAAATGCCCTTGTGAGGAAGGCAGTTGTTTGAAATTGGTGATCTCCCTCTTGTGTGTAACCCGGATCCCCTGCTTAGATTGATGATTGTTTGAATGATGAAATTCTCAATTGTTTAGAATGAATGATTGTGGGGATTGCTTTGCTTGAAGGGGGGGGGGGGGACATTGAAGAAAACTGTTTTGATGAAACTGCTTGAATTTGTGCAAGGTTGATTGAATCTTTTAAGCTTTCCAGGTCTTGAGTCTTTTTGATTTTTGAGTCTTAGTTTGCTTGGGGACAAGCAAAGTTTAAGTTTGGGGTATTTTGATAAGCTTCTGGCTCATCTAGTTTTATGGCTAGCATGACCAGGGTTTTGTGCAAATTATATCCTATTTTCACCCAAATTAGATTAGATTGTCCTCAAGCAAGGTTTTGAGTCTCTAAGGTAGTTTTAGGTTAAATTAGCCAGTTTTGAGTCAAATAATGCACTTATAGCTATTTCTTTGTTTTCAGGTTAAGTAGAAGTTGAGAGAATAAAGAAACAGGGGATTCGCCTCGCGAGAGTTTTTCTCGCCTCGCGAACATGAAAGCCAACAGAACAGTGAAAATGACATCCTCTCTGGTTCGCCCCGCGAACAGCACCTCGCCTCGCGACCCTGAAGGATGACTGTTCCAGAAATATGCAAGCTCTCAGGGTCGCCTCGTGAATAACTTCTTCGCCTCGCGATAATGGAAGTCAGAAAGCATCACGGTTGGCCCCTGATGTTCATAACGGGCGTAATAAGAAGACTCTTCAGTTATTCGCCCCGCGAGAAGACCAAACGTTGCTGACTCTTCATGATATTCGCCTCGCGAATGATGGCTCGCCTCGCGAGTGGGCTAAATTTCTGAAGAAGTATAAAAGGCTGTTCTGGGCAGATTGAAAGGACTTTTGCTTCTCCATTGTTCTGTTTACATTTTTTTCTGTGTGCTTTCATTTTTTTCATGGAGAACCAAGTTTCTAGGATTAATCTATTGTAATCGATTTCCACTACACTTGAGGTTCTTGTATTTCCTGTTTTGTATGCTTTTCCCTTTTCAATGCCATGCTTTATATTTCTGTTTGCTTAATTCAGGAGTATATTGTGTTGTGTTGATTTATTTTCGGTGATATTATGTTCCTATAATTAATCGCGTCTGCTTAATTCGCGTGTGTACGTTTCGTGTTCGCTTAGTTCACGAAGGGCTTAACCCCGTTTGCTTAATTCGGGAATAGGGACATGTATCTGTATAGTGGTTTCGCTTGTAAATTGTTGCTACAACCGGGAGGGGATTAGAATCTGGTTAGGGCTTGGAAATTGCATGAACCTATGATAGTTGGGAAATCGAGAACAATAGATTAATCGTTTTTAGCTATTTCACAATCTCTTTGAATTGCCTTGTTTTATTGCTCTGTTATTATTTTGTTTTCTTATTTGCATCCCAATCCAACCCCCCAAAAAACTGATTTTTGTGATAAATAACACTTTAAGAGTTCTTGTGAGACGACATCCGAGTTGTCGCCCTAAACTACAGTTTTAAAACCCGCTCGTTCTTTTTGGCGCGTGCGCGACAGCGCGACCAGTCACCCAGAGAGGGGGTCGCTGTTGGAGGGTTAACTTACAAACTAAATATTGTCAGTGTGGAAAATTTCAAGCATATCATTTGCCATGTTCACATGTCATTGCTGCTTGTGCGGCCATGATGCTCGACCATGATCTGTATGTCAACGATGTTTACAAATGGCACAATATCATTAATGTTTAGGCTGCCCAGTGGTTTCCAATCGGAAATGAGGAAGAAATTCCCGAGATACAACAGCCTTGGACCTTAGTTCTGGATGCGTCGATGCTACGCCCGAAAGGAAGACCCAAGTCAACCCGCATTCGTAATGAGATGGACTGGGTAGAGTCACAACCGACCCAACGATGTGGATTGTGTAGGTCTCAGGGTCATAACCGGCGCCACTGCCCTCAACGAGCTGGAGGATCAGGAAGTGGAGGAGTTGGTATGGAAGAAAATATTTAGATTATACCCTATTATGTATGATTTCCAATGCTTTGTTTTGCCATAGTCAAATGTTACAGCATATAATTAGTATGTTTTGTTATAATAATAAATGGCTATAATTTCAAGACGAAATAAATATATAACGAAACAAGATATCAAGTTACTCCACTAATTACAAAATTGGTATAAATGTCCGTTAGGTATAAAATATCAATTAGATAATATTCTACATAATTACAATGCAACTGTAAGGTGACTACTGAGCGTGATCACCATCATGCTGAAAGGGAGACAAGATGCACTGTCGTTGTTTACCCCGAGCCTCACGACGTGGATTTCTTTTGACATTGGGCTCAACTTGAATTGGCTCTTCACTTGCTGAGCTAGAGTCTAAAACAGCGGAGAAGTCGACATTCAAGTCAATACCCATACCAACGTATCCAGGAGAGTATATTGGGGTGTTTTGTATTTGCTCAATCATGGGATTGGGTGCTCCTGGTGTGTTAGCAGTCGGGTGATATGCGGGTGGTGTGAAGAACAAATTGGGTGAATTTGGAGGCGTAGGGGAATGAGTATGCATGGACGATGAGGAATGGGCAAGCATGGACGATGGTCCTGCCATGTCAGTATGAAACGTTGGAGCGGGTTCCTGTGAAAAGTCATGACCCTGGGTGGGCGCATAATAATATCCTTCTCCACGTCCCGGCATAGGCGGTGTGTAGAAATTATGTTGTTCCAGACGCTGTCTTCTCCTACCAAGAGACTGACCCTCCACTATTACTGCTGGCACGCGTGCGAACGGAGGAATCGGTTCCACGGCTTGTGTGAGAGGTACAGCTGAGACAGTAGGTATAATGATGCTATCCGCCTCATCCGATGATGCCATAATAGCCGCAAGCTCTTGATTAAGTTCACCAAACGTGAACTCTGGTTGACCCTCGAGAGTACTTAAGTAGTACAATCTCTCCATCCCATCAGCCTATAGCAAGGTTAATAACTGTTATCAATAATTTATCAAAATATAATTCAACCAAAAAACAATATGCTGGGAAACCAAAACGTTGTCGAATATCCTCTGAGTGCACCTTCCCTGCCAACCCATCGTCGTGTCCTACGCAAGTACCACCGTATATACTCTGATTGCTTATTTAGGAGACCAATCTGTGGTTGATTATGACAAATCACCTTCATGTGTCTATCATTCCAGAAACTAATGTCATTATCCAAGATGAGTGGCCAATTCTCATATTGTTTGCCCCTAAGTGATAGATCATGGCGATTTTCTGGTTGGGAATGTTCATTGGGTATATGTTGCTGCAGGCCGAATTGACGCATCACACGATCTGGTTGAACCCACTCGACAATGTTGAAGCATATCAAAGGAAGAACAACCCTCCATAAGTACATGGCTTCTAGACAGACCATGGGTAGTGTTGGCATCATCATGTCGTCGTATGGACACTAGATTATCTACCAACAAGGAACAAAATAATGCAATTACATTCATAAGATAGAAACAACATAAATAATACAAAACATTCCTAATTTTTATTTAAATTAAAAATTTATACTTACATCGCGATGCTTCATTTTGTCAAATCGGTCACGATAATACGTCAGGTGATGCATCTTCCTGTTATAAGTAACCCCCGAACGCCACCTATCATTGTTTTAAAAAAGGATTATCAGATCAAGTATAGGCTACAAACAAAGAGGGCATTACGAATTTTACATGCTACTTACCGTGTACCGTATGGTGTACCAAAATCTCGTTGGTCAATCATGAGTCATGGAGCAATGGAAGGCATCCTTTCCCATGCCCATATTTGAACCAACGGCATGAACCTGCAAATCTCATTCTTTTCATAATTCGTAGTCTTGCACAACTCTCGATACAAGTAACCCAATACAGTCGAACCCCAGCTATACTAACCCGTTACTTCAAAATTCTCTAATAGTGGAAGATATCTCAGTGTACATGTGAACCGGAGGGATCCGGGAGCAATAGGTTTCCTATCAACCTGAGTATATACGCTCGTGTATATACAACCCTCCACCATTGACTATCCTCCCATTGAGAGAAGTGCCCAAAATGATCTTCCAGCCACTTTAACTTTATTCTTGAATCTTTCATGTCAAAATCGCTAGGAACTCTGCCTAGCATTTCACCGACATATTGCTTCCAATGTATATGAGTTGCACCAATAACAACGGGACCGTTAATGAGTGGTCCACAGAGAATAGCAACATCCTGCACTGTGATGGTGCATTCTCCCCACGGCATGTGAAAGGTATGTGTCTCGGGTCTCCATCGCTCAACGAGTGCAGTAATCAAATTATGATCAAACTGGGTTATATTTACTTGGGCTACCCCCAAGAAACCGGCTATTTGAAGATGAGCTTTGATAGACTCTGGGAGATCCATAACAGTAGGATTAAATGCCAGTCCACGTCGAGCTCTAAGAACTCGATCGGGTGATCCATTCCATACGTGTCGGGAAACATGCTTTTCTTGCAGGTTCAATAGTGAATCATCCACCGGGCCGGGGTTTACCCATCGTACCCCTGATTGTGAGCTAGATGATGCTATATCTATCACCTGACATTAAAAAAATATTACAGTTATATAGATTATATAATAAAATCTATTGAGTTGTATAATTAAGGAAAATTATAGTATCAATTTAGCCCCAATAAATACTGACATTAATGATAAATTTAATTAAAGTATCTATTTAAAACAACAAGAGGCAATAAAAAAAATCCCGTAATAACGAGTAGCAAATAATATCACAGGAGGCATAAAAAAATAATAGCAATAACAATTTACACCAATAAATATTCATAAATTATTACAGTAGTAAAAAAAAAAATTTACCTTATAAGAATTAAAATAAAGTTACCGGCAATTTTAAAGGAACAACGCTAAAAAAAATATATATATACTATAAGTATAGGGAGTAATGATGACATTAATAATAAAGCATCTATTTAAAACAACAAGAGGCAATAAAAAAAATCCCGTAATAACGAGTAGCAAATAATATCACAGGAGGCATAAAAAAATAATAGTAATAACAATTTACATCGATAAATATTCATCAATTATTACAATAGTAAAAAAAATTACCTTATAAGAATTAAAATAAAGTCACCGGTAATTTTAAAGGGACACCGCTACAAAAAAAATTATACTATAGTATAGGGAGTAACGATAACATTAATGATAAAGTATCTATTTAAAACAACAAAAGACAATAAAAAAAATATCCTAATAACAAGTAACAAATAATATCACAAGTAGTAAATAAAATTTCCTACTTATACCTATTTATAGAGGAGGAACTGTCTTGAGGGGAGGGATTATGTGAGGGAGGGAGGCGCCTGCAGCCTTCGTTTGGTTTTTTTTTTTTTTTTGGGGGGGGGGGGCAAAGGTGCAGTGGTGCCTCCCTTGTAGTGCGCCACGTGGCACTACAGGGCATGTTTTGTCCTTTTTTTTAAAAAAAAAAAACTGGTAGGTGCCAGTTTGACTGTAAACTGGCGTTTTTGATTCGTCAGAGTGAAAAAAAAACAAAATATGTCATGTGTCCAAAAGGACCCCCATTAATAAATAGTTTCAAAATAACCCTAAATTGGTAAATAGTTTCTAAAAGAAACCCAGTTTAGTCAAAAAAAAGCCTAGATTTAAGTAGGAGAAATGTGAAAACAAAGTGGGGGATAATTAATATCATCATTTGAAGTTAGTCCAGTTTCAGCTGAAGGCAATTTAGAGCCAAATTATGTTAGTTCCACAAGTTGAGCTAAAAACACTTCACTCTAATCAACCTAATTTAGATAGTTTTCTCTTTCATTTGCTGGTTAAGGTTTCCTTCAATTACTTACTGCTGCTTCATTTTAATTATTTATTGTTTTCACATCTCTACAAGACTACATCCACTGCAGCGCAGCGCAGCGCCGCAAAAACAACTGTATGCCGACAAACCAGCTTTGTTGGTTTGTAGAATTAAACAAACCGTTTTTATTATTCAGATTTTCTCAAACAAATAAACTCCAACAATTTAATCTATCAATATTCGTGTCTCCACGGCACTATAGATTTTTTTTTGGTGCTCCGTTTGTGAATTTAATTTAAGAAAATGTTAACTTATGCTCCCGAGGAATCAAAGAAAGAAGGTTTATATAAAAAATTGATATATTTAATATTTTGGAAAGTGAAATATTTAGGGTTCGTCTGATTTGCTTATTGTTTCCTGTTTATATTTTCTATTTTTAAAAATAATTATAACAAAAATAATTATAAAATTATCACATTGTTTTTATTTTATTTCTTGTTTTCAAGGATTTATACAGGAAAAATTAAATTTTTTTTCATTGTTTCCTATATAAATCTCCGGAAACTGAAAATAAAATGAAAATAGTGTGATGATTTTACAATTATTTTTGTTGTAATTATTTTTGAAAATAAGAAATGAAAACGTGAATTTGGAAACCCTATTTATTTTGTTTCCAGATTCCTGTTTTAAAAAATAATTATAATTTTTTTAAAAACATGATACATAATAAAAATAAGTTGATAATTTTATAATTATTTTTTAAAACATAAAACTCAAAATAAACAAACAAGTCTTTAGTTTTTTTTAATAAAAAATTATTTTTCTTGATTTTTAATTAATACCCTAGTTAAGATGAGATTTTAATTTAATCCTCTTGAGTCCAAACTCCTCCCAACGATGTGGTGGATGACGTTGAGGTGACAGAGAGAAGATGACTATCCTTCTCTCTTTTGCATTTTTTTGTCGTTAGGTATGGGGCTTTCTACCATTCCCATTCCTATTATCCACTCATCCAACTGACCCCGTCCCTGTTTAGGCTTAGACACGTAGCGTGGTGAGCACGTACTGCTCCCACCCTGACCCGCAAGAAAATAAACATCAAAGACTCCTTTAATTTATCTTTAAGTTTTTTAATCCAGGGTATTGATTAATAAAATCCTTTAACTTATTTGGGTCTTATTAATGAATATCTTAAGAATATTAATTAAAAAATTTACTCAAAAAGAAATTTGTATTAAAAACTTAAATATAATATTTTTAAAAATATTAAATATATCATTTTTTCATATAAAGTTTATTTTTTAGAATCCTTAGATAATACCTAAAAAAACACTAATTAGCATTCTTCTCCTTATTTCATCTTCACGTGGATAATAAAGTTTAAAGGAAATGGAAAAAAAAAAAGGGATGGATGAATGTATTTGATTGACTTACATGGGAGTCACTGAGTGGTGCGTCAGGTGTGTGTTTCGGCATATGCTGGTTTGCAGCCAAACAGACAAGTTTTTGTGGGGTCAGCCGTCAAGGGATCTAATGTGATATTGTGTAATCCATATGGCAAAAATGAGGAATTACCTATAAATACCAATACAAAATATTGTCCTAAATTCATGTCATATTTTCTGTCACCTTTTTATTTTATGAATAAAAAACATTTATCAGGTAACTGTATTTTTTAATAAAATAAATAAATAATGATTCATACTTATTACTAGTATTTTTTGTTTTTGGTAAACTAATTCATACTTATTATATTCTAATTAAATAAGACATGATTTAGCGCAGAGGTGGGATCATATTAATTGTTCCCGGAGTACTCGTGAATTGTTTATAGTAATTATTTATATAAATTAATTATTAATAAATATAGTTTGTAGTATTTTGTAATTTTATAAAAAAGAGTACTCCATACGCAAATCATAATAGATCTTCATCTTGTTGCCATTCCTATCCTTGTGGCCAGCGCTACTATCGTTTTTGCTTTCTGAAAAATTAAAACAAATCAGAGAGTTGGTTTAGATTTAAAAAAAAATATTACCAATATGTTGATTTAAGTAGAAGGAGCTTGGATTTATTAAGTACATGGTTCTAATTAAAATCGATCTTTCGATACATATGTGTGAAAATAATATATATATATATATATATATATATATATATATATATATATATAAAGAAGGGTCCCACTTTAATGTTTGACCATATTTTAGAAGATCAATCTCCTAACTATTAAGATGGGATAATCATAATTGTATGCGAATAAATAAAAAAAGAATTAAAACAAATGTGGGATAGAAATTAGGGCCCTAAAGTGGAGGATAATCTATTCCTAGCTTATAAAAAAAAATCTATTCCATTGTAGATAATGACTTGGTGACGGTAGAAGACCCATTAAAAAGGAAAAAGGAAAAAGGAAAAGAAGAAACAAGAAAAAGAGAGAGAGATGTAGCAGCAGATAGGGCAGAATCCGAGGCTCCGGTAAAGGATAATTTAGCATTGCATTACATATATTTGGGTTTAAAAGAATATTAGAAAGGGGGAAAAAGCAGGAGAAGATAAAAGAAAAGAAGACAGCGGCATGCACTTGTTCTATTGCCACTTCCATCGATACTGGATGTATGGTGCCAAAAAAGTTGGGTCATCTAAAACTTTTGTTTGCGTCACTGCTCAACCTATATCTTCATCCATAACCATAAGTCTATATCAAACATGGTGTAGGATAAAAGTTATTTCATGGACTGACTTTTCGAGCAAAATGTCGTCTACGCGACTACGCATGCAAAAGCATCTCGTCACTCATTTTCGTCCATAAAAAATCACTTCTTATTCCCAGTGGCAGTGGACAACTTGAGCGTAGAGTTTTGAACTTTGAACCATATGAGCAGCTGTTTTATTCTTTTAGGGTTTGTTTGGTAGTGAGAAGAAGGAAGTGAAGAGAGAAAGATGTGAGAAACAAAGTATATTTGATGTATTGTTTAGTAGAAGAGTAAGAGAGAGAAATAGGGGAGAGAAATATGTTTTTATCTCTTGTTTGTTTGGATAGAAAGTGGGAAGAGAGAAATGATATTAGGGTTGAAAAATACAAAAATACCCCTTAAAAAATTAGAAGAGAAAAAAAGTATTATTTTTAATTCACATTTTTTACTACAACATATTAATTTCATATTATGATTTTCTTCAAGTTTTTCTTATCTTTTAAATATATTATATTATTCAATATTATATCACATGTCAAATTTTTTGTAGCAGTATTTACGCTAACTGGAACAGTATTTTTTTATAATTTAGTGATAAAATAATTAACACTAAATATTTCTTTATTGAATCACATTCTTTTTATTAAGAATTGAATCGCATTTTTTTTTAAACTTGAGACGTTTTTGTGTGCGAGAATAAAAAAGGAAAAGTGCATCCAACCCCCTTAAACTATGTCCTGTTTGTAAATAGGCACACTTAACTATTGATTCTTCATAATCAATCCTCAAACTATAAGAATTAATGAAATTAGTCCTTTTTAAAGGTATCAAAAGCATCAAGAGATGGAGAGGCTAAGTAGAGAAGATATTATGGAAGAGTATTGAAAATGATGTGTATTCAATTGTGTGTAGAACTGATACACGGAACTCAATATATAGGATGAGCTAAGGCTAACCAACACTAACAGAATGTAACCAATTCCTAACTGCCCCTAACTGCCAACGGAATGTCAGTTAGCTTCTATATCCTTTACACCCCCTGCAAACTCATGGGTGTGGAATCAAACACCCTGAGTTTGTTTCTACAGTTTGCAAATATGCTTTGTGTCACAGGTTTTGTGAGAGCATCAACAGTCTGTTCCAGAGAGGGAATGTGAGGAACGAGTAGTTCCTTGCTTTGGATCTTTTATCTTACAAAGTATAGGTCTAGTTCAAAGTGTTTTGTCCTTGAGTGTAAGATGGGATTTGCAGCCAATAGCACTATCACAGTAGACTTGGGGAGGTTGAGATGGTGACTAATGGAGCTCAGATAGCAGGGATTTTAACCAAATCAACTCTGCTGTGACAGCAGCTAAGCTCTTATATTCAGCCTCAGTACTCGATCTTGACACTACATGCTGTTTCTTAGAGGACCAAGACACTGGATTTGAACCTAGGAAGACACAGTAGCCAGTTGTTGATTTTCTGTCATCTGGATCAGAACCCCAGTCAGCATCACAAAAGGCTGTTAGATTGAGGTTTGATGGCCTGGTGAGAGTGATGCCATATGTGGAAGTGCCACTTAGATATCTTAAGATCGATCCTCTTTACAGCTTGCCAGTGAGAGTGTTTGGGGTCATGCATTATTTGGCACACTTTGTTTACTGCAAAAGCGATATCTGGTCTCGTGATTGTAATGTACTGGAGTGCTCCTAATATCGATCTATACAGGCTGGCATCTTTAGCTGCAGGGCTGTCAAGTGCAGAGAGTTTTAGTCCAGTCACCATAGGGGTCTTCATGGCTTTAACATCATGCATGTTGGCTTTGTGTAGTAGATCAGTAATATATTTAGTTTGTGTTAAACAAACTGAGTTGGCAGACCTGTGTGCTTGGATTCCAAGGAAGTAATTGAGACCACCTAAATCCTTAAGAGGGAATTTGTAGTTTAGAGTAGTAACTAGATCAGCAATAGTGGCAGCTGAATTGCTTGTGATCAATATATCATCTACATAGACTAGTATTAGCATAGTGATGGCTCCTGAGACTTAGACAAATAGGGAATTGTCACACTTTGATGAGGTGAAACCAAGTTCAAGTAGAAAACTGTGAAGTTTATGGAACCAGGCTCGAGGTGCCTGTTTTAGACCATAGAGGGCCTTGTTTAGCTTGCATACCAAACTGCCATTACCTTGGACAAATCCTTGAGGTTGTACCATGAACACCTCTTCTTCTAGATCACCATTCAAAAAGGCATTATTTATGTCAATTTGGCGAATTGGCCAATTGTTTGTTAGTGCCAAAGTAAGGATCACTCTCACTGTGGTTGGTTTCACCACTGGACTAAACGTTTCAAAGAAATCAAATCCGTGTTGTTGGTGGAAACCCTTGGCAACTAACCTTGCCTTGTACTTTTCTATAGAGCCATCAGCTTTCCTCTTTTTTCTGAATACCCATTTACAACCTATGGGTTCTCTGTTGGGAGGCAAGGATGTGAGAGTCCAAGTGTTTGTTTTGATGAGAGCATCAAATTCCTGTTGCATAGCCTGCTTCCAGTGGGGGCTTGACAGTGTTGTTTTGACTGATTTTGGCTCAGTCTGGGTAAGGTCTGTTACTGCTTTTGATGAGCTAGCCAAATACACTTTTGGTTTAGTGATTCCAGCTTTCTTTCTAGTGATCATCGGATGAGAGTTGACTGCAGTGTCTGATGCATTGGCTGCTGGTACTGTGGTGGTGATAGTTGAATCATTGACAGGTGGTGGTTCTGGATGGGGCAAGGACCTGCAGGTGATTGTGACTCATTTTGGTGGTCAAAATCACATTGTAAATGAGCGAATCTGTTATTGCAAGGTATAGCAGGCAGTGTAACCAATACAGGAATTGATGGTGTATAAGCTACATGACTAATATACTGAGATGCATGATTTTTGTTCAATAAGTTTGGATTTGTTTTGAAAGGAAACTAGTTTTCACCAAACACAACATGTCTTGCAATATAGGTTTTTCCATTTGAAGCTAAACACAGATATATCCTTTATGCTTATGACTATATCCTAGAAAGATGCACTCCTCATATCTGAATTGCATTTTATACTTGTTATAAGGTCTGGTATAAGGGAAACATAGGCAACCAAACACCTTTAAAAACTTGTAATCTAGCTTTTGGTTAAGTAGAAGTTCTACTGGACTTTTATTGGCTAGATTAGGTGTAGGCAGGCAATTGATTAAGTGGACAACAGTGCTGAATGCTTCTCCCCAGAATTGAAGAGGTAAGGAAGCATGAGCTAGCAAGGAGAGACCCATCTCAGTGATGTGTCTGTGCTTTCTCTCAGCTGAGCCATTTTGCTCATGAGTATAGGGACAAGTGAATCTTTGTTGAATACCATTGGCATCAAGAAACTTAGAGAAGGCCACATACTCCTTTCCATTGTCTGATTGAATTGTTGTTATTGAGAAACCTGTTTGTTTTTCAATTAGGGTTTTGAAGTGTATAAAAGATTGCAAGACTTGAGATTTGTTTTGCAAGAGATATATGCAAGTGAATTTGCTATAGGCATCGATGAAGTGAATGTAATATCTGCTGCCATTTGAAGAGGGTAAAAGGGCAGGACCCCATATGTCTGTGTGGATTAATTGCAAAGGTGTGTCATAAACAGTTGTGGAATCATGGAAAGGTAACTTGTGAGACTTGACAAGGCTACAAGCTTTACAAACATCGGGAATTTTATTGATATCAGGAACAAGATTACAACTCTGGAGTACAAGTTTGACTATTTTGGGGGAGGGATGTCCTAGCCTAGCATGCCAATTGGTCATGTTACTGGCTGAAACAGAAGAATTGCAAGTAGTAAAAAGATATCAATCCCACAGAGACCGTGATCTCAAATCACAACTAATTATCAAATCGATAAAACTGGACTATATAAATAAAAGGATTTTGAAAAGGTTTGGTTTTTGAAATAATAATCAAGTAACAATCAAATTCAATATCGCAATTTAAACAAAACAGGAAAGCAATTCAAAATGGGGGTTTCCAAATTCAAAAGGAATTCCTAGGAACTGGGTTACCAACAAGATTGTTTATGTTACTAAATTGACTACCCCTTGTTAATTATCTAAATTGCTTTGAGGCGAATTTATCCTAAATAAGTTAATGCTCCCTCTCGGGTTACAAAAACCGTGCCCAATTAAACCAACCCCTACTCTCGTGGTAGTTGAATTTAGATCGAACCCTTTAAGTTTCATGACAATTCGTTAATCCTCGAAGGACCGCTTCTAACTCTCGTGATTTAAGTCCTAAGTCTGATTCTATAGATCCGATACCTAAGTTCACCGCTAGGTTCCTCCTTAGAGTATCTACGACAAGCAAATAAGTGACCACCGAATTTACGAGTAATTAAAACAATAGAAATCAGATCTAAAGCAAATTCGAAATTAACAAAGGTAAAACATCAATTCATAACATAAATCAGATCTTGGGCATAACCCCAATCCCCAGAAATAAAGCTACTACTCAAGCATTGCCATGGTGATGACAAGCTTCGTTAACAAAAACATGAAATACAAAATAAGAGAAGAGAAGAGAAGAAGAAGAAGAAGAAGAAGAAGAAGAGAGATCCTAAAAATTTACCTAAGTGGTAGCAGCCCAAAAGTCTCCTAAGTCTCTGCCTGATTGCCATATTTATAGATTAGGGAAGTTTGAATCCCAATCAAACACAAATTCAGATCAAATCAGTTTCTTCAGATCCAAATATTGCGCGTCACGGTCGTGATGGCCATCACGGCCAGGCCGTGACGGATTCTGCCTTGGGCGTTGCTTCACTGATTGGTCTGTCACGACCGTGACCACCATCACCGCTAGACCGTGATCAGTTCTGCCTGTGAGGGTCTGGTTCAGCTGACATGTCACGGCCGTGACCAGTTCTGACTTTAGCCTTCTTTCTTTTCAGTTTTTCTTGATCATGGTCGTGATGGCTATCACGGCTAGGCCGTGATGGGCTCTGTTTGGCTCATTTTCTTCACTTTTCAAGCCCCATCTTCATGCAAGCTCCATCATGGCTAATCCTGAGCATTTAATCCTTAATTCCTGCAAAACAACACCACAAAACCGCCTACCCGTTCCAAGGTAAAACTAACCAAAATCAAATTAAAAATGCCTAAACTATATGAGAATCCATGCAAAATGTCAATGAAATATGAGGTGTAATCACACTCATCAAACTACCCCAAGCTCAAGATTTTGCTTGTCCTCAAGCAATTACTAAGGCCAGTCAAGAAAAACAATCAGAGCATGGACAGTGAACCAAGATCCCGAGTAACTAATCCAAGTGACAGGCATTTTCAAATAAGAAACCAAGAGACAATCAATTTCAAGTCCAATTAGAAGCTTAGGTTTCCTAAAATCATATTCTCACTGATTCGGGCACTCTTCTCACCTCACTCAAGTGTTTAAGGGTATATGACATTTCGCTCAATTTCCTCATGGAAGGTATTCTACCATAAGCTTGACTATTAACCAAATCTCTACTTTATAAATGAAAACACAAAAGAATCAAGAGGTCTTTTATTTTGGTTGTAATGGGGCCATGGGATTAATTGTTAGGTGGGAAAATCAAGAAAAGGAAATTTCAAAAATGCTAAACAAAATTTCAAACAATACAAAGCATGACAGTCTTCTAAAATACATTTTTTGGGCTTTGATTCATTTTTCCACATTTCTTTCTTTTTATTTTATTTCTCACTTTCTTTTTGTCATCCCCTTCTCCATTTTTTTTTTATTTTTTTTATATTTATTTATTTGAAGAAGGGGAGATTTTCAATTTTAGAGAAATTTCTCTAACTTTTCATCCCACAGTTTATTTTTCAAACTACCTTTTTATCCTTTTTGCAATACTTTAAAAGGTGTCATACCAAGCATTATTCATCAAAATAAATCAAGGTACCAAGAAAACTATTTTATTCTTTTAGGCTCAAAATTGGGCAACTAAGGGATAGCATTTAATCAATAAAAGCTCAGAATGCCAGAAAAATACCTAGTGCCTCAATTATTTTCAAATATGTTTCCAAAAATTTTTAAGTTTCAAAACGGTTTCAAGTCAAGTTCTAGAAAATACAATCCAAGAGGAATAAAACACTCAATCACAAAGAATGGGGTAGATTTAGTGAGTGCCCCTTTTAGGCTCAAAAATCTCACATTTAGTAGTTTAAAATCAATGAGAAACACAAATCTAAGGGACCGCATGCTAATTATCAACTATCAAAAAATCATCTCAAGCATTTTTATTTTTAGCCTTATCACAAGAATAAAAAAATTGGGTTCAAAAACTCACTATCTCAATTTATTTGGCACCAAGTTCTCACAATTGGATGCATAATCTAAGCAAGGGGCAATCTAATCATGTGATCATGTAAAACTATGCCTATATGAATGCAACGTGAAAAATGTAAAAATGCAAAAAATTGCAAAAATACCCCTACCCCAAGCTAAAAAACTTACATTGTCCCCAATGTAAATAATCAAGTCAGAGAGAGGAGAAAAATGGAACAACTCACCGAGGTGGTAGAGGGTGCCGGCTCACATGCCAGTCATAGAGATGCTGGAAGATGTGTCACGGTCGTGATGTGTATCACGGCTAGGCCGTGATCAATTCTGGTCTATAGGAGCTGGCCTGTCACGGTCGTGACTTCCATCATGGCTAGGCCGTGATATATTCTGATCTTCACGCCCGTGATGGATATCACGGCTGGGCCGTGATCCTTTCTGATCTTCTTTGGTTAGCTAATCACGGCCGTGACCACCGTCACGGCCTGGGCGTGATGATTTCTGACTTTATTTGTCCTTGCCTTTTTGCTCTTCCTTCCTTCATAACCTGAAAATACTTGGCAAATCCATCAATTAGTGATCTTTCTTTTCTTATCTTCTCAAATTATTCAAAAACAAAATTCAAAAACAAATGGAAAAGGGAAAGAAAACTTGGGTTGCCTCCCAAGAAGTGCTTATTTACGGACTTAAGCTTGACCATACTTCTTTCAATCAACCGGGGTCGATGATGAGCCTCTGTTTGACTGGTTTTATAACTAGTAAAGACCTTGGCTTTGTGCTTATTTTATATCATTTCTACCCAAATTAGACTTGATTGTCCTTAAGTAATATATTGAGTCTGTAAATTGTTTTTAAGTTAATTTAGTTGATTTAGAGTGAATAAAGTATTTACTTTTACTTTCTATTTTCAGGTAAATAAAAAGGAATAATTCTGGAGTTTCTCGCCCATGAGAATACTTTCCGCCTCGCGACCCCGGCTGACTTGTTCCAAGAAAATGCAAAGTCTCTGGTTCGCCCGCGAAGAAATGGCTCGCCTCGCGAGTCATCCAACCATGAAAAGTCGAGAGACGATCACGGTTTGGGCGTGTTGACGGTCACGGGCGTTGCGGTTGGGAATTTGAAGCGTTCGCCTCGCTGAAGCTATGCTCGCCTCGCGAGAAGACAAAGAGTTGCAGACCTTTCATGTTATTCGCCTCGCATAGCGATTGCTTCGCCTCGCGAGGACTTGGATTCCAAAACGTGTATATAAAGCGATTTTTAGGCGGAATCAAGAAGTTAATCGGAGTTAGCTGATTTTGGCTAATCTTTGGTAGACAGTAGTAGTAGTTTTCAGTAGTTTATTTCTTTTCTTTTGTGTTTTACTTTTGTAATGGAGAATTAGTCTCCTAGATTAATCTATTGTAATTGGTTTCTGTTAACACTTGAGGTTTTGTGATTCCTCTTTCATTTGCTTTTCTCTTTTCAATGCAATGCTGTATGTTTCTGTTTGTTATTTCAGGAATATATAGTATGGTATTGTTTCATTTCGGTGATGTAATGTTCCTATATATAATCGCGTTTGTTATTTCGCGTGTGTTCATTCATGTTCGTTTGTTCATGAGAGCTTAACCCCGTTTGTTATTTCGGGAATAGGAACATACATCTGTAGTAGCGGTTTTCGTTTGTTAATTGTTGCTACAACCGGGAGGGGATTAGTATCTGCTTAGGATTTGCATGAACCAATGATAGTGGGAAACTGAGAACAGTAGGTTAATCGCTTTTGCTTATTTGGTAACTGCTCTATTTTCTTTCTTTGCTCTGTTTTGTTTTCTTTATTTTAGTTTTAATCTCAAAACCCCCATTTCTAACTTTTACTAATTTTCTGTTAATAATAACAACACCTAAAGAGTCCTTGAGAGACGATCCGAGTTGTCGCTCTATACTGCATTATTTTATAATCGCTCGTTCTTTTTGGCGCGTGGCGACAGCGCGGTCAGTCGACTGGGCCTAGAAGTGCAAGAACACTTCTCTTACATGGAAGTCCTTCAACGAACCGATTTTGTTCATATGGCCAATTGCGCTTTCGCTTTGCTCTTTTCACTCTGAGTTTCATGGCCTTACTTCCTCCCGGTGGAAGTTTTGTTTCCACATGATGAGCAACTCCAACTTCATCACCATTTGGTGCATCATTTGTCTTTCAAAGCTTCGGAGTTGCTTCCGTGTTGAGCTCTTCCTTCACCTCTGGAGACATTATATCGATCCTGCACACATGACTCTCAAAAGGAGGATTGTTATATGAGTTAGTCAAATCAAAATCTACCCTACCTTCCTCTACATTCAGAGAGAGCTTGCCATTCTTTACATCTATTATTACTCCAGCTGTGGCCAGGAATGGTCTTCCAAGAATGATAGGGAATTTAGAATTCCCGTTCATATCCAACACCATGAAATCGGTTGGAATGAAAAATTTCCCTACCCTTACGGGAACATTCTCTAGTATGCCTAGAGGAGTTTTAGTTGAGCCATCCGTAAATTGTAAAGAGGATTCGAATGGACTCAATTTCTTGGTTCCTAACCTCTCAAAGATAATAAGTGGCAACAAACTCGCACTAGCCCCTAAGTCACATAAGGCTTGTGTTGGTGACGCCGGCAAGTGTACCGGGTCGTCGCAAGTAATAAAAACACGGTAAGATATTACCGAGGTCGAACTCAGGGATTGGGCTACCAATTCGACTAATCCGCGGGAAATCCGAGAGAGAGATTAATATCGCAATTCAAATAAGAAATCGATTAAATCTAAGGTGATTAAATTCAGAAATTAAAATATCCAAGGTCTCAATTCCACCTACCTAATCATGTATAGTACCCAAGTGATGATGTATTCCTCCCTAAGTTCAATTACAATGTCAACCGGGACCCCCAAATTCTCCTATATCCACTGTCGTGCTCAATAGGACATATTCGACGATTGGATTAATTACTTACTAGGTCTCATAATCCTAATCTCGAATTCTATTAAACCTTGTTCCCTATATGGTTGCACTAATCAAATAAATCCACTGTCGTGCTCATTATTCAATTAATGATTCCAATTCAAGTTCTAAAATGCGACTGCTTGTCGGCCTCAAACACGTTAACTAGTTAATCACGCAACACATATGATCAACACAATCAAAACAGAATTGGAAAACATTCATAAGAGAAGGGGAGAAAAACATACATCACAAGAACACTACACCGCCATGGGTGGCTTCATTGATCCCTCGGACGAGGGGATTAGTTCCTCATGCCCGTGACGACGCACAAACAATCGGCAATAATCTCCATAATAATAAACTAAAAGAAGAAAAGAAAAGAGAAGGGAGACGCAACTCCAGAAACAAGGATTCGCACTACAGTTCTAAACAGTGGCTAACAACGTCATATCCAATTCTGATCTGAGACAGCCTTTAAATAAGGATTCTGTTTCTATCCAGCTCGTGGGGCGAGCTTACTCTCGCGACGCGAATTTTAGTTTTGGCGCGCATTCAAGTTTGGATTTTCGCGAGGCGAGGGTGTGTTCGCGGGGCGAGTCTTCCAACTTCAATCTGTCACAGCCGTGACATTCATCACGGCTGGGCCGTGATGGTCTCTGTCTTCCAGGGTCTTCAGGCTCTCGCGAGGCGAGCTGTCTCTCGCGGGGCGAGACTTCAAACCTAAATTTGTCACAGCCGTGACCTTAATCACGGCTATGCCGTGACCTTAATCACGGCTATGCCGTGATAGTCTCTGTCTTGCAGGTCTTCAGACTCTCGTGGGGCGAGAAGATGTTCGCGTGGCGATCCAGAAATGATGACTTTTGCTGCTTTGTTGACCTTCAGTCTCGCGGGGCGAGAATCCACTCGCGAGGCGAGTGTCTCCAGAATTGCAATTTCCACTATTTCTTGGCTTTCCTTGACTCCCGGAGCTTCACTTATTGACCTGAAAACACCAAAAGCAACCAAAAGCATAATTCTATCCAAAATAAGCTAAAAACTACACAAAAGACACAAAACGAGTCAAAGTCCAACTTAGGAACAAAACAAGGTAAATTTGGGCGAAAACGAGAGTGAACTCGACTAATTGGCACATAAACCCTAGTTCATCTAGTCATAAAACTAGATAAGCCAGAGGCTTATCAAAACACCCCAAACTTAAACCTTGCTTGTCCCCAAGCAAGCTTAAAACTCAAAAAGGACTCAAGACTTGGCAAGCCTAAAGGGAATCAATCGATTTCGCACAAATTTCATGCAATCAAAACAGTTTTTCTCCAATGATCTCCCCCCTACATTAATGTAATCCCCACATTCATTTACTTTAAACATTTGAGAACTTCATCATTCATGCCATCATTACTCTAAGTTGAGGCTCAAAGATACACACAAAGGAAGATCACCTAATTCAAACAATTGCCTTCCTCACAAGGGTATGTAAAATTCCACTCATTCGCTCAATTCGTCTAGGCTTTCAACATTTTCACTCAATTTCACTTATCAAGAGCACTTCCCATGAATTTGATTTTCATCTCAAAAGTAGTTCCACATAAACATGTATGCAACATCAGAAGGTCTTTTAAAGGTTGTAAGGAGGCCTGGCTCAAGGTAAGATATTCAAAGGATAGAGGCTAAGTCCCTAGGATCAATGAGAGCATGAAACTAATATCACAATAATTGAATTCACTCTCATATTATTCTCTTCCTTGCATTTGGTGGCTACACACCTCTTCCTTTTTATATTTATTTTTCTTTGCCCTTTTTGGCACATATTCAATGCTTTTCATCACCCATTTTTTTTTTTCAAGCCTTCGGCCCTTACTTCCGTTTTTCTTTTTCTCAACTATGATTCATGAACTTGTAGCCACCCCAAACTTAGTTCCACAACAACACTCACAAAGCTAAAATTCCATACTCTCCTAAATCCTAGGATAGGGGAAAATCATGGTTTTTCTGAGTTAATGGCTTGTAATGTAAGGTCATCAAGAACAATAGGCTTCAAGGCTCAATGTGGCTAACTAGGGATCATTCATCAAGGTTGGTTCAATTTATGGCCAAGTAGTTAATTCAAAGAAAATTGCCTAAATCATTTGATGCAACACATAAACATGCAAACCATGAAGAGATTCAAGCAAATTCGGGAAAGTGCAACTTAACAGTGATTCACACATTCAAAAACAGAGTTGGAGGCTCAAATCCTCACCTGGACATTTTGCAAATTGTTTGACCGAGATACAATTCCTAGTGTGTGCACCCCCTCACCCCAAACTTATCATAAATCAAGTAATCACAATAAAATTCTCAAAGTTCAATTTTCAATTTTTCACATGGGGATCAATTTTCTATTTTCAGAACCTAGGGGGAAATCATCAATGGTCAAATAATTCATGCAATCAGTTTATGCTCAATTTAATTAAATTCCAACAAGCTTGCCGACACATATTCATACAAAAACTCTTGATCTTCTCAAATTATTCAAGAGTGACAAACAAAAAAAACAAAAACAAAAACAAAAACAAAAACAAACAAAAGTGAGGAGAGGAGAGAATACTCCCTGATCAAATTTCCATGGTTTCCTCCTCATCCAATTGGTCTCACGGCCTCCCTTCTGTTGCATAGCATCCTGGAAGAACTCATGCAATTTAAACCTTAAGTGCAGATTCGCGAGGCGAGAGATAACTCGCGAGGCGAATCTGGAAAAATCGCCCCACTTTCCAGAATAGCGAGGCGAGTAGTATCTCGCGAGGCAAATCTGGAATTTCAACAGATGTGATGCCCAGAATAGCGAGGCGACAGTAGACCTCACGACGCGAGACAAAAAAGTGAGCAACCCCAGAGATTCAGGGCTTCTGTCTCGCGCGGCCAATATGGATTCGCGTGGCGAATCAAGCTTCTTCTTTTTTTTCTTTTTTCTTTTTTATAAATGAAAATGATAGAACTAAAAATAAAGGATACCTAGCTTGGGTTGCCTCCCAAGTAGCGCTTGTTTAACGTCCCGAGCCTGACTCAAGTCACCCCTAAGGGCTAATCCAGACGTAGATCTTGCTTGCCATGCCCTGCCTCAATCCGTTTCCTGTAGGCTCTTGCCCTTTCATATGCTCGCAAGCTGTTCCCGGACAGCTCATTTAAGTCCAGCATCCTTCTATAATCAGCACGAACTCTCCACTCCGTGATGATCCTTTTTGGGATCAACTCATTGTCTGCGTTGACCATCACGGTTGTGCCACCCTTCAACCTTGGTGCTTTACCATTCTTTTTCATGCCTTTGTTGCTGAGCTCTTCCCTTGCACATTCTTCCCTTGGGAGACTCGGTAAGGCTTCCATGTCTTTCAACCATTCGAGATAGACCTCATCCCCCAAAGGGCCTTTTTTCTCACTATCATCATGGGATTTTACCAACAGTTGAGCAAGTGAAGAACCATGGGCTTCTCTAGTTGCCCTTGCCTTGGCAGTTGGATCCACCATATCCAATTGATACACTTCCGTCCTCTCTGCAGGGTGCTTCATTGTTTCAAAGAGATTGAATACTACCTCCTCATCTTGCACCCTTAGAGTGAGTTTCCCTTGTCGCACATCTATCAAGGCACCCCCAGTGGCCAAGAAGGGCCTACCCAATATGAGAGGGATCTCGGCGTCTTCATCCATATCAAGCACTACAAAGTCCGCCGGAAATATAAGCTTGTCCACCTTCACTAACAAGTCTTCGACCACCCCATAAGGATATTTTATAGAGCGATCGGCCAGTTGGAGCGACATCCGTGTATCCTTGACTTCTTGGATCCCCAACCTCTTCATCATAGAGAGGGGCATCAAGTTGATGCTTGCCCCTAGATCACATAATGCCTTCCCTACAGTCATCTCCCCAATGGTACATGGTATCGAAAAGGAACCGGGATCCTTCAACTTTGGAGGGAGTTTTCTCTGAAGGATGGCACTACACTCCTCGGTCAAAGCAACCGTTTCCTCATCCTCTATTCTCCGCTTCTTGGTGAGAAGATCCTTCATAAACCGGGCATATGATGGCATCTGTTCCAAGGCTTCCGCGAATGGAATGTTAATCTGAAGTTTTCGGAAGACATCAAGGAATTTGTTGAACTGCTTATCCTGATGAGGCTTCTTCAATCTTTCAGGATACGGTACCTTCATGTAAGGTGGGAGGTCTTGGGGTTCAACCCACTTCTTCTTTCGGAACTCCTCATCCACAAGCTTGACCTTCCCCCTTGCTCCGGTTCCTTGTCACTTGCTAACTTCTCTTTTTCAGGTTGCTCTTCTTCAACATGTGGTTGTTCCGGGGCCTTGTCATTCTGAGAACTAGTTGCACCCCTGTTAGGTTCCAACACTCTTCCGCTTCTAGTAGATATGACATTGCATTGTCCCTTGGGGTTGTTCTCGGTATCACCTGGGAAAGTGCCTGGGGGACGCTCATTCAGTTGCTTTGCGAGCTGAGCTATTTGCATTTCTAGATTGTGCATTGTCGCCCCCGTATGCGTTGTCAACTTGTCAACTTTCGTGTTCACCGTCTCTATGTGGATTACCATCTTTTCCATTGCCGCATTCATCTTCTCAAAAGCCAATTCCCAAGGCTGCCTTCCACTATCTCATTAATTGCAATCGATTATGCCCCGAAGAGCCTCGCTGAGTATTACCTTTGTTGAATTCCAATGTTCGGCCTTATACCTCGCTGAGGTTGTTGCCAATTCTCTTGAGGAGGTTGTTGACCGGCTAGACCACCATTAGCATTACTCCAAGCGAAACCCGGATGGTCTCTCCTCATGTACCCCCTATTCGATTCGATTGTAGTCATTTTGTCATTCCTCTCGATAGTTATTACGGGGCACAGTGTCATAAAAGTTGTGGCATGAGTCCACATGTTCCTGAGGGAAATTGAACTGGCAGCTCCGAGTGTCATGATCTCCATTACAAATTTCACAACCCGGAGGCATTCCCTCGTGTATCACACTAACTTTCTTGCTCTCTGACAAAGCCGCAACTTGCATCTTCAATGATTTGAGTTGCTCTAGAATGGCTTCCATTGTTCCAGCACTGACTCCACTTGAGTTTTCCCTTCCACGGTTGTAATCATTATATGACATCTTTTCCAATAATGCCCATCCATCCTCAGCCGATAAGTATGAGAAAGAACCGCCAGCTGCGGCGTCACAGTTCATCTGATAGCGTCCCCTCAACCCATTAAAGAAGTGCTGAACTTTGGAGATGGGGTCAAAGAACGCTGAAGGGCATCTTCTCAATAAGCCATTGTACCTCTCCCAAGCTTCATTATAGGTTTCATCCTCTGTTTGCCTGAAAGACGTAACGGTTATTCTTGCTTGTGCCGCTTTCTGAGGAGGAAAATATTTGGTTAGGAACTTTTGTGCCATTTGCTCCCAAGTTACGATCTTTGTTCCTATCCAAGTCATCAACCCAATCGCGAGCGACATCCCTAAGAGAGAGAGGGAAAAGCCGCAAGCGAAACTCATCTTGTGAGACTCCTCTTGTCTTCTGTAAGTCACAAGCTTCAAGGAAGCGAGTGATGTGTCTATGAGGGTCCTGTTTGCCACTCCCATCAAACTGATTCTCGCGGATCTGGAATGTGACACATGCTTCCACTCTGAAAGAGTCTGTATTCAGGTTGCCCCTCACAATAGAAGAGTCACAATCACCCAAGCTGGGTAGATCGTACTCGAAGAGAGGCTTTTAACGAGGAGGAGGAGGAGGATTTTCTTCGGCCATGTCCTCAAGATTAATCGCTTCAAGCCTCTTTCTTTCTCTGACTTCCTTCCTTAAGCGCTTCTCGGTCTTGGTGATCTCCGAATCAAATAGCAAGTCCTCTTGTGAAAGGGAACCTCGCATACAAAAACACGGCAAGACCAAGTGGAATCAAAGAAGTAGAGAAATAACAAATAAATAACAGAAAAATAAAAACTGAAAACAGCTTAACCAAACAATCAAATTTCCTAAAAATTAGGAAAATTGGTGTGCCAATCCCCGGCAACGGTGCCAAAAACTTGTTGGTGACGCCGGCAAGTGTACCGGGTCGTCGCAAGTAATAAAAACACGGTAAGATATTACCGAGGTCGAACTCAGGGATTGGGCTACCAATTCGACTAATCCGCGGGAAATCCGAGAGAGAAATTAATATCGCAATTCAAATAAGAAATCGATTAAAGCTAAGGTGATTAAATTCAGAAATTAAAATATCCAAGGTCTCAATTCCACCTACCCAATCATGTATAGTACCCAAGTGATGATATATTCCTCCCTAAGTTCAATTACAATGTCAACCGGGACCCCCAAATTCTCCTATATCCACTGTCGTGCTCAATAAGACATATTCGACGATTGGATTAATTACTTACTAGGTCTCATAATCCTAATCTCGAATTCTATTAAACCTTGTTCCCTATATGGTTGCACTAATCAAATAAATCCACTGTCGTGCTCATTATTCAATTAATGATTCCAATTCAAGTTCTAAAACGCGACTCGCCGTTCGGCCTCAAACACGTTAACTAGTTAATCACGCAACACATATGATCAACACAATCAAAACAGAATTGGAAAACATTCATAAGAGAAGGGGAGAAAAACATACATCACAAGAACACTACACCGCCATGGGTGGCTTCATTGATCCCTCGGACGAGGGGATTAGTTCCTCATGCCCGTGACGACGCACAAACAATCGGCAATAATCTCCATAATAATAAACTAAAAGAAGAAAAGAAAAGAGAAGGGAGACGCAGCTCCAGAAACAAGGATTCGCACTACAGTTCTAAACAGTGGCTAACAACTTCATATCCAATTCTGATCTGAGACAGCCTTTAAATAAGGATTCTGTTTCTCGCCAGCTCGCGGGGAGAGCTTACTCTCGCGACGCGAATTTTAGTTTTGGCGCGCATTCAAGTTTGGATTTTCGCGAGGCGAGGGTGTGTTCGCGGGGCGAGTCTTCCAACTTCAATCTGTCACAGCCGTGACATTCATCACGGCTGGGCCGTGATGGTCTCTGTCTTCCAGGGTCTTCAGGCTCTCGCGAGGCGAGCTGTCTCTCGCGGGGCGAGACTTCAAACCTAAATTTGTCACAGCCGTGACCTTAATCACGGCTATGCCGTGATAGTCTCTGTCTTGCAGGTCTTCAGACTCTCGCGGGGCGAGAAGATTTTCGCGTGGCGATCCAGAAATGATGACTTTTGCTGCTTTGTTGACCTTCAGTCTCGCGGGGCGAGAATCCACTCGCGAGGCGAGTGTCTCCAGAATTGCAATTTCCACTATTTCTTGGCTTTCCTTGACTCCCGGAGCTTCACTTATTGACCTGAAAACACCAAAAGCAACCAAAAGCATAATTCTATCCAAAATAAGCTAAAAACTACACAAAAGACACAAAACGAGTCAAAGTCCAACTTAGAAACAAAACAAGGTAAATTTGGGCGAAAACGAGAGTGAACTCGACTAATTGGCACATAAACCCTAGTTCATCTAGTCATAAAACTAGATAAGCCAGAGGCTTATCAGCTTGGTCTATGTTCACTCCTCCGATTGAGCAAGCAATAGAGAAACTACCTGGATATTTTAATTTAGGAGGCATATTAGTTTTTATCATGACATTGTGTTCCTCAATTAAGCTCTTAGTTTCTATTTCTACTTGCTTTCTCTTGACCAACCTTTGTGGGAAAGGTATTGGGGGTTGGTAAGATGGTGGAGGGACATACTTTGGCTCTATCTCTTCATCTTCGCTCATGTCCTCCTCACATTCCACATCCTTTTCAACTACCCCAAGCTTATCATCTCTCAAGTGTATGGCATTACAATGTTCATTGGGATTAACTTCGGGTTGTCCCGGAAACGTACCCTTAGGTCTAGAATATGTACTAGCTTGTTGGGCAATCTGAGTTTCTAACATCTTATTATGGATGGCTAAGTTATCTACCTTAGATGCTAACTCTTTTATTGCCTCATTGACTGCCCTACCTTGTTGCCTAAACTCTTCATTTTGTTTTGTTTGAGTTTCAACAAAACTTTCCAAAAGAGACTAAAGTTTAGACTTTTGTACCTGAGGATACCCCGATGCGGGTTTCCTATTACCTTGGCCTTCTTGGAATTCATGGTTCAGCGTGTTGCTGTAGTTCCCGTAGGAGAGGTAAGGGCTATTCTTCCTTCCTTGGTTGTAAGAATTTGGGGGAATATAGTTTGGCAACTTCGGGTTCGTGTCGTAGAAGTTGTGACAAGAGTTCACTTGTTCCCCCGAAGCGCCGGATCCATGAGTAATACCACGTGGGCACTCCATTATGTCATGTCCCTGCATTTCATAAATCTCACTAACAATATTAGTAGCACCTATTGAACTCACATTAGCCTTTTCAAGATGATCAAAGCATTTATTCAGTGAGTTAATTTTAGACATAATAAGATCAATGCTATTCATTTCAAACTTACCCCCCGAAATATTTTTCGGGTTATTACCTCTTTCCGAACCCCATTGGTGGTAGTTGGTGGCCACGTTTTCAATGATGTTGAATGACTCAGTCAGAGGCCTATTCATAAAGGCTCCACCAGCTGCGGAGTCAAGTGACACCTTCGAAGAGTAATCCAATCCGTTGTAGAAGGTGTGCACTAACAACCACCTCTCGAGTCCATGATGTGGGCAAGACTCCAGCAATCCCTTGTAGCGATCCCAAGCTTCGGATAAGCACTCTCCGTCCTTTTGGAAGAAGCTGGTGATCTGAGTTCGTAGGTAAGCCGTCTTGGATGGAGGGAAGAATTTCTCCAAGAATGCCTGCTCCAGTTGGTCCCAAGTCGACAAGGTATTAGCGGGTACTTGCTTCAGCCAAGCTTTTGCCTTTCCAGTAAGAGAGGAGGGGAATAACCTCAAGCGTATAGCATCGACAGGGGCACCATGAATCCTAATTGCATCGGTGAACTCCAAGAATGTCTCCACATGATCGGTCGGGTCCTCCGAGGGCAATCCTCCGAATTGATGTTGCCTAATCATGCTAATTAGCATAGGCGGTATAGTGTAGTTCTTCGCCTCGATCTCTGGCCTAGCAATCCCAGTTCGCAGACCCCTCGCATTTGAGGTTGCGTAGTCCTTCAGTGGTTTTGTATCCGGTAGATTAGTCATGAGTGAAATGGGAATCAACCTCTCTCTCTCTTTGTAGTCTCCTACGTCCATGAAAGGTCCTTTCAATCTCGGGGTCGGCTTCAATAAGGCTTCCAAGACTTAGGGATCTTTGCATAAAAGAGAAAAAAAAACACAGAGAGATAGATACTCTAGGAAGAAAAAGAGGTGAATGAAAAAAAAAAGGAAGATTTTTTTTTAGAGGAAAACAATTAAAAAGAAAAAGAAAAAGTCCAGAAAAATCAATTTAAAAAATTAAATTGAGATTCAAGAAAGCACAGTCCCCGGCAACGGCGCCAAAACTTGGTAGCGGTGTCGTGCGATCCAGCAAGTGTACCGGATTCGTCGCCAAGTAATAAAAAGATATCGATCTCACAGAGACCGTGATCTCAGATCACAACTAATTATCAAATCGATTAAACTGGACTGTATAAAAAAGATTTTGAAAAGGTTTTGGTTTTTGAAATAATAATCAAGTAACAATCAAATTCAATATCGCAATTTAAACAAAACAGGAAAGCAATTCAAATTGGGGGTTTTCAAATTCAAAAGGAATTCCTAGGAACTGGGTTACCTACAAGATTGTTTGTGTTACTAAATTGACCCCCCCTTGTTAATTATCTAAATTGCTTTGAAGGCGAATTTATCCTAAATAAGTTAATGCTCCCTCTCGGGTTACAAAATCGTGCCTAATTAAACCAACCCCTACTCTCGTGGTAGTTGAATTTAGATCGAACCCTTTAAGTTTCGTGACAATTCGTTAATCCTCGAAGGATCGCTTCTAACTCTCATAATTTAAGTCCTAAGTCTGATTCTATAGATCTGATACCTAAGTTCACCGCTAGGTTCCTCCTTAGAGTATCTTCGACACGCAAATAAGTGGCCACCGAATTTATGAGTAATTAAAACATAGAAATCAGATCTGAAGCAAATTCGAAATTAACAAAGGTAAAATATCAATTCATAACATAAATCAGATCTTGGGCATAGCCCCAATCCCTAGAAATAAAGCTACTACTCAAGCATTGCCATGGTGATGACAAGCTTGGTTAACAAAAACATGAAATACAAAATAAGAGAAGAGAAGAAGAAGAAGAAGAACAGAGATCCTAAAAATTTGCCTAAGTGGTAGCAGCCCAAAAGTCTCTTTAGTCTCAGACTAATTACCCTATTTATAGATTAGGGTAATTTAAATCCCAATCAAACACAAATTCAGATCAAATCAGTTTCTTCAGATCCAAATATTGTGCGTCACGACTGTGATGGGCATCACGGCCTGGCCGTGACGGATTCTGCCTTGAGCGTTGCTTCACTGATTGGTCTGTCACGGTCGTGACCACCATCACGGCTAGGCCATGATCAGTTCTGCCTGTGAGGGTCTGGTTCAGCTGACATGTCACGGCCGTTATGGGCATCACGGCCTGGCCGTGACCAGTTCTGACTTTAGCCTTCTTTCTTTTTAGCTCTACTTGATCATGGCCGTGATGGTCATCACGGCTAGGCCGTGATGGGCTCTGTTTGGCTCATTTTCTTCACTTTTCAAGCCCCATCTTCTTGCAAGCTCCATCATGGTTAATCTTGAGCATTTAATCCTTAATTCCTGCAAAACAACACCACAAATAAAGGTATCAGAAGCATCAAGAGATGGAGAGGCTAAGTAGAGAAGATGTTATGGAAGAGTATTGAAAATGATGTGTATTCAATTGTGTGTAGAACTGATACATGGAGCTCAATATATAGGATGAGCTAAGGCTAACCAATACTAACAAAATGTAACTAACTGCCCCTAACTGCCAACAGAATGTCAGTTAGCTTCTATATCCTTTACACTTTTGTTTACTCAAAGTTAAATCACAAACTGATCAAATCTAACCATACATTTTTTTTAAATCCGAACCATTAATTTTTTTTTATAGTATTTTAATGTTTAAATTTTTCAAGAAAAAGAAAACAACAAAGAGAAAGCTTTTTTCGATTTCTTTCTCTTTTACATTCATTCCTCTTTCTTTGATTCTCTTTCTCTGGTTCGGCTCTCCCTCGTCATGCACGAAATTTTTGAATCAGTTTTTTAAAGAGACATGTCTACGTGCAGGAGCTATTCTATCGTGCAAGACTTGATGGTAGATGAAATAATGGAATAATAGAAAAAAGAAGGAAGATGCAAAGAAGAAATAAATGAGGAAGAAAAAACTAGAAGCAATGCACCACCGAGAAAGACTTGCATGGGCACAAACCCAACAAGTCGGATTTAGACACAACCAATAAGAATGGGTCAACACATTATAATTTTAGTGGTCCCACATTTTCTCTTTCCATATTTATTTCATCTTCTACCTCGTATGCTAAGGAGTAAGTTTTTTACATCAAATTAAAAAATAAAAAGTAGTTTGAAGTTTATTGAAGGATGAGTTCGTTTTGGGACCTAACTTTATTGGGTGCGTAAATAATCAATTCATTCAGGAACCAAAATCTTGTGTTAGAATATAAAAAAAATCATGTGAACAATAAATAGTTGAACTTGGATTCAAAGTATTTGATTTTTCTTGGTCTTGCCTTTCATTCTTCTTTAATTGCAGATGGCAGACCATTCCTATCCCCATTGTTACGAAAGAAGGAAAACATAATTCAAATCAAACCCCGCCCCTCTGTTACGAAACAAAGGAAAATTATCTAGTATTTGAACTTTTTTGGATTGATAATGGAATTTTTCTAGTAAACCCATTTTTCTAATAGCCCAGAAGGAGGAATTGTTTTCCATCTTCTTTGTTGAGTTCGTTCCAAAATGGGTTTGGATCAGAAGAAGAGAAATATAGGATAAGCATATTGCTTCCCCTTTGCTTGATGATATGCAACATCTAACTTTCTGTTTCCATTTGATGTGCTAGCCCAAGCCAAACAAATGAGACTGAGAAGGAAAAACAGCAAGAGACAATATTGTTGGACACTGAAATCTAGAAATTGGGAGTAGAGGGTCGCAAGGTGGAGAATGAAATGAGATTGGCAATATGGTAGAAAATATTTCTCTGGGTTGGTGTACAGGAAAGAAGGATTTCACGAGATGAATGAGAGTTACTTATTTTGTCATTTTTTATTTTAATGTTTTAATTTTTTTTAATGATGTGTCACTCCACGATTGGTTATGCCCAAAGATGATTTGTTGGGTTTGCTCTGCATCACCTGATCTAAGAGAAGTAATGCCTTTGAAACAGAGTAAACGCGAGAAAAAAAGAAAGCACGAGCTCTTTTTGAGTTTCTTTTCTGGCCTTTTATATTCTTCAGAAAATTTAAACATTAAAAAGTAAAAAGTAAAACATAAAAAAATAATTAAGGGTTGAGATTTAAAAAATTGGATGGTTAGATTTAATTATTATTAGTAATTTAACTATGAATTACCAAAAGGTCTAATTTCACCAATTTTTATTGTTCGAGGATCAATTAAAAAGAATTTATAATTAAAAATACCTATTTACAAATAGATTATAAATCAGGGAGGTTGTATCCTCTTTCCCGAATAAAAATGACAAAAATTTAACGGTGGACTTTGTATGTTGCATAGTCATGTGGAAGGGTATAATTGAGAAACAAGGAAAAATGTCTTCTTTCTCGCGTGTGGACCCACTGTTTTTTACACTGCTATTTCTTCTCTGTACCAAACGAGGTTGGTTCCCTATCTCTTCCCAAATTCTCTCTCGGCTGATTCTTTCTCCGATATTTCTAGCGTAACAAACACACCATTAGTTTTGGTATTATATATAGAATGAGTTAAGTTTTGATACATTATTAGTATTTTTTTTCTTAATATCAATCAAATGCAAATCTTTTTATGTGACTTAAAAATAATTATTATAAAAAAATCAAATATTTTAAATGATATAACAATTTATTATTGATTAACAATATAAAGAAAAGGAATAATAGTAGAAAAGGTCAAATTAAATTAAAATAGTATTTAATTTATATATATCGACAGTGTAAAGTTTTTTTACACTCTCTTGACCAATCAGAAATTGACATATCATTAAAAATATTGTTAGTGTAAACTCATTAAAATAAATCAATATATCAAAGGCTCATAAAAAAATCAATATATTAAATAATTTAATTTTTATGTATCGTCAGTGTAAATAATTTTTATACTAATATCTAATAATATCTTCGCAAAGTAGTATTATTGTTATTTCTCTATCTTAATTATTAAAGTAAAATCACACATATCAAAATATTAGTGTATGTCAGTGTAAAACTTTATACACTGATAATATAGTACTACTTTAATCCTATATTAAAAGCTCAAAAACATAAATAGTTAAAGTATTTAATCAAATATTAAATATTTTTTAGTCAATAGAGTTATCAGACAAAAAATTTATTGATATGAATTGCCAAAAAAAAAATCCAGCATAGTAGGTAGATAATTGGATTCTTTTAAGCATGTTGCTAAGAGTTTGATTTTTGAGTAATGATATTTAGATACAAAACTGATGTCCAACACTTTATAAAAGTACTCATCCTTACTTATTTATTGTTTTCTTCTATCTCATCATATATTTCATACTCCCAAGACACTTACAAGCTCTACGATATTTATATAAGGTGTCCAAATTATGTGTCCAAATATCTTTATTCTTGATTTTTAGTCGTGTATAGAAAATATTTTGACTTTGTTAAGAGAGACAAAACTCACTTCGACGATCTCTATATCTCGATAGAGATTCCACGATCTTTATACCTCGAAAGAGATTAATTGGTCTTAAAAATACCCATGTTGGAAAATAAAATTGTCGTTAACACTGATAAATTCAACATTGAAGTCGTCACTAGCCGTTCACAACTTCAACAGGGAAGTTGTGGTGGGATTTGACATCCGAGTTGTTTATGGCAAAAAAAAAAGTTATATTTGATTAAATTATCATTAATTAAATTATTGACAGTTCATTAATATTTTCATATCTAGTGGATATATAAAAAAAAAATTATTTTAAAATGGGATGGATATTTGTTATAAAATATTGTTCAATTTCTAGCTAAGCATTTGTGCCTTCGTTTACCTATTCAATCTATTTGGATAAGACTCTCGTTCAGTTAGTCGAATTTGGCTGAAGCCTTCTTTATACTTCTAGCGATGGATGATTGATTTGTCACATTAAATTAAACACAGCTTTAGGGGCGTGTATTGACTTGTAAAGACACTACAACAGATTAGACTTTAGATAGCGTTTCCGTATGCCTTTTAATAGCGTTTGTAACCGCTATCTATTCTACCGCTATTAAAACTCGTTAGCAAAGATAGCATTTAGGAACTGCTATTAATAGGTGACTTTAGATAGCGTTTGTACACGGAAACGCTATCTAAAGTCTGACTTTAGATAGCGTTTCCTTATACAAACGCTATCTAAAGTCTGACTTTAGATAGCGTTTGTACAAGGAAACGCTATCTAAAGCCCCTTTTTTTTTAATTTTATTTCTTAACTTTTACATCCACTATTCCTGCATATTTACACAAAAAAACTACAATTGTTGCAGTCAACACAATTGTTCAAAATGTGTTCAAAATATAAGTGTTCAATGCAAGACTTTGCATGTGTTTGTGCAAAGAAACCAAGAACTATACAATCAAAGTGCAACACTCTATACAGCAACTATATATATATATAACCGAGATATAAGTACACCACTCTGTTTCTAAAGTATTCAAATTCACACGAGTAAGACAAAATCAAAGTGCAGCAACTATACCGGATCTCAATCCTTAAGAAACCAAAATCGAGAAAACCAACATACATCTACAATTAATCTACATTTACAACTTCTGTTTGTTTTTCATGAGACCAAGACAACACCAAAGTAATGTGTCGAAATGTGATCCAAAGACTCTGTAGCATACATACTGCATTTCCACCACAAAGACTAACTTTGTTACATTGGGATACAAGAGACTAATTAGGTAAATACTACTGTAGCAAGAAACAGAATTCAAATCAAGCATTAACAAAGTGTAACAAAAATAATAAGTTTGAACTTATTTTCTCCTAGCAATGACACATCAACTCGAAGGCATGTACCAAGGAAAAACAAATACATAGATAGTTTGGGGTTGATAAATATAAAGCATTATTCACATACCAATGAGTATTGCTGCAACTACTGTGATCAATTTGACATAATCAAACGAACTTTTCAACAATATAGCGACACCACTCTTCCTTGACTTGAGATAGGTGAGCAATGGAGTATGTGGAGCATTTGAAGTCGTGGGAAATACTGCGACATAAAAATTAAATAAATTAAGTTACAATTGCTAAAACATTTGAACAATCACGGTTAAAAGCTAAGTAAACAACATACCGCCATTGGTATTTTAACTTGGTTACGCAAGATAGTCTCCTTCATGAAACGCATGACATAGTACCCACAATCTGTCTTTGTTGGGTTGTCTTGGGCACTATAAAAAATAAAATAGTAAATCAATATAGTTTTTTTTATCTAATTGCGCATTAAGTTTTTGCAAATATACCTGTATCTGAATCCATTTAATATTGGTTGCCTTTAAACGCGGCACCTTAGCTCCGATATTTGCGCGATAAACTTGCAAACCACTAATCACAAAATCAAACAGACTTCATTAAGAAACATATTTTCAATCATCACAAACACACGCATGCTCACGTATCGAACAGAATAATAGAAAATCAGATATATAAAAACATGCTTACTTATCGAACAGATTATTTAATTCTGGGCTATCCCTAGGATCAACATACAAGGGATCCAGATAGTAAATAATCTCTTCAACAATATTTATCGCAGACAAGACCCAATGATTCCTACAAAAATGTTGAGATAACAAATCCTAAGCACCTCAACTTTTATGTAATTCATTATTGTGAATTAAGTCCTATAGGATAAGCGACTCACCCAACATTGCACGGCGCTAAAAACAAGGGCTGATATTCTCTTTCTTTAGTTGCAAACCCAATCAGCTAGATACGTTGTCTGTGAATCCCTCCCGAAGTAGCCGTATGTATTTGTTTGGTGTGGGGACAAGAACAGAAACCTCCTCGTTATTTCCATTGGAAGCAACAATTCTTCATACAAATACCTTCAATTAAAATATAAAAATGGATTACACCAATGACATACATCAATATTTAAATGGAAAGACTAAAAAAATATTGTACACTTTAAACCTGATTTATTACCTGATATATGCGGAAATAACGGAGGCAGATACCCATTCATGATTTACAACTTCTCTGATATTTTCAGTATTGAGCATCTCAATGAAATGGTGACCAAAAATATTTTCTTCCATCTCTACGTACAATTGGTCAGCATTTTTCATATTCTTTCGTTCATGTATTTTAAGGAAATTCAAATATTCTAGAGAAGTTGTAGTTGAACCAGCTGTAGGTGGGTTGGCCTCAGAGTTGCCTCCTTTATTTTCTGGGGTTGTAATTGACTCCTTTGTATATCCAGACACTCTGCCCTTGCCTTTAGCTTTTGCGAGTGCCTGGAAATTTTGCATTTCAATATGCCAGTTAGTGATCAACTAATGTAATGCATATATGCCGTATATGAAAAGGTGGAAAAATGCAATTACATACCATATTAATTACAACCATGAGATCAATTGGCCATGCCACATAAGTACCTATTACATCTCCTACTGTCATCACATCTGCATCAACGATAGGTACCGGCAATGGCGCATCCCCTCGGTTGCAACATCAACTCCAACTTTCACATGGTTAAGGGTGCTGGTCCAGGTGTGCGAGTGTAACACCCGGCTCATTGTATACTTTACCCATAGCAACCATACGATAGTTTGGGGTCGATAAATATAGGCTGACATGAGTTGACGCCTAATCCAATGATAGATGAATAAGTCTGTGAATTAAGGCATCCAATTGTATGTATTTAAATGCGAATGCAATACTTGGAAACAAAAAAAAAAGGCATGCATTACCTCTGGAAGCCTGCTGGCAGATGGTAGAGTGCAACTATCTTTGACGCTTGCTTGGGCTGTGACATTAGCCGGCCTCTCCTCATCATCCTTTTGTTTCAGACTTTTCTTCCAAAATGTTCAATCTATCAGAGAGTTGAGACACCAATGTCTCCCACTTTTTCGTTTCCGAGTTATTTCTTGCACGACCTTCGGGTGGGAAGTAATCTTTTTGTGAGACGCCGAAACCCACACTCCTAACACGCCCAGGGTTCTCTGGCACACCTATGGCTTTGGCAAGAATATCCTGGCGACCAAAGTCTTCTATCTCTCCTCTCTACCGCAGATCGTGATGATTCCTCCGACACATAGTTATTGGTGAAATGCAAATGTTAAAATTATTATATATTATCATATGAAAATAACAATTGATAATGTAATCGTTAGTCTACTAACACATTTATTCCACACGGTCTGCGTATTTTTGTTGTCAATTACACCCGCCTTGTTCTCACGGGCTTTCCTCCACACAATATGGCGTTTAATTTTCTTAACTTCTGGCCCCGCCTCCTGTATCTGTATATTGAGATAATATAAATTAACCAAACAGTTTAAAAGTCATATTTACCACAAATGCAGTTAAATATATATATATATATACATACCAATTCATCCTCAATGTCGAGATACCCCTTACGTGATGCTTTGTAAGGGCATGCGGGATCTAACGCCTGCTGCGATTTTCATTGCTTAATTTCTATTCAGACACATATAAGTAATATTAATACATGGTTAATGTCATATGTACGTATTGCTATAAAATTATAAGGACTAACGTGATATTAAACATACCAGGAATTGAGCATCTCCTGTGCGTATTGCTATAAAATCTGTCCCACTCATCCCTTGATATGTGTGGATATTGTGATGGAGGCTCCTCATTGATATTCCCGTTGGCATCTCTTAGAAATTGTTTGGTCAATCTAGTTCTGAATGCCCTATGTAGGTTACCACTTCCCGAAGTACAAATTTTTTCCTAGATTCATCAACATTAAAAGACATCCGCAAAACAATATAAACAACGTGTCAAAGTAAGTATGTTTACATAGTTTACAATATAATTTATAAATTTTAACAATTACCTGTACATCAGCCCATATGCTCTCTTTGAAACCATCCAAAGCTTCATCCTTCCAATTAGAACAAATAATTGGGACCGTTTGCCGAACAACGGCCCCAATGTAACTCTTCAATATTTTACCATTAGCACGAATAGGTTGGTCCAAAGAATTCCATTCAACCTAATAAAAATAATAAAGTAATTAAATCTAGATATCAAACAACATTATGAAATCCTTAGATTAGTAAGTAAATTACATCAAATTTTTGTCCTTTACTCCTAGCGCGGATGACCGCCTTCGTAATCATGGCCCACGTCTCGCCGCTTTGGCCTCACTAGAATTACTTGAAGATGCCATTTACCTACAAAAATATTAGATACAAGTAAAACATCAATGGACATTAATATAACATTAATTGATGCAAAATATAAAACAACTATGAATAACAAAATCAACACTAGCATTACCTAAGATGCTAACTATAATATAAAAGGATCAAAAAGTTCATTTAAACACAAACACTACATACATGTTTAAGTCAACCTTTTTCTTTTCTTCATTTGATTGAGATTTGTTTGTCCTTTATTAGTACGAAATGGTGGATTGACCAAAAGCCCCTCATCATGATCATCTCTCATATACATACCATCATCCCTAGTTGGATCAATCTCAAGTGATTGTAATGTCCCGACGAAAGGATCATCTTCAATATCAA